>HG814211.1:0-322908 GCA_000576735.1 Penicillium fuscoglaucum FM041 | reverse complement strand
AGGCATCACTGTCCCCTGAGCGCTATACACCTGGGTAGACGTCGATACATGATCTTCCAGTACTTTTGCTTCTCACGGGTTGTTTTCTGGGAGTCAAAAACATAAGAATTAACATTCAAAATAATACAAAAGTCAGGATGCACAGATAGCCACCTACTATACTACTAACTGACCATTGTACAAATAGCTGAAACACGATTAATAGTAGTTGTGTGTCGCTTGGGTGAGAAATGGGTGAGAAATGGGTGAGAAATGGGTGAGGGCAGATGAGAGTCACCCGAGGACCCCGCACATGCGCTGCCCCTAGCTAAGAAATGCAGGTATACCTACATGTACACAATAATTGGCCCAGGGGCCATACCTATGCCTCTCCTTAGACAACGAGGCTCTTGGCATCTGCACTTCGCCACAATTCGAAGTCGATCTTATAAAACCTACTCCAAGCTTGTCATCCTACCTCTGTATAATCGTTGTGAGCTGAAAGTGAGGCAACGTGAAGCAGCGCTGATCGGTCACTATGTAGCCTATCGCATTGAAACACGACATCTCCACGTCCCTGCGGCGACAGCAGGCAACAAAACCAATATACACCCAAGCTGCCTCATATGCCGACCATAAGTAATATCTGCTCTTACTTACATGGATATAAAGCTCCGCCCCCAGCCCATCACGGATCCTGGGGACTCATCATCTGAAACACAACTTTTTAATACCTAAATACGCCTAAGTGAAGCTCCATAAACGACAAAGAAAAAAAAAAGTTCACCACCGAAAGGTTAGGGGTCTCGGACCATGTCTTTCACGGGAGGTTCCCTCTGTTCGGATTGCCGAAATGAGGATTGGAACAATCTCGTTGAGAGACCATTGGATCCAGACTTTACTCGAATACAACCATTTAATGTTTTCGATAACAAACATTTATATGGGCGGCTTGTTCGAACGCTGACGAGCCAGGTGGAACTGGAGTCTTCGAACTGTCCATGTTGCCGATTTCTATCCACTATCAACCATGGCATTCAAGAGTTGAATCCTCATAATTCTTCTCTACTCATGACGTGCTACGCTCTCCGTCGCCTTGAAGTCACAACCCTTGGGAGCCAAATGCGGCTTGAACCACACCAACCTGACCAAGCCAGTCTTGCACTTCTACGACTTAGTATTCAAAACAACGAGGATAAAAAGGCTTATTGGCAGGGTAGACGGTACATTGCTCTTTTGGGCCCGGGGAAGAATTTCAAATCCCTCAAAATCCCCCATTTCATCATGAATGATTTTGATTGGATAAAGAATGCCATATCGCATTGCAAATGTTCTCAACATCATGTCGAATCCGACAGGAAAGGGCCCCACAATGTGGCTGGACTTCTTTTGATTGATTGCAAAGCGAGTTACCCTGCTAAGAGTACCTCTGATATTGTTACACTTTTTGCAAGCACCTCGTGGCAGTATGCCACCTTATCCTACGTGTGGGGACCTCGGGGCTGTGTCAAGGATGGGACCGCCGCACCCGTTGTTAACGATGCTATGAGGGTTACTCTTGAGTTAGGGCTTCAGTATCTTTGGGTCGATAGACACGTAAGTTCACGACCCAATGTTTGAGGCTCGAGAATACTAAATTGTCAATATAGTGTATTCCGCAAAACGATCCACAAAAGAAGGAAGAACAAATTCGAAATATGAACGAAGTATTCTCCAAATCCTACATAACGATCATGGCGGCTGCTGGTGAGACAGCAGCCTATGGGTTATCCGGAGTTAGCAGGGGTCGCATTCGCCGCCAAGAAGAAACCCAGGTCAAGGGATGCACGCTTTTGGAGCTACCTTCCATCATGGATGCTGTCAGGAACTCCACCTGGGCCCTCAGAGCCTGGACCCTGCAAGAGGGCTTGCTATCAAAGCGGTGTCTCGTTTTTACTGACAGAGGAGTGTTGTACCACTGCAGGGACTTGCATATCGAAGAACCTCTTCAGCGGCTTGTCCCCAATGACACGAAGGTAGCTATGGATAGTTACGAATCGAACAATGATTGGGATATACAAAGATTGTTCGCAATCCGTGAGTCTGGCGATGAAGAGGGTGCCCCGCGGCTCAACCGACGAATTGCCCAATATACTCAACGACAACTATCCTTTCCGGAGGATTCCCTCAATGCTTTCCTCGGGGTCTTTACCGATTTTGAGAATAACAAGAAATCTAAACCGCGGGCCTATACGAGGCAAAATCGGCCCAGTGACTTTACATTCCCCAGTCACATATGGGGAGTGCCTATCGACTATCTTGTCGACGATGGTGTCCCCGTTCTGGAATGGCACCATCCAACACTACCGCTAGCAAAAAGCCGCAGGGACAAATTCCCTAGCTGGTCGTGGTCTGGTTGGGAGGGAGCTATTCAGTTCACGAAGGAGCACCTCGCGCCTCGGTTCATTTCCAAGAGGCCAGAATGTCAACCGGTTTCTTATCACCTGCCTCCCAACTTCTCGCACGAAACAACTTGTTTATACCTGACGGGCCCATTAGTACCACTCAAGTTCGCAAGTCAAAAACACATCGACAAAGTGCTGAAAAAGAAGCCAGCCAATCCAGACAACCAAATCTCACGCCAACATAGCGTCTTTGAGCTTTCCCCGGTGACATATTCCGTAATTCGCTCTTACATGGATACCGTATTAAGGACTAATGATAAGACTTTCGGTCTTCTTCTTTTTCATGGTAAGGTTGAGTCGCAAGAAATGAACCGCCGACCATTGTATCTTGAGGGTATTATCGTTCTAAAGGAAAACATTGTTCAAAAGAACGGTATCCGAAGGTTCTCAAGGGTTGGATTCTTATATTCAGAAGATATGTGGAACTGTCAGCTTGTCAACATCAAGGGGGCTTCGGCTGACACGGAGATCTTCTCTGAGTCCGGTTCACAAGCGTTTGGTCAACAAATAGTGCGGCAGCAAATTTGTCTTGTGTAGCATTACCTAACATCTTGGGAGATGTTAAGTCAAACTATGCGGACTTATGCGGAAACTCTACCCTGTCGTGAGGCCACAACGGTGGCTTCAGTGCACCAACTGTTTTATCTTGTACATGCCGCCATAGTGTTCGTCTATGTCAGTCTACGAAACAATCAATCCAGCATCTTCGAAGGTTACTGGGCATATTGTAGTAGGTAATTATGGCCTACACTATTCGGCCACCACCGCGTAAATTCGTCGAGCTTTGCGCAGCCTAATGTTTCCAAGGTTCCGAACAGGCTACCCATATTATTGAAATGTTGATCGTACCCCAGAAGAATATGGCGCTGAGAATGACGGGGACAGTAATCTGATGGATATCGATCAGTATATAGATCATTCTTTTCAGATAAAAAACCCGGGGGGTTCAGTCGTCTGGTTATTTTAGCGGGTTTATACTAGTTCGACGTAGGTTGAAAAAATTAGAATCTTACAAAATTTGACCTATTTAACGTTTTTTAATTACACTAACTATACGAGCTAATTACTAGAAGTTCTTATATATAAGATAAGTCTTGAAATTTAAAATATAATATAATCTAGCTTTTACGGATATGCTAGTCACCAATACCAGCCGAGCTCATCACTGCCTCGTGTCATGCTCTTCGAAGCCTCTATCACGTCATGGTGATAGCTGAATGGCTCCTCGGGATCATCCATAGTGTCAAAGTGGGGGATGTGATACCTGCACGAATGGTATGGTGGATTAGAGCCGAAGAGAAAATTTAGTTGGAGGTTCTTTACCTGGCTTGAGGCTTGAGGCTCTCAGTGCTGCTGAGATAAAGTACCTGGCACTTTCGAGGAAGGTGTATCTTTCTGTAATGATAAATGGGTTAGGCCGGGGAGAATCATGGGTTCAGTTGTAGGTTACTTACTTGGCTCAAACTCAATCTTGTGAGTGGGAGCTAACAATAAGAACAGAGGGACCTGAATAAGTCAGTCTTGAAGAATTAGAGTCTTGACGGATGTCAAGCGAGGTGATCAAGTGAGAGGAAGGTGAAAGACAATCTGAGAGGAAGTTGAAAGGGAGGAAGCTGGAAGTAAAGTGATAAGGGAAACATACCAGCCGAGGGCTCGTAGAAGGCCGTGGAGTGATAGTAAAAGTGCCGTGTAAGTTGTTGAAGATAACAGACGCGAAAGAGGAATATGGTTGAAGGAGGAAGAAGAAGAAGAAGAAGAAGGAGAATGGAGATGACGAAGGTTTATATAGTACAGGTTATTTTTTTGCCGTACATTATCTTGCTTTATAGTTATATAACTTCCCCACGGGGTTAGTATTACTTGTACATCTTCATTCTTAGTCTCCAGTATCCATGGATGGGTGTATAGCAGATATGAGTACCTAGCCTTGTACTTATACGTAGTAGTGCACTTCCTCTTCATCTGGTAGTCTACTAGCTGATTAATATTACCTCACCGCTTCTTTCATCGCCGGAGGCATATAGTTCTTTAGATGCCTTTTTAGATATCTTTTCAGCTATCTTTTTAAATGCTTTTTAGATGTCTTTTTAGATATATACGAGGGCAGTAAAAAAAATTTTTTATATAAGAGACTTTCCTAGACTTTTCTATATATAACCATGTGATCTTCTTTTCAAAGCCTTCCACTCACATAGTCCGTTTAATAGATCACTGAGTCTCTGTGAAGATATGTAAATATTCATAGTGAACTACAGAGGGGGAAGGTTGATAAAACCTTACGTGATACCTAAGAAGCTGTTTCCTTCAATTAATCGCTAACATAATATGATAAATGAGATCTTTCGAGTTTGGCACATGAACTGTCCACGCGCGTCCAAGTAGGACGCTATTTATACTCTGACTTTTGAGGTCCCGCCTCCTCTTTTTTCTCTCCATCAACCATCATCTGCCTTGCTGAGATTAATATCTACAAAACTCACTTCAAAAATCTCATATCCAACCTTTCATCACTATCTCACATCAAACAACAATCATGCCTCCATCCAAGAAACAGGAGAAGACCACTGATCCGGTGAAGTCGGTAGGACTCACCCCAAGCCAGACAGAGCACCTTGTCATGGCATACCTATGCATGGAAAAGACTAAGGTAAGTGAAAGATTGTGTGCTTTAATCTCCAAGGTATTTGAGCTCAACGTGAGTCTTCTTGACAGGTTGACTGGAAGAAGCTTGGGGAGCTTTGCAACGTCACGCCTGCCTCTGCTAGAACGGTTTTTGGCAGGGCCAAACGGTGCCTCGAGAAATGGGAGGAACAGAGAGCCGCTGCTGCGGCTATCAAGGAGGCCGAGGAAGCTGAGGACGACGACGAGGACTCTGATGGGGCTGTGGAGGCTGCATCCGCCCAGGGTGGTGAGAATTAGGATGAAATGAGATCTACCAGTCGCCCACGAGACCAAAACCATTGGTCAACTTTGCAGCTTTGACCTATAGGGTCGATGCTCTGAGGATCCTACATGTTGTGTCAAGCTCAATCATAAGGTCCAGCTTCATTTGCAGTGAATCATACAGAATTTGAAGATCCACAATTGGGATAGTAATGTAGCTGGTAGTGTTCGAGTCCAATACCACAACACAAGTTTCTTATTTCCACAAGTAAACTGCACCTAACATTCCAAGGTTGTTTCCTCTTTCCTCTTCATCACCCAACGGACCGTGTTCTGTGACATCAACAGTTCACGACAACCCATATTCAGTGCCTTTGCACACCACAATAAACCCCCCATCTCATCAAAAAGAACGAACCCATCCATTGACAAACACACCGTCCTCACGATGTTGCCAACTGACACGATGTCGACCACCCCATCTCCCAAGAAGAAGTCTAAGTTGTTGGGTGATTTCACAGCCGGTGAAATAAAGCTCATTATGGCCAGTGTCCTGTGCATGGGTGGAAAAGTACACACTCTCTCTGTGCCAGCCTTCAAACCTTGACTCAAACTGACCGTGTCTACAATTTAGCTTGACACCGAAAAGCTCGGAAAGCTGAGCAATATGAAGAGAAAATCAGCAGTCAGCCGGTTTCCATCTATCAAGCGCAAGCTGGAAAAGATGTTCGAGGATGAACTGGAGAACCTAGACGACGACCAGACCAACTCGAATGCCAAGGGCAAGTCTCCAGGAAACAGCCGCGCAAAGAAGCGTCGTGACAAAGTTGTTGACCAGCCCGAGGCCGACCATGACATCAAGACCGAGGCTGAATCTGAAGAGGATACCAAGGATACCGTGAAGGTTGAGATCGTGGTTGACTCCGGCGAGAGCACCGACAGTCTGGTGAAGGTCAAGGCCGATACCGATGTCAAAATCAAGCCGGAGCCTATCGACTAAGTGGACGTATTGTCGATGCAGTCTCTCCTGAGGTTCTTGACTAGGGACTTCTTACTGGACTTTCCATGGGGTTTGAGATATCTGAGAAATTGATTTGGCTGGAGGTACATGACAGAAGGGGTGTTTATCAAGTGTATCTAGTTCGCCCTCTCCTACGAGAATGGCCACAGATGTTTGCCCAACAATGAAAACCTATTGCACGACATGATGTAGTCACCGGTAAACTTGAATGTGCGTAGACATTGTCTATGTGTGATCCTCTGGTATAAATTGCCTGTGCTTTATCTTTGTCCTCTATGCTCCTTCAACACACTTCCGGCTTTGATTCTTGTTCATCCAGTCAACAAGAAATAAGGTTATCAAGAACACATTATGTTTTACGACCGTGCAGCCCAGAATCCTGAATGGATGGGTCTGGCAGGGCGCGATCTCAAGTTCCTCGTTCTTGCACACTTTTGCACTCCCACACAGGTTGCTATCTACATACTCTGAATGTTAGCTTGTACCTACTAAACATCCTTCAGTACATTGACGACGATAAGCTGGCACGTCTGGGAAGTGTCACACCTAGTCATGCTCATATTGCACTCAGAATAGCCAAGCGAAACCTATTCAAGTTATGTGCTGCTGATCCGCAGTTCCAGTCGATTTTGAACCACCCATTTCCTGATGAAGGAGGCGCAGCAGAGTTTTCCGAGTTAGAAACTCAATCAAAGGGCCATCACCAGAACGATAAGCGCAAAGACTACGCCAAACGCACGGGAAAAGGCAAGCGCAGGTCTCCGGACTGTGAAAGTGAGGACAGCGAGGACAGCGAGATCGAAGACGACAAGTCTTCACTGGCGAACTTCAACCCTGCAACGAAGACCCAACGCCGGAACACCAAGCAAAAAGCTACGAAGCACAACAGACACAACAAGCACCCTACAAGTCATGGAGTGCGAAAGGGAAGAGGCAGTCCTTTCTATGTAGAAATCAAGCCCTCATCCTCCCGCGTGCGCTACCAGAAAATCGGCCGCAACCGGGGTGTGAAGCGTGGCAGAAAGCAACACGTGTACCACGATGACTCCACAGAAGAAAGTACCGACGAGTCATCCGGTGAAGAGATGAACGCCACTTCTTCCCACAAAAGTCATGGCACAGCCAAGCGCAAGCGGCTCGGGGACCTCGGTGAACTGGATGCTCCTTCAGACAACGATAGTGACATGGAGGAAGAAGTCGAACGCCGACCTGCTCGAGCATATGCCAAGTCCACTACGGGCAAGACCAGTTCTCAGACTGCGGATTCCAAGAAACTTGACAAGACTGACGAACTCGCCGAGTCACCGGATAAAGACCCTGTTAGGGGAGCTATGGATGGTCTTACGTTGGGAGGGGATGCAGATGCACTGAAGACAGATGGTCGGGCTCCGCGAGCAAATGCCAAATCTACTCCTGCCAAGATGTCTGGCAAGACTAAATCCCAGAATGGGAATCGCAAGAAGGTTTGCAAAACCAACGGAGTGGCTGAGTCCCCGGATAAAGATGTTGTTGGGGGGGCTATGGATGGTCTTACTCTAGAAGGGGATGCACCGAAGACAAATGGGCATGCTACTGCGAAGACTACAGAAGAAGAGCATGATGAAAGGGCTGGCTCAATGCATGAGGAGAGCGAGGAATCCGAGGAGCCCAACGAAGCTCATGTTTGGAGGTATCTTACTTGCTAGAAGGGGAAGTGGGAATCTACATGTAGGTATGGGCTATGATCAAATTGTTGGACTGTGCGACTGAGTGTTTGTGGCAATGGTTCTGTTGTGTTGTGTGTTTTGTTCGACTGGCAGGTTTGAACGACCAGAAAGAAAAGAAAACACAGTTGAGAAAAGGAAACAGGAGGAGCAATGGCATTGGTGACCTAGGTTGACAGTTAGGTTGATTTGAAATGAAAAACATGATTTGCTATGGAGATGAATATATATTCATACACGTAGGAATAGGAGACTAGATAACCGAACAGATCCAAAGACGCCCTCTGAACCAAGATAAAAAAAAAAACAGAATGAAATCCGACACGAATGGCCAGCTGAAATGAAAGATAAAAGATCATAGACCCACATTACGAAGATGAACGGAAAAAAGAAAGAAACACCACCGAACAAGTATCTCAGTCACTAAAGCGCCTCAATTGCCTTAATCAAGACATCCAAGCCACGATCCGAGACATCACCTGCATTCGAGTCTTCCTCTTTGACGGTGTCACGCAACGCCCAGGCAACATCACTCCACCAGCCCAGACCGACGTAGCCACCGCCCTTGCGACGCTCCAGGCTCTCCTTAAGCCTGCTAGTGTGCTCCCACTGCTTGGCAGCATTCTCCGCACATTCAATGACCTTGCTTGGAATCCCGCACATGGATGCACAGTGCATACCGAAACTACCTTCTGCAACACCTTTCTCAAGCTTGTACAGGAATGCAACACGGCGCTCGACATCGTCGACATGGATGGCCATACGCTTGGGTGCAATCTCGGGGTGGTTTTCGAACTCAGCGGCAAGTGAGTGGTAGTGGGTGGCAAAGAAGCCCAGGGCTCCAATATGGGTAGCGATGTGGTGAAGTACGGCCTGGGCCACGGCGACACCATCGTAAGAGCTAGTTCCACGGCCGAGTTCGTCAAGAATGACCAGTGAGCGTGGAGTAGCCTCGGAAAGAATCTTCTTTGTTTCGGACAGCTCGACGAAGAATGTTGACTGGGCGGCGAAGATGTTGTCGTTCGCACCGAGGCGAGACATGATACGGTCGACTGGGGTCAGTCGAGCTGACTGGCAGGGAAGGTAGCAACCGATTTGGGCCATGATGACAGCAACACAGGTCTATACTTGTTAGCGACATCATTCAAACAAAGGGGGAACGGGGCGAACAAACCATTCGGAGAACAGTAGACTTTCCGGCAGCATTAGCACCGGTCAGCAAGTCAATGCTAGCATGTTTGCCACCAAGCTGGATATCATTGGGAATAAAGTCCTCGACAGACGAAATCAGACAAGGGTGGCGGAGCTCTTCAAACTCCAGGACACTTCGCTCATTCTCCACAAACACTGGTCGGCAACTGGGATGCCCGATGGCACCCGAGGCTTTCGCCAAACTGATTAGGCAGTCGAGCTGCGATACAATTCTAACAGCCGCCAGCCATGTGCTGTAATGCTCATCGAACCGCGCATGGAACCGTCCAGCAACCTCCTTAACGATCTGACTATGAGTTTCTTGGGCCTCTTGCAACTTGCGAATGAGGCTTCGGAGCTCGGGGAAGTAGTATCGCTTGACCTGCTTGGTCGCAGACATCTGGTTCCAATCCTTGGGAATGTTCTTCACCTTGATTGGGACTTCGAGTTGGTAGATTTCCTTTCCGTTATCCCGGTAGCAGATAGCAGACGATCCCAAATCCCGGCGAGCTTTCTTCAGCATGGTGTCGAGGTCCCGGTGGATTTGCTCAATGATCTCTTGGGAGTTATCGAAGTCTTCTTCAACACCGGACTCTGGAACAAGAATTCCATTCTCCTTGGCCTTTGGACGATCGAATGCGGTCTTCCAGTATCCCAGGAGAGAGGCAAGATCGGGCATCGCGGTTGTCAATTGACCAATGATGCTATCGCCAGAGCCGGTGTCACTTTCCTTGAGCAGACCCATGATATAATCGATCTGTTCGAATCCTTCCAAAACACGTACAAAGTCCTGAGCCTTGCAATTGCCAGCGTGGATACGAGAAATCAGTCGTTCGAGATCCGGCATCTTTGTCAACTGGGAGGAAAACTGGTCCCGAGCAGTGGGATCGGCGTTGAGTGAATCAACTGCATCCAATCTTGCGTTGATTTTCTTTGAATCAATCAATGGGTGGCATACCCACTGCTTGAACATGCGCTTGCCGAAGGGCGTGATGCATCGGTTCAGCAACTGGAAGAGAGTGCTCTCAGACCCGCCATCGAAGGAATTGGCGAAGATCTCCATGTTGATCAGGGTTTGGCCATCCAGTACAAGACTCGTGGCCTTCTTGATAGGATCGTACCACGTGAAGTTGCCAATGGTGATCAAGTCCCGCTCAATCTTCAGCATTCGCAGATATTGAACCAAAGCACCGAATGCACACATCAGTAACTCCTTCTCGCGAGCTTGACGCAGGGTCTCAGGCCAGGCTGTGAGATTATCATCGTCCGCCGAGACGAAATACTCGCTTGCCTCGAGCTCTCGAATTGTGATGTCAGATTCCCAGAACTCCTTGCCAGGTTTCATGAAATTCCAGAGAGTGGTGGGTCCGGTGTTATTCTTTAGAATGCGCATAGCCTTTTGTGAAACGCAAGATTTCTCCAGCAGCAACTCCCGAGGACGGGTCTGCGCGACAAAAGTCTCGAATTTGGTCATGTCAACATCGTCCACAAACTCAGACAAGAAGAATTGACCCGTAGCAGTGTCGACAAATGCAATACCGAATGCGGGATGCTCGTCCACAATCGCTTCCTTTATCGCAACACAATATGTAGACATATCATCCTGAAGCATGGAACCCTCGACCAGTGTACCCGCAGTAAGGACACATGCAAGCTCTCGCTTGATGATCTTGTCTTCTTTGGTGGGCTTCTTGCCCTCTCTCTCACGCATTTCTTTGCCCAGCGCGGATTCAGATTGGTCCACACGGGCAATCTTGAAGCCCTTGGCCACGAATTGGTTCGCCCAGTGATCTAAACTCATCTCGGGAACACCGACCATGCGCATGTTCACTCTGTCCGTGAGCTTGAGATCGAAAAGTTGGTGACCAATAGTGGCATCGTTCTCGTAGAGCTCATAGAACTTGCCCTTCTTGAAGAAAACGACAGTGTCCCAGAATTTCTGCTTGATCTCCCAGTATTGCTTCTCGAAAGGCGAGAATCTGGACCATGCGAGCGGAGGGATGTAGACAGTTCGGGGATCGTAGTCAGGGTGGCCCTTAGGGTTGCCGTCGATGTCCTTGAGATTAGCAAGCCATGAATAACGCTGCTCAGGCTCCTTGATGTGAGCCTTTTCTTTTCTCGCGCTGGATGCTGTCTTGGAAGACGCCACAGCAGCTCTTTCTTTTCGAGGTTCTGTGTTCTCCGGATCAAACGCCCATTTCTTCGCGGTTCCAGCTGAACCTTCTCCCTCTGGGAGATCAAGGTCGATGTCATCGTCGGGTGGAGGAGGAGCAGGTACGGAAGATTTGGAGGTAGGCTTGCGTGCCGATTGTGTGGATGGTCGTTTCCGCTTGTTGGAAGATGTGGCTATCTCTTCATCGGAGTCATCTGCAACGACGAAATCGTCCATTTCTACATCCGAGTTAGTTGTGTGCCAGCAAAACCAACCAGCAATAGAGTACCGTACCATCGTCCGAGTATCCTCCATCTCCTGCCTCGTTGAACTCATCTTCGCTTTCCGGCTCAGTTCGTCTTCTCTTGGCTGCACGGCCGGAGACACGGTCCTTGCGGTTAGGACGGAAGATGACCTCGTCGTCGTCTTCGCCCTCGGAGTCAGACTCCTTGTAGCTGACCTTCTTTTTTTCCTAGTTAAACAGGTCAGCGGGATAGATCAATTGAGCAATAAAGTATTATACGTACTCGACGCGAAGGCGACATGGTAGAGTCCTGTTGTGCCTCCTTGGTGGTCTAAGGAGAGAAGAGTTCAGTCAGAGTGAAGGAACAAATAAGCAGGAGACACCAGACGAATATACCTTTAAAACACTGCCATTATCCTCTTCCTCGTCTGGTACTGGGAGATCGCTGCTAGGTACAGGACTCAAATCCTGCGCAAAACTTGAGAAGCTTCGCTTTTGTTCCTTCGGTGTGGGCTTGACAGCGCTCTCACTACGCTTCTCCGAGGCTCTCTGCGCGGGGGACGATGCGGGTTCTCGCGTCCGGTTACTCGAGGGGGTCGCTGGTGAGGACTTTTGGAAGAAACCAAGAATCGACTTCTGACTTCGCATGTTCTGGGTGCTGGGAGTTGCGCGCTTGAGCGCGGGGGATGACGCGGCGGACGGAGATGAGGCCGATGGTTTGGCCATATTTTGTTTTTATAGAATATAAGCAATTGAGACTAAATGACAATATACTCTCAACTCAACATGGTAATTAGGAGAGTTGTGAGAGAATCGGGGACAGGGTGGAGATAAGGCGCGGATCGCGTCGACGCGTAAAGCACTTTCTCCGAGACTCGACCTATCAATTGATCGACACCCGTGACCTTGTCTTTCCTCATCACAAAATACTAATTACTTGGGGTTTATTTGTCTGAAGGGGTGAGGATATAATATTTATACTATTGTACAGATTGGATATTGTAGAATTACAGATCTAGTGGAGATGTACCTTAATCCGACTTGGTCGGCTCGGTTGGCTCAGTGGACTCGGTGGACTCGGCGGGTTCAGTCTCCCATCCAGGAGCTGTGAGCCCTTGCGCGCGGTATTCTTCATCGGGCACAATGTGAACAGCCTTGAGCTTCCATTTGCCCAACTTCAGCATCAGGAGATTACCATTCAAGACAAACTCCTTCGTCTTGTCTGCCTCCCACGGCCGGATAGGCGTGAAAGACAATTGGTCCGACATGGGACCACTGTCACCAGGACGGCTCCCAACTTTGGCGCCGTTGTTAATGATGACTCGGTGGCCCTCGCTCTTGGATGAGACAAGGCCGGCCGACCACAGAATCTTGTTGAAGGGCTGGTTGAAGACTAGGGATTCGGGAAGGGTGACCTTGATATCGCCCATGTTGGCCCAGTTTGTTTGAGGAGCATACGGGTTCCCAGATTGAGGAGTCTGGAAGCCAGCGGTGGGAGATTGCGGGTGGCCAGTTTGAGGAGTGGATGACTTGGAAAGAGGGGTGGGCTCTGCGGTTGAGGATCGGGGACGGAAAAGCTGGCGGTGTTGGAGAGCCACGGCATCAGCTTCGGTCTTGCCATGAATGAGCTCGACAAACTCAAGGGCGAGCTTGTGCTGCGCAACGCGCTTAGATGGATCCTTGTTCTGCTCCTCCATGATGGTGGCGATTTCAGGCAAGGGGATAAAAGTGAACAGCTTGAGGTACTGCTCGACAACGTCGTCAGGCGTGCGCACAAAGTACTGGTAAAGTTCGAATGTAGAAGTCAGGTCCTTGTCAAGCCAAACAGCGTTTCCAGCAGATTTGCCAAGCTTCTCGCCGGACGCAGTTGTCAGTAGCGGCGTAGTAAAACCGATTGGCCGATCTAGTTCTGACTCCAATGGGTCGCGGACTTGTTCATTCGCAGTGTTTCGGCTGATAGACTTGACAGCCTCCATGCCGAACAGGATGTTTCCATATTGATCGGCACCTCCCACTTGGATTTGCGTGCCCTTCTGGAACAGCGTCCACCAATCCCAGGCCTGGAGAATAGGGTAGGAAAACTCGGCAAATGACATGCCATCGCCTTGGTTCAATCGTGTCTTGACACTGTTAGAAAAAAAAAAGTCAGTAAACCCGCGACAACAACGTTGTCAGACCTGCTTAAACTTACGTATCTCTGCCGAGCATAGGACCAAGTCGCATGAAAGCGCCGAGGTCTCGCAACACTTCCAGGAAAGGCATCGAGTTCCACCAAGTGTTGTTGTTCTCCAATGCCCGCTTCCACATCGGGTGTCTCTCATGTCCGTGTCTCCTGCCGTACTGCTCAATGCTGGAGCCCAACTTCTTCAACTGCATATGCATGCTAGCCATATTTGCTTTTCGGATTGAGGAATGGACAGCATCTCGGCCCTTGAGACGCCCGCTAGGATCGCCGACTCTAGAAGTAGCACCGCCAAGCTAGAGGGTGTTAGTTAGGGGATTCAATCGGCGTGAAGTTGCAGGCAACTTACCAGGAATGTCACAGGTAAACCCCATACGTATCCCCAGGCAAGAACCATGAAAGGAAGCATGTGGCCGACATGCATTGAGGGGGCAGTCGGGTCGATTCCAACGTATATTCCAGCCCGCTTTTCCGTGAAGACCTTATGCAACAAGTCCCGTTCGCTGTGATCCAAAGGAAACGATTAGCGAGCCATTCAAATGATTGCCGGCGTCAAATGCCATCAATTCGTTATATCCAGGTGTAACATACCCTACAACATCATGAATCAAGCCTCGCTCCTCCAAATGTTGCGCGAAGTTCTTCCTGTCCCCGGCCTTGATTTCTTTTGCAAACCCAGCCCACTCCTTCTCGCCGTCTTTCATACGCTGAATATACTTTTGTGTAATCCATCTTTGCTGCTGGAAGCATGTCCCAGACTGCGAAGCGGACAATACTGGCCGAGTCCTGTCACCGCGCAGCGGAATTGCTGTTGTTGCGGCAAAACTGCGCGCTCCGCACGGGATCCGACGGGGGCTGAGAAGGCTGCGGTATGGCGCTTGGCCGAGCGATGCCGACTGTGGCCGCATTGGACCGGTTTGAGAATGCGAATTTTAATAAAATGGGTCGCAATGGACTTAAATCTGGACACGATCAATACCTCCAGGGCTAGCTCCAGATGTCCGAGATTCTTTCGATAAGTCCGGAACATTGATGATGCGGCCCTTATCTCTGACATGTTGATCGATTTCCCAATCGGGACTTCATCAAGGGCTTAGGGCCAAAGAAGTATATATTGGCTGGGCTCCATTGCAAAAAGGATGCTGTGTTGGAATAATACTATCTCTATGAATAAAAACACGATAGTAATGTGCAAACACGACTGACTTTGAGGTGTTACCTCAACCCACGAAAACCTGTACAAAGGCCTCGTTACTCCATCCACTGTCCAACTTCATAGATTTCCATGCCGCCAATACATCAATTGCCAGCACATTGGCATTCTCCCCACCCTGCTTCCACACTGTCTTTTGTGGAATTGGCTGACCCAGAATCATGACCATGAAATTCCGTGCAATGCTCCTATCTTGAAGATCTGAGAAATAGATCCCCAGAGTCCCCAAAGCTTTCAAGCTGATATCGAGTCGCAAACGGCCGTTCTCGACAACAGATATATCCGAAGTCACTACAGCGGCTGCGCCAGTCATCTTTCCTAAAAGGCCCAGCACAGCCACATGCGTCGGGCTGACATTGTTGCCATGGCGTCCCGTCAGCTTGAACGGCCGAGTCGGGTACGCAGTGAGAATCTCCCAACCCTTTGGCTCCAGAACAAGTGATACCAAGGAGTCCCTGGTGGGCCGCATGCGGTGCGAGATCTTACCGCTGCTGTGTGCGCGCACGATATACTGGCCTTCAGAGTCATCGTGGATTCCTGGGAAATCCATCAGCGAGACTATGCTCGACGCCTCGGCGGATTGAATGTTGAAAACGCCCAAAATTCCACTTCCAGTCTTGGCCCAGCCGGTGTAGCTTCCAACGCGCAGAACATGTCCTTCGTTGTAGTCGTGATATATGTCTATCGTGCGTCCGATGACACTAGGACGCAAGATCACCGTGATTCCTTTTACGGTAGGTGCAGTCATCTGATCGAGTAGGGTCAGGTCATGTTTGCCCGGCTCATCAGTTATATAGATTGGTCCTCCAGATACACATCGTGCTGCAGCGTGGAATGATGCGTATGCGTGACTTGTCTGGAACATATCCCAGTCTGGCAACACGTTCAGATATCGGGTGAACAGTGCATTGTGAGCATTGCAGAATACATGCCACGGATGAGAGGCAACAACATCTGGAAAGAAGTCGTCGGAGTTTCGCAATGGCAGTGTCGGTTTATTGGTGGGCATTTGTGAATGGAAGATTATTTGAGGGGTCATTGACCCACATGAGATTGACCGAGTGCTGAAGTGCTTGAGTGATGCGATAGACCATGCATCTTGGTAAGAAGTCATGAATCTCCGCCGGTCCGCTGGATCCTCGAGGAGATCGAGGAAGAATTGTGCATCGGTCTTGACCGAGTCGATACCAACAGACGTAAGGTAGCTGTAGAACTCGTCGTAGAATCGTTTAATATCATCAGGATCAATGGCAAGGATTGTTCCATCTGGAAGGTTCTCCGCCATGGGCCCATTAGCGGCGGGGTCTTTGATCTTCACTTGCTTTGTTTTGAATCTTTGAGCCAGATCTCCATCTGGTGAAATACCTCCCCAGTAACCCAGCAAGGCGTGCCAGACCGCAACATGTTCAATATTGGGATGTGCTTGGCGAATACCTTCCACGGTATGCTTCAATCCTTTAGGAAATCCTTTAGAATGTGCCTCGAACTGCTTCCAGCCTTGCTTGAACTGAGATTCTCCTTCATTGTCGTTTGTCTGCCAGCCATCATCGATAATAAGATTGACGATGTTGATCCCATTCGCCTTCAATGAGTCCAAGGCATGCAAGATCTTCTCTTCGCTGAGGTCCTGTCCCAGTCCATTCCAAGTACAATATGTGAGACCATCAAACCACTCAGAAAGCCACTGTGCACTTGGGTCTTTCTCGACAAGTACCATATCATCACCAGGGGGAGACAATGGGACCGAATCTTCCAACTTCAGATGAGCCGCATCAGCAAATGGCCTGACCACTTTCCGTGCCTCATAAACTACTGCAGACATGGCAACCTCGAAATTCTCCGCGGCGCTGACAAGCACATGGAACTTTGATGCTTCTGAATCGTCACTCTTTGCAGAGATCACAACTTCACCATTCTCGCCTGACTGGAACACAGTCAAAACATCGTTGACTCCGGAAACAGCCAGTAGAACAAGATTCACGCCGTCTTCGCGCAGAAAAGAGCAAAGTATTGCATCCTCGGTAAGTCGGAAATTTTCTTTGCCGTGTCTAGGACCCAGCCATGGACTCGAAACACGTACTAGTGAGAAATATCTCACCACCGACGAAGGGGTGCCAAGCGCAAGTCGTTTGATGCTTGAAGATCCATTTTGAGCAGCATCTATATCACCCAAAAGCGCCCAAAGGACCGATCCAGGAGCTTCACTAAGCCGTGACTCAATTTGCAAGTCATCATGAAGATTGTCAATGTACTTCGCCAGTTGCTCTTTAGGAGCGGGTGCAGCGAAATCAGTGGACACAGCCTTGTCGAAATCAGAGTGGCGTGCGCTATATACAATTTCACCGTCGCTGACAGGGTGTCTTTGGTTAGCCCACTGCCATTCCGTATCTAGACCGGTTCGGAACCGGACAGTGAACTGGGCATGACCTCCTGCAGCTGGCAGGGATATCTCTTCTGAGAATACATAGCGATGGTAGTTGTAGTCGCTATCACTTCCGGTCAAAAGAGCGGCATGATCTGTGTCACATTTCTTCAATGGCAGAGATTCCCATTCGGGGCTAGTGATGTTATGCCAGATCTGCGCTTCCCATGATTGTGCGGGGAATGAGCTGCTGGACTCGATGGTAACCGTGAAACGCAGCTTCGATAATGTTAGTGTATCTTTGCATCCCAGCTTCAAAGATTGTAGGACAATATCGTTGGTACCATCAGAGATGATGATATTGAGAGACTCACCGCATCTTCTTCAGACCGTAATGCCTTCTGCGCCGGTTGGAGACAAGTGATTTGTCCCAGCGGGGGATAGGATGTTACCCGTGCAAACATGGCCATTTGAGCTGGGCTAACAAATGATGTATGTGGCTGTCGAGCGCTTTGGCTGGGGCCCTGAATCGGGAGGGTTGAGGTATCTCTATTGTTGACCTGCATTGAAGAAAGGTAGGGTGTTGATCAGGTAGGTGCCTGGCCCAGTAGTGGAAAATAAGTGACAAAAAAATTATTTATGTAGAAGTATTTCAGAGGAGACTATAGAAAATGTGTATGCTTGAGTGTAACAGAAAGAAAGAAGCTCGCAGGTGGTTGGTTTTAACGCCTGCAGGGGAAGTGGCGGGGAAGCTACCAGGTGGGCAGTTGCCCTGTCTACCAACCAGAATGCCTCACCTCAACCAAACATCAACATATGACGAACTACCTGTTGTATATAATATCAACTTATCTACATTCTTAAAAACTACCTAGATACTTCAAAAAAATGCTCAACATAGACCTGAAACGGTTTTGAATATGGCAGGCCCCACTATCAAACCTTAAATCATTCTTTAATTGAAAGATTTACAGATTCAAAGGATGAAGAGAGAAAAAAGAGGGGGGTAAACGCGTGAACGACCGGAGTCGAACCGGAACAGTCCAGGTAGTGGAAGATCTTCGGCACTTCCCTCGTAGTACACAGGTGCAACCTGTTACCACTAGGCCACCTGCTGTTGGAAACCCACTAGGATTAGGTTGCACTTCCTTTTAACCTGCAATATCCAACTTTGGAAGGTACCTAGTCCCAATATATGCCAGCAGCACACATACCTAGGTATTACATCCACGCTGCTTCCTAACCTCTTTCCATCCCATTTCTTAGTTGATCTTGATAGTCAACTTTCCAAAGTGCTTCTGGGCCCACTGAATTCCAATCTGTTAGCATGCAATCCCTCCTCACTGGTGAAATCAACTTACCATGTAGTCATAGGCTTCCCGTGTCTCGTCAAGGCTAAACACCTTCTCATCCACCACAGGGTGGATATCATTGGCCTCGATGGCTCGAATCATATCCCTCATGAGAGCTTTGCTACCAACATAAACACCACGCACAGTGCAGATGTTACTCAATGTCTCCAAAACAGTTGGCTGTGTCTTCGGGTCCACGCCTCCAAGGAACCCAATAACACTGATGATACCCTCGAACTTCACGCACTTGAAGCTCTGCTAGAGCGTTCCGCTACCACCCACCTCGATAACGTGGTCTACACCAGCTCCGTCAGGAGTCAGCTTGCGAGCAGCCTCACCCCAGTTGGGCTCAGTCTTGTAATTGATAACGTGATCGGCACCGAGCTTCTTGAGCTTCTCAGCCTTCTCTGCAGAAGAGGTTGTCGCAATAACTGTCGCGCCAGCAGCTTTGGCGAACTATAAGGCTGCGTTAACCGAGTCCATTCCGATGAGGTGTCCATGAGTTCGGTACTAACCTGCAAGCCAAACATACTGACACCACCAGTTCCTTGCACGAGAACGACCTGGCCGGGCTTTAGAGGCTTCAGACCATATAGTGCATTCCAGCTGGTGAGCGCTGCGCAGGGCAAGGTGCTGGCTTCGCGGGCATCTAGGTTTTTCGGCGCCTTCACAAGACCCTGTTCATTGAATACGCCATATTCGCGCAGGGCACCGTCGATTACACCACCCAGGCCAGTACCCGCTGCGAATGTGTCAATCTCGCCGTATTGGTGGCCCTGATTGAAGAGGGTGGCAACATGGTCGCCCTTTTTGAATTCAACAACCTTGGATCCCACTTCGATAACTTCACCGGCGCCATCAGAGCCTGGCACTACTGGAAGACTGAGAGCAAATGGATAGAGGTCCTGTGGAAGAGGGGTTAGAAGTCGGTTATGGGCCTTATGGCAAAGAAATAATCTTGCGCAGACAATTCAATCAAGAATGAAAACGTCGGCTTTTCTCTTGCAGGGCCATACCTTGGGAATAGTCAGGTCGCGATAGTTCAGCGACGCAGCTTGGAGCTTCACCAAGACTTCATTTTCGCCGACTTTCGGAACAGCTGCGTCTTTGTAAACAAGACCGTCGAAGTCGTGCTCCTTATCTTCGACAACCCATTGCTTCATAGTGGAGGGAGACATTTTACTATAGCAATAGATCACTATACGAAAGAAGAAAGAAAACTGTGTACAACGTAGGACAAAATGATTTATGGTTGGATTGAGGGGGTTTATATCAAGGTCCCTGACGTATTTGACGTATGCCTGTTTTGGGCGGAAGATCCACCCAAGTGGTGACGGAAGGATTATTAAGAAGGCCTAAGGTAACCTGTTACCTATATAGGTAAATCGTTGCTAGATTTTCTTTGGGAATCTAGCTTCGCGTGTATCAAGAGGAACTTTCAGGTTAAATTATCGAATTGAAGCTTAAGATGAGAAGTATACCTGGGTGATATAAGAAACCAACCTCTTAAAGTTCTAGGATATATATTTGTAAAATGATGAGAGAAACGGGTATTTTTGTGAAAGGAAGGCCAAGAAAGCGGGCCATTCTTAGCTTTAGACGGAAGTAAAAGATACAAAGCGAAAAAGAAGGAAAAGAAGAAGGTTTGATATTGAAGAAGCGCAAGCACTGCCATCGGCCGTATACTTCCTGCGGTCAGAGTCCGGGGTGGTCGGCCCTTCACCCACAACATTCTTCTATGAACCCCAAATCCTTACATTCAAGCTACACTCAATCGATTTTCGCCTTATCAAACACCCTTTCCGAAATCATTGAATTAGCCATGCCGTCCGTGAAAGAAGGCCGAGTCACGAAATTAAAAGCCAAAAGACCGCGAACCACAACCCGACGCGTCTCCAACAGAAGTGAGTAAATTCCACCCTCGCAAGCTAGTTCAGCCCCAAAGCTTGTTTTATTGATTTACATGAATCAATCACAATAATTAATGACGCGTGCTAATAATCACCTAGTCCCACTGGTCGAACAGACCAACGCATTATCCATTGACGACTTCATCGCTCAATACGTGACTCCACCAACACAAGTGGGAGATCCAGCCAAAAATGATGCGACTGATCAACCAACTCCATCCCAAGATCAGCAACAGCAGGATATGAGCCCCACACCACGCGTGGACATCTATTCCGCGGCAACCATCTCTGCCGCTGATCTGGAAGCATGTCTGGATCTAATTGAGGAAACCTCAGGCGAAGCCTACAGCGCGTCGCCTGCAGGCTGGTCGCGCACCAAGAAGCGGAAAGAGATGAAGTTGCCTGACATGAAGTATTTGATTCTGCGGGATACGCCGAACGATTCTAGTGATTCTAGCGGGCAAGTTCCCGGAGAGAAGAAGAGTGATATCGATGACAACAATCCTTCGTCTCCGCCTCCGAAGGAAAGCGATGAGTCTATTCCATCGTCTGGTACCGGTTCTCCGAATGTGCTCGGCTTTTTGTCGTTTATGGTGACCTACGAGGATGGAAAAGAGGTTGTTTACTGCTACGAGATCCACTTGTCGCCGGCGGCTCGGGGACGAGGCGTCGGGAAGTTGCTTATGGGTCAGATGGAGGGAATCGGTCGTGCTGTCGGCTTGGAGAAGTCTATGTTGACAGTTTTCAAGTCGAATGAGATCGCTCGGCGGTTCTATGAGAGACTTGGGTATGGGGTTGATGAGTACTCGCCCCGACCGCGCATGTTGCGCAATGGGACTATTAAAGATGTGGACTATTTGATCTTGTCGAAGGCGTTGAAATTATGATAGCTGGATATCTCTTTGTTAAGGGGTTGAATGCTAATGGTTGATATGAAAATAATGATGTGCAAAAGTTAATATACATTACACCTGTCGCACTTCTTCGCCCACCTGATCTGGGCGTTCTTGCTCCCACTCATCTCTGAGAGCGGCGAAGACGGTGTCAGCTAACAGGATGGAGAGACCCAAACTCCAGACCAGAGTAATGGCGTAGAAGAAATTGGCATTTCCGGATCCTGCGTAGATCCAAAGGTGGTAGAAAGCCGGGCCGAGGAGGCTGGAGTACAAGATTGCGGAGCCCGCAAAGAAGGTATACCGCATCACTGTACTAAGTTAGGTTCTGACATGTATACTCAATGCTTGGAAATACTCACATGGGAAAAGGTGGCGATATAATGGCAGCAACGCAAAGAACAGCGAAGCATCTGAGATGCTAGGGTATGGCTTGAAGATGGCGAAGACACCCAGGAGCGAGGTAATGACGAACAGAGGTTGGCTGCGGAAGCGAGCCGTGAGACCCCCGACATAGCTGGCCAAGTGAAGCCAGAAAACGCCGAGGAAGAACTCTCGGAATGAGTCGAACATCTCAATGAAAAAGTACCACCACAGCCCCACATTGGGGGTCAAGTCTGGAACCAACAGATGGAAACCATATGTTGCCGAGATAAACTCCCAGAAGTTGCCGGTGATCAGACAAGAGAGACCAAGCAGGCCTGCCACACTGGCCAGTAGTAGGGCAGCGTGTTGAACAATGAAAGACCCAACATTGGGTGGGCTTGGTCCCTCCAAGCGCCGGTCATAGCATAGTAGGACCAACGGGATAAAGAGCAACGCCGGGTATAGAGACAGATATGAAGCGAATCCTAGGGCTAGCATTGCATTTATGCTATTTCCACCGACTGCATTGGAAACGGCGAAAAGGATTCCTGATGTCGTAAATACGCTAGTTGATCGCGCCAAACATGTCGCAATTGTGAAAGGATTAAACAAAAACCTATTCCAAGGTAAGTATGCAAATATATATGATTGGGCAGGCTAGAAGATGCATACCATGCTGCAACGGACACTCCATCCCATCGGACATGTTTTCGGACCGCCGAGTGTAGTCTCGATTTAACCGATTGGCCCGACGCAGAGATAGTTACCAATGCATGCGCGTTCAAGAGGTCGATAATGAAATAGAAAATTGCGGTTGGCAAAGGCGAGCTTTTCGCATCCGGGAGTAGGTCGAACAGAGGTAACAGGAGCGGCGCCTAGATCATCGGATCGAATTGTCAATTCTCAAGAAACGGAATGGGAGGGATCTAGATCCACGAACCTGGTGGAAGACGCCACCATCATAAGGCGACACATTTCTTGTGTACAAGAATAGACCTTCTTGCACTACATATAATTAGTTTATAGAATGCGGAGTCAATAGTCGGAGACACGTACGGCGTTTGAAGCTATTGACGGGAGTGGAAACTTCGACTCTCCCCGTTAACAAATCAGGTAATGAAGGAAAAAGACATGTAAGAAGTAGACGCAGCACAAAAGCCGCGCCGAACACAGCAATCTTCCGTCGGTCTACAGCCATGACGGGGTGAGGGTTTAGTTGTTTGGATTCCAGCTGGTCCCTATGGACCCAGGGCTCTCTCTCCGCCTTCGGGCACGGGCCACTTTTCTGTTGCGGTAAGAAAAAAAAGTTATCGAGAAATTTTCTTCTTCTTATCAGCAGCCGTTTGGATCTTTTGACAACCATTTTTCATCATGGGTAAAGTTAAGAAGAAGGGTATGTTGAAATGAACCGGGAATTTCAATTGAATTTACTGACACTCCTTTCAGGTACCTCTGGCGCAGCCAAGAACTACATTACCAGAACTCAGGCCGTGCGCAAACTTCAGATCTCTCTGCCAGATTTCCGCCGACTATGCATCTTCAAGGGTAATTACCTCTTCTATGGGTATTCCATCTGAATCGCAAGACTAACATGATATCCGATATCAGGTATCTACCCTCGCGAGCCCCGTAGTAAGAAGAAGGCCTCTAAGACGTCTACGCCCAACACCACCTTCTACTACACCAAGGACATCCAGTATCTGCTACACGAGCCCCTGCTCAACAAGTTCCGTGACCAGAAGTCACTTGCAAAGAAGATCGCCCGCTCTCTCGGCCGTGGAGAAGTCAGCGATGCCTCCCGTTTAGAAAAGAACAACGCCCCGAGACTCACCTTGGACCATGTCATTAAAGAGCGCTACCCGACCTTTATCGATGCCCTCCGTGATCTCGACGACGCTCTGTCTCTTCTCTTCCTCTTCGCTACCCTTCCCTCCACCGACCATGTTCCTTCTAAGACCGTTGCGCTCTGCCAGCGCCTTTGCCATGAGTTCCAGCACTACCTGATCATGACCAACTCTCTGCGCAGATCCTTCCTTTCAATTAAGGGTATCTATTACCAGGCTACGATCCAGGGCCAAGACATTATGTGGCTCGTGCCATACCGTTTCGTCCAGCGTGTCAATGGTGACGTCGATTACCGTATCATGGCTACTTTTGTCGAGTTTTACACCACCCTTCTGGGCTTCGTCAACTTCCGCCTGTACTCTTCGATTGGATTGAGATACCCCCCTAAGTTCGATACCCGCAGTGACGAGAACGGTGCCGAGTTGGCAGCTTTCACTCTTGAGGGCCGCACAGTGGGTGAGGTGCCCAAGGCTCTTGAGGCTAACAAGGCCCAGGGCAACGGCAACTCCAACAAGGAAGTTTCCAAGGAACTTCAAGCCAAGGTTGATAAGGTGATTAAGAAGGCCGGTTTGGAACAGAGCACGGACGAGGAGATGGTCGACACTACCGACGAGGCAACCGATGCCATCGACCACTTCGAGCCCGCCGCTCCCGAAGCCGACACCCTCCCCCAGCCCGCGATGAGCGGCAACGAGGCCGGTGCACTCTTCGCCCCCTTCGTGTTCTACATTTCCCGTGAAGCCCCCAAGGCTCCCCTCGAGTTCATTCTGCGCTCATTCGGCTGCAAGCGCGTTGGATGGGCCTCCGTTCTGGGCGATGGAGCTTTCACTCACGACGAGACCGACCCCCGCATCACTCACCAAATTGTCGATCGTCCCCAACTTCCCCAGGAGTCTCTTCCCGCCATTCCTGCTGCCGATGAGAACGCCGTTCAGAAGGTCCAGCCTGGATCCCGCATTCCTGGCCGTACCTACGTCCAGCCCCAGTGGGTCTGGGACTGCATTAACGAGGGCAAGCTCCTCCGAGCTGATCTCTACGCACCCGGTGCCACTCTCCCACCCCACTTGAGCCCTTGGGTCAAGGCCAGTCGTGGCGCTTACGACCCCCGCGCCACTCTCGCTGATCAGGAGGATGAGGATGAAGCCGAGATTGCCGCCGAGGCCTCTGATAGCGACGAGGAGATGGAGGATGAGCCCGCAGTTGACGCCAAGCCTGCTACTGCCGAGGAGTCCGATGAAGAGTCCGTCGACGGAGGCATGGATGTCGCCGGCACCGACGACGACGAGAGCGAGGAGGAGTCCGAGGAGGAAGACGAAGACTTCGGTGGCTTTGACGAAGAAGCCGCGTCCGAGTCCGAAGATGACGACGAGGCTGCTCGCACCCAGCACCAGAGGGAGCTCGAGGCCGAAGCCGCTGGTCTGCCTTTCACCGCTAACGCCGCCGCCGATGAAGCTGCCAAGAAGAAGAACTCCAAGTCCAAGAAGGTTGCCGCCAAGAAGCGCAGCGAGGATGAGGAGCTCGAGAGACAGAAGATGATGATGAGCCGGAAGAAGCGCAAGCTGCTTGAGAAGATGATGTACTCTAACAAGAAGACTGCCGATGAGTCCGCCAAGCTCCGCTCCAAGAGACGCAAGCTTGAGAAGGGCGAGAAGGGCGAGAAGAACTAAAGCTCGGATCATTTGTGCATGTTAGATAGTGCTTTTGCCGGGCGTTGCGGTTTGGATATGTCCCCTGTATAGGCACCTCAAAAATTTGTGAAGTTTTAATGCTATTTATGGGGTAACACCCCAGTTATATGTATAACTTTTGTCCTCTGCCATCTTGAGATCCCCGTGTAGTTCGACTGGGCAACCTATGTTGTGTACGACATTGGCAACTCATATTGCAACACGTATTCCGTGACCCTAGGCTGTAAATAGATGATCTTTAACGTTGGCGTGCGCCTTCCCCATGTTGTCGATGGCGTTATGTGCATCCACGTGAACACGCGCAGCCCAAATTTGGAATAAACACCCATAAACACTCTCGTCAGTCCTTTCGTGAAGCGACACGCGATGTTGTTCAAAGGTAATGACCTAGCGCTCCAGAAGCTCAGCATGGTCGTCATTGCATCTTTTGTGTTTGTGATGATCCTGGTTCGGCCACAGATCAATGAGTACATTCTCCCGCTGCGCCTCTGGAAAGATGGCCATTCTTCCACGTCACGACCTGTCCCATACAATCCATACCCCGATTACAATAGTGCCGCATGGAAGAGAAAGTGGAGAGGGTCCTACCAATTGTGTGTTGGTCCTGATGGGGCGCTTTTGGATCCTAAGAACGAAGCCACGGCAATGAAAGGATACAGTTGGAATCAGTCAGGTTTGTGACTTGAGCAAGATCATTACGAAGAACTCAGACCTCCAACCCGATTAATCATGTGTAGAATTCCCCGCTCCAATCTTCGGTTCGTATGAGGCGTGGAATCTCGATAAGGGTCTTTGTGTTGATCCATCCTCCCGCTATGGCGCATATGGCTATGAAGTGAAAGCACGGGAGAATGTCGGATCTCGAAGCTCGAGGAACTTGGAAGACGTCAATTGGGCCGACTTGCAACGAGCCTGTCTGGAACGAAACCATGAAAGATATAACAAGTTGAATCCTGAGCCGAAGAAATCCACATTACACAAGCAGCAAAGCCACCAAGTGGAACACAGACGCAAGAAACATCGTCATTGGAAGACTCGTCTACCTCAATTTTATCCCAGAACAGCTGTTATTCTACGTTCAACGATCGATATGAAGTACACAACCAATGATATCCACAACATTCGCGCTATGATCATGGAACTATCTCTTCTTTCGGGCGCAGAGTATGAGGTGATTCTTCTAATCGACGCGAAGGACGAGGTATTACCCGATCCGATGGACAATGCTGCTATGTGTAGTTTCAAAGAGGAGCATCTTCCGCAAGAGCTTCGAGGACTTGCCGTATTTTTCAACACGAAGCTCTTAGAGGACTGGTATCCAACCATTGACGTCCACCAGTAGGGTTTACCCTGTGACCAAATGCAAGGACATGCTCACCATTGAATAGGGCAATGTACCAATACTTCCAGCCAGTGCAGATATTCTCTGAGCTTCATCAACAATACGACTTTATCTGGCAATTTGAGATAGATGCCAGGTATACTGGTCATCTATATCATTTGCTAGAGCAAGCAACAGAATTCGCGAAACAACAACCCCGGAAACACCTCTGGGAGCGTAACTCATACTTCTACATCCCCGCCGTCTATGGTACCTGGGACGAGTTCAACGAGATGGTAGATCAACGCATGGTGGACCGTCCAACTGTCTGGGGTCCGGTGCCAGTGGAGGGTCTAAATGTCTCAAGGGAGGCATTTTCCCCACCACCCATGCCGACAGTGGAAATGGACACACCGAAATGGGGTGTTGGGGAGGAAGCAGATGTGATTACCTGGCTTCCACAGTTCAACCCAGCGAACACAGGGTGGCCGATGCGTGATGTGATCTACGAGTTCACCGAAGGACCAGACACCCCACGTCGGGCTTCCCCCGTTGCCATGTCTCGACTTTCAGCCCGTCTGCTCCGCTTTATGCACGCTGATCTGACTGAAAAGGGCCTGGGTCTAGGTTCAGAGATGTCTCCAACCTCTTGGGCTCTGTACTATGGGTTGAAGTCGGTTCAGATTCCCCAACCCATTTACCATGCACAAGAATGGAACCCTGAGGAGTTGAATCGCCGTGCGAATTCTGGTAAGCCCGGGGCTATCAGTGCTAGGAGTGACAGTATCTGGACTTGGGATATGCATCACGATATTCTGAAGAATATGACTTACATGTTCGATTCGGAATATTCTGGGAGGCTTTATCGAGCCTGGTTGGGGGATGGTGATGCAGAGGAGGTAAGATTGATTTGTTTTTTGGGGAAATTAACACTGACCACTGGTAGTGGAAGAGAGCCAATCGATCGATCTGCTTACCACCTATGCTATTGCATCCTGTGAAGAATACGATGATGTAGAAGGTTCACAGTAAAATGGGCTGCGGCTGTGGGGTTTCTGTGGGATTTCCTAGTCATATTTGATCTTACTCATTGGGAGTGGTTTATTTTATCTATGTCTTAGAATAATATATCCCTTCTCATACCTTCCGCTTTGTAGGTCAGTTTCATCCTAGCTCATATGGGGATGTTTTGGCCCAGGGAACTACCGGCATACAGAGTGTTCGGGGCCCCTCCCGGGGGCATCTTATTGGTGAGTCATCCCTCGGGTCACATCCGAGGTCTCACGTATATTTGCTGATGTTTTCGCTTTGGGATACGTCAAGTAATAACCAACACATATCAAGCAGTATCAACACACACAAGCTATAAACAAACTAATCAATCATGGCGTCAAACAAACCGCAAGTTGTGGGATGGATAGGTACGGCAATGAAGAACAATCGTATTGGGCTTCACGTTTCTAATTCCCCTAGGACTCGGGAGTATGGGACTTGCAATGGCGCAGAATGTCCACAGATTTCTCCAACAAGACACAATATCGCAATTAAGATTCTGGAATCGGACGGCGTCTCGCGGCGCGCCACTTGAATCAATTGGGGGCATTGGATGCGAGTCTATCGCCCAACTTGTCACTGAATGTGACCTGATATTCATATCTGTGAGTATCTGAATCGGCATTTCATTTTGCATAGACCCTTCACAGATCCCCACAGATCCAGAATGTACCTTTGTCACTAACATTGAGCAACAGACCAGTGACGATGCGGCTTTGAATGCTATCGTTGACCAAATATTAACTGTCAAAGATATTGACGGCAAGTTGTTTGTGGATACTACCACTGTGCATCCTAATACGACCAAGGAGACAAATGAAAAGCTGAAGAAACGAAATGCATCATTCGTTGCTGGTAAGTAAACCCACCTCAGCCATGTTGCAGTTTCTCATGGACTACACTAGCACCTGTCTTCGGAGCTACCCCGGCTGCGGAAAGTGGCACAGTGTTAATGGTGATGGCCGGTCCAAGTCAAGCCATTGATAAAATCGCACCTTTCGGAAAGGGTGTCATCGCTCGGGATGTGATGATTGTCTCGGATCAACCCGAGAAAGCCACTCTGCTCAAAACTCTGGGGTGAGATTGCGACAAATATACCGTGTCATAACAGCCTTGCTGACACTATTTAGCAATTTCCTCGTCGCAAGCACAATGGAGATCGTGGGAGAAGCCCAGGTGCTAGCAGAGAAAAGCGAGCTTGGCACAGACATGCTTGAAAAGTTGCTTGAGCTGAATTTTGGAGGTTTGATGCATTCCAGCTCTAGGCGCATGACGCAGGGCGTTTACCTGCCAGAGGAAGGTATGAATATGGCGTCAATTGAGAATACCCGGTTTGTTCTTCTTTTGCTAATCGTATATTCTAGGTCAAGCCCCTTGGTCCAACCTGAATCTCGGTATCAAGGATGTTCAGCATGGCATCAGCTGCGCCCAAGATGTCGGTGCAAGATTAAAAGTCGCCGAGGTGGCACTGGATAATATGGCACGGGCGAAGGACTTCTCAGATGCGCATGGCGGCCGGCCTTTGGATTCATCGTCTGGGTACGGTATCATACGTCAGGATTCCGGACTTGACTTTGAAAATACCTTTGTGAAGGAACGAGACGCCAGGAAGGAAGATGATTCTTCCCGATAGTACATTTCTGCATACACAGTCAGGAGGGTCCCGGGGTGGAGAATACTTACGACAGCTCTCGGGATCACTTCCAAGTTGTTACGGCGAGGTCTGAAGCTATCTCAAGAACACTTGTTTTCTTCCATCACTGTTTCTGACAGAGGCCGATGCTTAACCTATTTTACGATCCTTCGTGCCTTCTTGTTGCTTTGAATGTTAGTATATCCACGAACAAAACCCATCCTTAGCGTATCTTCTTATTGGTCAAAGATCATCTCCCGGACTTCCGCTTCCAACCTTCCCGATGTACTCTAGGTCCGCGGCCGATATTTCCCAAGTTGGAAGGGAGGTCCGATTAAGCTCCCGAGGTCGGATATAAGCTTCGGGGCCCCGTACTGTTACCGATCATTAAATTCACCACGGAAATGAAAATATTCATGAGATTCATACTCATCTGTCTCTTCGCATTGATCACTCTACTGTATCTCTCAATTCGGTCACAAAAAAACCATCCAACCGGTGCCGAAATGTCTTTCCGGTTACATCTCATCCGACACGCAGAGGGAACCCACAATCCCGGTCACGACACAACCATTCTCGATCCTCCATTGACAGAAAAAGGAATCCAACAATGCCTAAAACTATCTCAAGACTTTCCATTCAAGGAGAGTGTTGGCCTAGTGATGACATCTCCACTCCGACGCACTCTTCAAACAGCCCGTCTGGGCTTCCAACAAAGCATCGATGAGAAATATTACGCCCAAGGCTCTGGGGCAGGAGTCCAAAATGGCGCGCGCCTTGTGTTAGAGCCAGATGTGCAGGCACACTCCGCTCGGCCATGTGATACTGGCTCCGATATCGCGATTTTACGTTCGGAGTTTTACGATCTACCCTGGGAAATCTTAGATTTGGATCCCACATTCCCAGCAAAGGAAGGACTTTATGCCAGTGATCCAGAGAGCTTGAAGTTGCGCGGAGCACGAATCCAGGGTCGATTGGAGCAGAAATTCAAAGAACTAAAGGACAGCGGAAGACCAGACATTGTCGTTGTTACACATGGCGGGTTTTTGAGCTATGTCATCGGTCAGGAGAAAACAGAAGTTGGACAGGCAAGGTGGAAGACTTTTATTGTTACATTTGATCAGGATTCGAGAATTGTTGTGGAATCTGTTTTGGAAGCATGACCGAGGCTTTGATTCGCCCGTTGGGTTGTTGGAAATATGTACATGAATCAATAGAGCGAACTGGCACTTGCCTTTTTTCTTTCTGTACAGCTATTATATTTCTTATTTTTTAGCACAAGGGAGAACCTATTATCCAATCCTAAACAGAAATGGCGACATGAATGGCTTACGTCTGCATCAGCCCCATGTCCGAGTCTAGAGGACGACGATCTACAGCCCCACATTTATATCCGATACGTTCCAACCTTGGAAGGTTGTTCTGCTAAGATTTCAAAGTTACTATCGGTGGAGATGTGGGGATTTAATTCAAAAACCCGAGATGAATGTGGCGGGTTATGTTTTAGTGTCAGTAGCTGTCAGAAAGTGCCGAACCTCAGCCGCGTCGGCACTTAGCGCCGACCCTCGTGTTCAATGTCAGCTGTCAGACAAGAATATATGGTCTAACAAGTAGTGCTGTATTACTTTCAGTATCAGCTTTCAGTGAGAAATCCATGAAACCTTTTGTGGTGTTGCCTACTTTCTTAGTATGGGGAGATATAGATGGGTTTGGATTCGTGTGAATATATACATCTGTTTCCATCGATCGGTTTTTTGAAACTATATACCCGGATAAATATCTCTTAGCTGTACCACATGCGACAAAATTCTGGGTTGGGCTGGCCTGGTAGCACTTTGCTGACTCCGATTGGGCATGTCTCACGATTTCCTTGTGGCGTTTGTAGCCAAAGGAGTCACCATGCATTGTTCCATGTTACTAGTTGCTATTGAAAATGCCACCCGAATCTGATCCATTGTGGCTCTATAATTTCATGTCGCAAATTCTTGTACTCCGATCCGACTTGGTAGACCCCAACTACTGCCACTGTACCGAATTCTAGGATGCCTACCCTAGAAGAACACCGACCAGGGGAATGCTTTATAAAGAAATCAAAAATATGCATATCAAGGTGACTATTCCCTTTGGTGTTATCTTGATCCAATTCCTTAAGCCGCAGCTTCCTCCCACAAGGAGCTAGTTCTGCAGATCTTCGGTCCTAGGCCGGGGTCTCTCGGTGTTTACCAGTTGACGCTATATACAATATTTCCCGCCCTTGAGCATAACACCATAATATATGGCTGGAAATGGGAACCCTGTCTGAAATATCACTCTGCCCTTTTCGACTATTATTCCATACCTTCCACGTCCCTGACGTGGTAAATGGCGTGGTTAGGGTTACTCGGGGAAGTATGCAGAGTCGACCCTTGTTTCAGACCCTTGCTGTTCTGACGGTCGAAATAGTTTAGCTACTATCGTATAGCAGTCTGCCAGCTTTCTATTCCAAAAGCTAAAGTATTATGGGGTATGGCAAGGATGACGTGGATCTCGTTGAATTTACAGGATCCCAATCAATGTAAGATAATAGGTTGCTGATCCAGATGACGGGCTCGGCTGAACTGGAAGACTCTTTATCAAAAGATTCATTATATAGATCATTTGGAGGCAAATAATTCGATAGGGTACCCAAATAAAACTTCTCAAACCTATGGCTACAAGTCCATGTATACAGCTACCTACAAGTAGGTAGCACCTTCCGGGGTTTCATTCCCACATTTCATATTAGCACTGCGGTAACTTCCTTTTTGTAACATTGGAAGGGCCCTGGAGATATCCTTTTTTACCGGAGACCCTTGTCTTTCAAAAGTCGTCCACGGCATTTAAAATGCGTCTTGGCATTGTCACTGTCGCGGGCCTCGCCATTGCCCCTGCGTTAGCGAGTTGCCCTTACGCCCGAGATGCGGGCACTGAGGTTGACCACAGTGCCACCCTCCATGCCCACTTACCTCGAGACACCATACTTAGCAAATCAACTACAAGCGCTGCGTCTCCGACCCCCTCCACAGCAGGTGGAAAAAAGGGACTACTGTTGATGAACCGAATTGCCCCCGGCGCCTCAGAACTATACATTGCCAACGCGGACGGCACCAACGAGCGTCCTTTATTAAAGGACCCCGGCTATGAATACCACGCCGAATTCTCCCCCGATGGTGAATGGATCAGTTTCACCAGTGAGCGTGATGGTGATGGAAACTCCGATATCTGGCGTGTGCGCCCAGATGGCTCCGATCTACAGCCGATTGTCACGTCCCCAGCAGTGGAAGATAGCGTTGTGATTTCACCCAATGGAACATTGGCAGCATATGTTTCGACAGCCAACAACTACATCGCTAACATTTGGGTCAAGGACCTGGAGACCGGCGCCGAGTGGAATATCACTGATACACCAGCTAACCGACCAGACGAGGACATGATGCGCGGTCACTTTCGTCCAGCTTGGTCGCCAGATGGAAATTGGCTTGCGTTTTCCTCAGATCGCAACACAAGATGGAATGGCCACGGAAATCTCACCTATCTCGGCCTGAATGGCTGGGAACACACCCAAGAACTCGGCATTTATGTTATTCGCCCTGATGGCTCGGATCTTCGCCGTGTTGTCAACCGTACAGGTCACTGCCTTGGGTCTCCCAAATGGTCACCCGATGGCAAGCGCCTCATATTCTACGAGATGACTCGTAATGGGACATGGCATGCGCATCGACCCGAGCTCGTAGCAGCTGCTAACTCCACAATTGTGTCGATTGGAATCGACGACAATGACCGTCGAACTGAAGTTGACGGTAGAGGTGTCAAGGCGTTTCCTCAATACGTGACGAATTCCACCATTGGGTACTATCTGAAGGGCGGCGTTAAGGAGGGCATTTACCTTACAAATGGTACATACTTCAATACCACTATCCGCTCTCCCTCGTGGTCTTCCGATGGAAAGTATATTGTTTACGAGAAAGTTGATTGGTCGATCCGCCCTCTTTTTAAAGAGCTTTACAGCTGGGATAGCGACTGGGATTACCGCTTCACTGATGTATTCCCTCAACTCTCGTCAGACGATCGCGTGGCTCTGACCGAAAGGCAACTTGGGAACTCCTCAATTGCCACTTTCGACCTGGAGGATAGGGAGGTCTCCTTGCTCTACAAGCCTAATGATACCAGTCTCCTCGACACTAGTCTGATTCAAGAAGGTCTGGCCGGGGCTTACAGTCCCAGTTGGTCCCCAGACGGCGAATGGGTCGTCTTCGGAGTGGGCGCCTGGTTCGAGGCGCGTGATTGGCGAGGAGCCTGGATTGTGCGTTCCACTGCAAACAGCAGCCGCATCGACGTCCTCACCTCCAGCAATCTCTGGATCAATGGGACCAAGGACCTAAACACCGGCTTCCCCAGCTTCTCCCATGACGGCAAGAAGGTTGTCTACCGCGTCTGGGGTGCCGACACCGCCAAGTACGGCGACGCGACAGATATCGGTTTACGCATCATCGACGTTGAGACTAGAAAGATTACCCAACTCACCAGTGGATGGGACAATCTGCCCTATTTCTCGCCCGATGGGGAATTGATAGTCTTCACCCGCAAGATTTCTCCGACTAACTATGAGGTCTGCACCATCCGTCCTGACGGCACTGATCTCCGCATTCTGACGTCGAGTGGCGCCAACGATGCGCACGCCGTTTGGCGCCAGGATGGGAAAATTATGTGGTCCTCCGGAATGTACGGGTTCCAGTATGAGTGCCCTTTGTACGACGAGACGTTCCAGCCCTACGGTCAGATCATGATCATGGACTCCGATGGATCCAATAAGCGTGCTTTGACCAACTCCATCTGGGAGGATTCTATGCCTCTCTTTCTTCCTAAAGATGGGTTCTAGAATGCGGTTTGAAAATATAAAAGGAGGGTGGTTTCGCCTCCGTTTTCTGGCAATTGACTTGGTCACTTTCATTCGTTTTGGATAATTAGATAGAGCCGTCATTCGATATTACTATTGGAATACCATCATTACTTTCTTCGCAAACACATATCTTTCTACCAATATTTCGTTCGCATGCAAGTATCCAAGTATGTAGATTAAAGTTACGCCAATAACGTGGATCTGATTGGTCTATTGTTAGACTTGTGGGAAGCGCTAAACTCCATCGAGAAACTGACACCGAGGCGCTGGAAAACAGAGCAGGCGGAGAACATCAGGGATAGGGGTCTATTCGGTTATCTGAGTTCGTCCTAGCACTGTATTTGGGGCTGAAATGATATGGCGTGCCTTGACAGCCCACTCAGATTAATACACTTCCGCCTGGCTCTTATATGGAAGGATCGGGATTTGTAGGTGAGCTTGAAAGTCTTCAAAAGGAGGGGATTGAGTTACCATAATACAAGTTACAGTCTTTGTGACGATCTTTGCAACGCAAAGCTCGCCACTGCCTGCGCCTCCGCGGTAGCTGGTTGTTCGACGTCGGCCTCGCTCGAGTAGTGTTCCGTGTACTTTGAAAACTTGACCCAGAGTTACTAGTCACTTGGAACTTGAGTCGTCATTGGAATCCTGTCATAGTGTCATAGTGATAGAAATAGTACAGATCACGTAGGGCAGAAGCTGATATACTGCCATTTTGGGACTAGCGCACATATTATGAACAGGATCGTGTATATCGCTCACGTGACGATATTGGCGATCCACCCGCCTGGAATTTTTGACATCTTCAACACTCAGGAGCATTTAAACTGTTGGACAGAAGAGTCAAAATTCACCATTTAAAACACCCGTTACTGAAATTTCTGACACTGGATGTCTTCTTGACCTTTAAATCGGATGTTGTCCAATAAAAATCTGCATCTATGTGACATCTAGGCACTGCAGGTCTAAACCCTTTGCGCATACAACGGCAAGAGACCAAAGTTTCTTCCCAACATGTCATCTTTGTATGGAAGCCAAGTGCCCTGGCCAGAACTTCTTCCGCCACAATCTGCGCAACCACGCCAATCATTATTTGGAGGCCCAAGCAGTGATGTCTTGCAACCTTCTTCTCAACCAGAACCGCCAAGAAGTTCTCTTTTTGGAGGCCCCATCAGTCAAGATGTCCCTCTAGAGCCTATTTCTGAAGCAGATCTCATGGATGAGGAGCCAGATCAAAATGAACCTGACACGATAATGCGAGAACAGCCCTTGGCGTTCCAGGGTGACTCTGATGACGAAAGCTATGAGGGAAATAATCGTGGCAGAAGTCGCATACGCTCAAAAGGGCCACAGGAGTCTCAGCATGATCCAATTTACTACGTAGTTGACCGAGGTCTCGACCTGCCACCTGGGGTTGAGCGTCCCAATCTGTTTGATGGGCACGCCACTTCGTGGAGGAACTACAATGCCGATGAAATCGGAGCCTATAATGCAATGGTTACCCACCGAACCAGAGATTTGGCGGCTCATCTTTACAATGCCCACGTGATTCGCAGGCGAGCGCGGGACACTGCCCGGAAGAACCCTGGGATCGTTGACAAAACGCCACTCCGTGTGAACAAGCGATGGGCTGCATGGCCCGTTCATGCGGCCACAGTTCCCCGCTCCAACGAAATGATACAGAGGCGAATGGATGCCCCTGATATTTTCCAAATGGAACCTGACTCCCGACCCAGTGGGGAGTTGGAAGAATGCATCACGGCATTCATATTGAAGACCTCCAAGGAGACATTTCAAGCCCGAGAGTTGGATTTCGTGGAAATTGAAGATAACTCCCGGAATAAGATGCTCGACGGGGATGAACTGATGGACGATGAATTGGAGAAAAAGGAAGAGGACGAAGAAGAAGAGCCTGTCGATACAAGAATCCTCCGGCCGACAGTCCTCCTTGACGAGGACAAATCCATTCGCCAATTACGTCCGCTAGCCCGCAATGTCATCTCACAAGTAGACCGCCTTCTATACGGACTTCATTGCGCCATGAAGGGTCGCAAGTTCGAGGAAGATTCTGGTGACGAGCAATGGAGTGATTCGGACGAAGAAGACTATCTGACTCGAGAGAGTGCCAAGAGCAGAAGCAGGAGTCGATCGCGTGGTCGAAGAAGTGCTCGACAAGAGTCTCAGGAACGGGACTTATCACGCCGTTCCAACAGTGCACGCTTATCCACTGGACTAGAGACGGAAGATGAAAACTTGCCAGATGTTTCCCAAACCCGAGCGCAATCTCGCGGCTCTTCTGTTGGCCGCGATAACAATCAACACATCAAGGGCCGACACAAACTGCGAGACTGGAGTGAAGTTATGGGATTGGCGTCAATGATGGGCCTTCCCACCCCTGCGGTAATGCGCGCGTCGAAGAGATGCGCCGACCTTTTCGGCGAGGATATGGAATTCCGAACAATGCCAGAAGGCAGGGTAAAAAAGAGAAGCAAGGCAGGTGCTCGAGAAGAATATGCCTACACCGAAAGCGAGAGCGAGATCGACTCGGCGCCACCAAGTCCTCGGCCAATCCCTCCACCAACCCCCCAGCCAAATCGCAGGCAGACCACCAAACCTGTGCTTGAACCGAAATCCCCAGCGAAGATATCCAAAGCCAAAGCGGTGATACCCAAACCGAAGCCCAAGCCGAAGATTCCCAAATCCAACACGAGGATACCAGGCCAGCGACGCTCGAAGGCACACAAGAGTCCTGCAATCGTTCCTCCGTCTGTATCTCCATCCCCAGCCCCAGAGGAGCGAGCAGAACCAGTGGCGGAACCAGTGATGGAACCAGTGGCGGAACCTACAGCAGAGCACACAGAACAAGCCGCCAACCAAGAGCCAAAGGCGGCTAAACCAGGCGTTGGAAGGGGTCCTCATCGAAAAGTGGACATTCTCTGTCCTGTCAGGACCTGCATTCGGCATACGAAGGGGTTTTCACGAAAATGGAACCTCAACCAGCATTTGAAAAAGGCTCATGGTATACATGTTGCTCCTGGGAATGAAGCCTCGGTTGAGCAGGATGATCCGGTTATCGTACTCGAATAGGTCGTTTGCTTTATGTAGGTTAGTCGCCAATGTGAATCGAAGTACCTATCAACATCCATAGATTAGTCCCGGTTTGGTCAAGACTCTTTGGGATCTGCCTTTCGGACTGGTCTAGAAGTTAGAATTCCAATAGAACATGTTCCTAACCTAACCATGGTCCAGCCAGTAAGTTAGTAGAGAGCGGATGAAAATGCCAGGTCCCGCTATAAAAGCCGCAGAACGGAGTCTATCACTAAGATGTCTACAATACGTAATACTCTTAATAATGTCTCCTTTTAGGTTACTAGTGCGATTAATGAAAGTACTCGACAGCTTTTTTTTGCTTTTTTCTGTTTTAGTCCAATGCCCAAATCAACCCTTCCTCGCAGCGAAGACATCGCCTTCACGATGAATGCGTACTTTTTTTTTCCTTTTTCGTTTTTTCCCTTCTCCCTCAGTAACCAAAGGAATAAATCTGTAAAATGTGAAAAAAAAAAAAAAAAAGGAATCGAAAAGATGTCCACCCATATGCCGACGGAAGCCCCATCCTCCAGTGTGAACTGCTCGATTCCAGCAGACCTATCTGTCTACCGGAATGGCCCTCGAGCGGCAGCGGAATTTATTTGGCCTTCCCTGGCCGGACCCTCTGGAGGATTTTGTTGATGTCAGGAGGGTCAACCAGCGACACGCGAGGTCTTTCAAATCGACCTCTCGGTGCATCTTCTCAATCGCGAGCCCCAACATAATCATTCTACCATTGTCCCAGAAGCTTACTCCGAACTTGTGGAAGTTTCCGCGAAGGCCAGCGTCTCTCACAACTGGGTGAGTGCAATTCTGGGCGACAAAGACCGCCGTAAGCGTTTTCTGTTGGAGAGTCATCAAGCCGGTTCTGAATTGCTTGTCGGACAGCTCGGTAAAATCTGGACAGCACGTTGCAAATCTGGCGTTTTTCTTGGGTATTTCTCCGTGCACCCGTTTTTCGGATTCTTTCCATGTGATGATGGTCTCGAGTTGCTCAAGTAGTCGGTTCTCGGATTCGTCCACGTGTCTAAAAGGTCGCCAGTAAGCCACCAGTGCATCATTCTCCAGGTCCTGGAGCGTGGTTGTATAGTCCTCTCTGTAGGAATGAGGAGGAGTGTCGTTGGTTGTGAATAACCTTTTTTCACAGACAACGCGGCGTAGTACTGAGAAAAGGTACGGCTTGAGCAGGGCCTGCATCAGGCGCTGCTCCTCCAACCAAGTGAGAGGCCAATGCCCGCTACTGTTGTCAACCGGCTTGGCACGAGGGTGCCCTGTCCCACGTTGTTCCCAAAACACTTTCTTGTACGAGAGCTCCTTGATCCTTCTAGGCTTCAAATTCTTCATGGCGGCGTGGAAGAAGGCATGGGCATCCGCCCGGATTCGCGTTGCCAAGCTTATCAGATAGCGCAAGATCTTTGGTGGGGTTGAAGCTGGGAGAGGAACGGCCCCGATGATTGCGGGATCCCAGCTCTCTAAACCGACATTGATGTGGTAGAGGCTGATATCGTTGAAATCATCCGGCAACGGGTTCCCATCCGCAGGCACACCTGTGGCCACCGCGTCCTCCTTCCACCAAAGGTATACCAGGGTCCGAAAGAAGGCGCGTGTATCTTCGTCGTAGCCTCTATCAGGCTGCCGCATGATTTTGTAGACTGTCAGTTCGGTGGCGAAGGGGGTATTGGGGTTTACATCCCAGGTGTAGGGTTCAATCCACGAATCCATAATCCGTTCCACAACCTTTGGAAAGATCCCGGTTTTGTCGCCGACATATTGATAAACAGCTGGCGAAGCTTGACACAATTGATGCAGTGTCGTTAGGTCAGGCAAGTAGAGGAGAACTTCTTCGAGAGCAAACCATGGTAAGCTCCCGAATCGATCTGGGATCACTTGTGGTGGCGAGACGGTGCATTTTGCAGAGAAAGACGAACTCAGCTTTGAGACTGAGGGAACAGTGGGTAGAGTGAGGTCAATTTTCATGCCCGGATAGTAGTCTGCCATGGCCTGATCGTAATCAAAGGGAATAGGTGACCAGTCGTCTAGCTTGGTGTCCATGCCCTCGGAGGAGCCCGTGACGTCCTGGTTTGCATCAGGGAGATCGCAAGATCTATGCGGGTTGTATGGGGCCATCTCGACTCAATTTGAGGAGTATTGAGTTAAAAAAGATGCGAATGTGGGTGGGTATGTGTAGACAACAGGACAACTGTGTCCTCAGGCGAGCTTGCGAATGGGTAGATAACTAGTATCTGATGAGGTCTGTTAGCGTATGGATTTTGAAAGTTCAAGTGAGAGGGCGACACCAACCTTCAGGCAAGGAAATGTAGCGAGCTGTCTCGACGAGACTAAGGAAATGATATTCGAACTTAGGCTAAGAACCCTGTAGGAATAGTATGTAACTAGCCAAAAAGAAAAGGATGGAATCAACGAAGTAGAGAGGTGATAAAGGGTGAAGTAGAAACGTGATGGGGGGTGAAGTAGAAAGGTGATGAAGAAGGGAAATGGTGTGTGGTTGTCGATTGGCTTTTTAAGTGAGAGAAGGTTGGCGGTTTCTTTTGAGGGGTGAAGAGAGTATTGTCACATTTTTCTATTCTTATATTCTATTGTTGGCGAGGAGATCGCGTTCAAAGTATCCTCTGCGGCCACATCTAATGACTTCATTAGGTATTAGGGCAGGGTATTCCAAAGGGACCAAACCCAAACAGGACGATCTGGTCAAGATGTATCCATGAGATCAATCGGTATGGGGGTTCTTCTAGTCTAATACAGTCACCTACGTTGTACACCAGCTCCTCTGGTCCTTGTAGACATATCCATTGGTATAGTCCGGATGCGTGTCAGATGGTCACATCTCGCGAGTAGACCACACCCCTTAGATCTCACCCGCAAAGTCCAACCTGTTACCACTCTGGGATATCTATTTTACTCTTGCAAGAGGTGTCATGTATCGTGCTCTATATCAAGTGCTTTGATACAGCGACGGCATGGCGGAACATTGAATACTACTTGGTACTAGAGGCGGCCACCCCTGTCATTTTCTTTTGAGTGAATGTGCACTCTGCGCAGTCTCCACGTCCATCTATATCAGTTACTTTTGCTTTTTATTTCATTCGTTTTTTCTATGATAAAGAACGATTCCCCTTCTCTTCTTCGAGGGTGCTTGGTGATGTGTGGGGGAACAGACCGATGCGTGGTGGGTGAGCTCGGGGTAATACCAATACACTATCTCAAGGCCGGAGGTCTAAGATCGGCGATCATTGGTTGTAATTCCCGCGTTCCTGCAATGCTGACATTTTCATTGGTTGAAATAGCCGTGATCTGTAATATTTATTTCAAAGATTACTTAAATTACCAGATCTATAAAATGGAGCACTTTCTATAGAAAGAGTTGTCTCTATTCCCGTTGGTTTTTCGTCGATATAACTTGAAAAAAGACACTGGAGAATGTATCAGAACATATCCAAAAAGAACAAAACCAAAACCAAAACCAAGCGTGTTGATACATTGCCCCGAGGTTAAGTATAGATGACATCAACTCCGCAGATCCCCGCTTTAAGCATGGAGCTTCCCCTTCGAAGATTACCATCTCTCATTCTTAGAATTCTCATTACACACATATTCGGTGCTTCTCGGACATAGAGAGCAATCACCATTGACTCACCAATTCGAGACACCGATACCCCCCCCCCCCCCCCCACTAGAACTGTTGAACTGCTCCCTTTAAAGGCATCTCCAATTCCCCAATCTCCAGCTCCCCGCAATCTCAATAAAACTTTCTCCGTATTCCCCTTTTTTCTCTTTCTCTCCCCAAGGCTCCTGCTCGCCTTGATTTTATAATGGACCGCATCATCCGCCCCGTCGCCCGCCAATTATTGAGACCCCGATCGAGATATCCCTTTTCCATTCCCCCAACTGCTCGCGCACAGAGACTATACAGCATGAAACACAGCGCGCCGCAGGTAAGATCTGCAATTGAATGTGATTTTTTTTTTGTGGTTTATACTGATGGGTTACAGTTGAAAGACCAGTCGCTGTTCATTGAGAAGGCGTACATTAATGGCGAGTGGGTTGATGCGAAGTCCGGCGAGACTTTCGAAGTCCACGGTAAGTACCAAATTGAACATTCGGGTTTAGATAGATCGCTGACTTTCTATCTCAATCAGACCCGGCCACTGGAAAATTGATCGGAACATGCCCCGAGCTCGATACATCCGATGTTGAGAAGGCGATTCAAGCCGCCTCCGAAGCCTTCCCCAAATTCCGCACAACACTAGGCCGCGAGCGTGCGCGCATGCTGCGCCGGTGGTACGATTTGATGATGGAGAACGCAGATGATCTCGCGAAGCTGATTACATGGGAGAACGGAAAGCCCCTTGCGGATGCGAAGGGCGAGGTGAACTATGCCGCCAGCTTCTTCGAGTGGTTCAGTGAGGAGGCACCCCGCACATACGGCGACACAATTCCCGCCTCCGTCCCCGGAAACCGGGTTATTACTGTCAAGCAGCCTGTTGGTGTGTGCGGTCTGATTACGCCATGGAACTTCCCCGCGGCGATGATTACACGGAAGATTGGCCCTGCCCTGGCGGCGGGCTGCACAGTCGTGGCCAAGTCTCCCCAGGAGACGCCCTTCACAGCGAATGCAATTGCTGAGCTTGCGCACCGGGCTGGAATTCCCAAGGGTGTTGTCAATTTTGTTACTTCCTCGAAGAACACCCCTGCAGTGGGCGAGCTCATTACCACCCACCCCGAGGTGCGTAAGGTGTCATTCACTGGCTCGACTAACGTCGGCCGCATCCTTGGAAAGCAGTCTGCGTCTACAATCAAGAAGGTCTCCTGGGAGCTCGGCGGTAACGCGCCATTCATCGTTTTCGATGACGTCGAGGACCTTGATGCTGCCGTGATGGGTGCCATCAACTCTAAGTTCCGCAGCTCTGGCCAGACCTGCGTGTGCGCTAACCGTATCTACGTCCAAGAAGGCGTGTATGAGGAGTTTGCCAAGCGCTTTGTCGAGAAGGTCAAGGACTTCAAGCTCGGTGGTGGTTTCGAGGATGGCATCACCCACGGACCTGTCATTCACGAGCGCGCCGCCAACAAGGCCCACGAGCATGTGCAAGATGCTACTTCCAGAGGCGCTCAGATTGTCGTTGGTGGGCAAAGAGCTACCGCACTCGGACCTAACTTCTACCACCCCACTGTCCTTACTGGCATGACCAAGGATATGCTTCTCGCTTCCGAGGAGACTTTTGGTCCCGTCGCTGGTCTTTTCCCCTTCAAGACCGAGAAGGAGGTTGTTGACCTGGCTAACCATGCCGAGGTCGGTCTCGCTGGTTACTTCTTCAGTGGTAATGTTCGCCGCATTTTCCGTGTTGCTGAGGCCCTAGAGGTCGGCATGGTTGGTGTCAACACTGGTTTGATCAGTGATGTTGCCTCTCCGTAAGTTTACATCTCCCCTACAACTGGTGTATCAATCTCTAACCATTCTATAGATTCGGTGGTGTCAAGCAGAGTGGCTTCGGCCGTGAGGGCAGCAAGTACGGTATTGACGAGTTCATGACTATCAAGAGCATAACTTTCGGTGGTATGAGCCAGCCTCTGCAGGAGTAAAAGTCGGACACACATGATCTACTTGAAAACTATATATATTTCTTAACATTTAAAACCTACCACGCATTTATATGAACATTTTCCTTTTCTACAGCCTCCATGCCTACTGTTGAATATCTTGCAAAGTAATAGTTGGTTGTACAGGCTACATAGACCCTATTTACTTTCCAATGCCATGGTAATTTTCATAGGAATCTAAACACTGATTCGTCGCATATAGTAGCAGATCACCTGACCGCGTTAGGCATAATGCTGCCGGCAGAAATATCCATTGCCTCACCGCCCTCTATATCCCTTCTCCTACAACAAGCTAATCGGCATCTCTATCATCATAAAGCAAAGCTTTATGACGCGTGCAATCATTTATTTCGTACATAAGGCCATAATTTGATCTGATCCAATGCGTCCCTCCCCCCGTTTCCTCGCCGCGATCTCGCGCAGCCAGCCCTCCAAGCTGAAGAAGCCTTCCATCAGTCTAGACCATGTAAGTTAACTATCAATCTTGGTTTGAAGTATATGTACTAATTGAACCGTACAGTTTATCCAAAGACAGCGTGTGTTGTCATTATGGCGGGAAATCGTGCGAGCATTAATAAGTACGCTTATCATCCCAACCACCGGGCCATGTACGAGACTAACAGACATGCTCAGAGGTCCCTCCGTCGTCAACACGGACTGAGCTGCACAAATATGCTCGCGATGAATTTGAACGCCATCGTGGAGTATCGGATGTGGTAGGTTGATGTTTGATTGTTCTTGTTCTCGGGTCTATGAGAATGTTCATATTTGAGAATACTTGGCTGACTTTTTCTTGCAGCAACACATAAGATATTTGCTTTCGGTATGAAGATCCAGTGTGTTGTGTTTTAATAATCTGGATTGCTAATGAGCTTAAAGACAGGCAAATCAGAATTCGAGACGATGAGACGCTATATCGATGAACAGATCGCTGGTTGATTTGTATTGATAGGCTTTTATGTAAATATATTTTCCGTGTATTAAATCAACTCCTGTTTTCAAGACATGTGGCGTGTAATGCAAAGTTAAAAGTGCATTCTGTTGAAGACTCGTTGATATTGGACCAGAGGGTTGACCTTCATACGATTGGTTGCACTGCTCTGATCCGAGTTGTGGAGTCTTTCTATTGGCGGGAGATTACTAGAAGCCTACATACTCGTAGGTTGTACATATGCAGGAACATATCATCATGGAAAGACCATGTATTGCGTATTGCGCTTGGTTGGATGGTATGATCTTGCTGGTGAATATCTCTCAAACTATCGGATTGACCAGGCATTTCTCACAGGGAGCTTCCCAGTTATGGTACCCGAGACGGGAGGAATGCCAAGTTTCTCGAACAAAGTGGTACGGTTGGAGGAGAAGCCTCCGGGGTTATCCTGCTCTTTCCGCATCGAGATATGCGTTTTAATAGAGTCTTCGTATTCGAGCAAGATATGTATTGTCAAACTTTGCGGGTTTGACGCAGTTCAGGTCTTCAATTCTTCGATTATTTTCCATCGAATAATTGAAGAATGCACTCTTATTGTTCACAGCAGATGGTCTAGATCACGCTAAACTCGGCCATGTTGATCCTGTGAAGATATATGATGTCAGAACTCATCCTTAATCCCAGTTCAAGCTTGGCGATTAAGATGGATCTGCAGCAGACAATATAGATGAATATGTAGAATGGTTTGCCACCTCCACACACAACTTCCAGTGTCTTCCAACTTCCAAGATGATATCTTACAAATTTCATGTGGACCTGAGGCATGGACGATTGGATGGCAGAACCGGAAACGGCTGCCGGGTTACAGTTGTTTCGAGGCTGGCTTTGCTTTTTAGTCCAGATCCTGTCTAGATCCTTGACACAACACGTCATTGATTTTGGTCCAGACTCTTTTATATATTTGTGCGAATTTCCCATCCTCTGTAGGGTTGGTTCATATATCAAGTCGAACCTATCCATGGTATATTTTTTTGAAATTACCCTGCTCATTGACTTGGAAAAACATAAAATAAAAAAAACTCCTCAATTCTATTTATATTCCACATTACTCTCTATATCCCTTGGATTATCACCTCCAATACTTTCACAATTGGTAGTGAACCAAAAAAAAAAAAAACCATGAAATCCGTGTCACCCACCTCACCCTCCCAACCCGTCAGTCCCGGGCGGGCAAGGCACCTCGAACGAAACCGCGTCGCCGCCAACAAATGCCGTGAAAGAAAGAAGCGAGAACACAAGCAAATCGAACGTCGTCTGACTGACGAAACCGAAAAGAAAGACATCCTCTTAGCACAATTGAACTGTCTACGAGAAGAAGTGTGGGGGTTGAAAAACCTCATCTTCCAACACGCCGAGTGCCAAGACCTCCAAATCAACCACCAACTCGCCAGGATGACCCAGACCGTCCTGCAAAGTTCTCCCAACCAGGATCCGAATTCCAGCATGCCAACCGGCTCATCGCCCACCTTTTCAACTGGGACCTATTCCGACAAGTCGGTCGCAGATGATGCAGGTGTCAATCCCATCGGACCGGGCGCATGCAACAACGACTGGACGGTATTGCCTACCATTGCGAACGATTTCACCCCTTACGAGCCCAATGGTTTTGTTGCCGATTCCATGTTTGAACACTTTATCAATGCCGACAATGGGTATACCTAAGGACTCACCTTTCCATTATTTTGGAAGGCTTGTTCTGTTTAGCGATGGGCGTTTTAACTTCAATGTTGTATATTAATTTCAGGACCCGCAGGCCCTGCAGCTCGGAGGAGCTTCTACAAACACTCATATTGGAAACTTTTGATAGTTACGAATCAACGAATATACGAATCTGCCCATGACATGGATATCATTTGCGCCTCACATTCCCAAAGAAATAGGATCCTCGGAACGGGATACTCCCATGACGCTGAGGCGTATGCCACATTGTGTGATAAGTTCATGCAGAAACCTCGAAAGCCTTCCAATCTGAGTCGAACCAATATTATTTGACAGACCATTCGAAACGGGGTACGCATGGAGATCCACAAAAAACAAATGGAATGTGGAAGATTCTTCTGTGTGTCTGTGCTGTTGTGTTGGAGATGTGGGGAGATCCACAAAGCCGCTGATGTCACTACCCGAGGGCTCTGACGGCATCGAAGAGGGTATATGTATATATTGGCATTTATATTCTTTGGGATCTGTTTTATATCATTCTTCATTATAGGCTTATATGCTTATATGTTTTATCTCTGTATTATAGCAGTTTATCTACTTCCATACTGTCTCCGATGATGCATAAGGCCTTACTTACACCACCCTACGGGGAGCAAATGGCTACCTTCTCCCAGAAATCAGTAATGGGTACGATATTCGAGACAACTGAACGGTTAGAACAACTAAAGCTGGTAATACACTATATTGTGTATGCTAAGACTATATGAAACCAGCTATACGGAATGGAAGCCTATCGGGCTCGGAGTATCTGGGGTTGTCTGGTATTACTCCCATGCCTTGGAGCAGACCATGATCCATCGAAACTAATAGTTACTTCCCGTATAGCTCTGCAAGGGATCAGCTTGCTCATCGCACTGTTGCTGTGAAGAAACTCGCGGAACCATTCAAGACACCCGCTATTGCAAGACACATGTTTCGAGAAATAAAATTACTGCGACAGTTGCGACATGAAAACGTGAGCTTACCCATGGCTAGTATGAGAATAACTGTCTAATTCTCCGCAAGATAATCAACCTGACCGATATCTTCATTTCTCCCTCCGAAGACATGTACGAAGAGTCTACACCCTCTTTACGTGCATTGAAAGTACTAATAACGTTAGATACCTTGTGACTGAACTTATGGCAACCGACCTTAACACAATTTTGAAAGCCAAAAGGGTCGAAAACCAATTCGTCCAATACTTCATGTATCAAATAATGGTTGGTGTCATCTATACCAACCCACCAGCAAGCACGATCTTCTGACCATCAACAATTCCAGCGTGGTCTAAAATATCTCCACTCAGCCGGTGTCATCCACCGAGATCTAAAGCCAAGCAACATCCTGGTTAATGAGAACTGCGACCTGAAAATATGCGACTTTGGCCTGGCCCGCATCCAAGAACCCCATATGACAGGCTATGTCTCGACGAGGTACTACCGTGCCCCGGAGATCATGCTCACATGGCGAAAGTATAACGAAAAAGTCGATATCTGGAGTGCCGGGTGCATCTTCGCTGAATTACTTCTGGGCGAGCCTTTGTTCCCCGGAACGAACCATATCAACCAGTTTTGTGTTATCACCGATCTACTCGGTAATCCACCCGACGAAGTCATTAACAATATCACAAGTGAAAATGTTAGTAACTAAGAACATACATTTTTAAAAGGAAATGAGTTTGCTGATTTCTTCTTATTCCCCTGCAGACATTGAACTTTATCAACTCACTCCCAAAGCGAGACCGAAAGCCAATATCACAACTCATCCCCAACGCCGACGCAGATGGTACGTTTCAAGCTATTCGGCAAGAAATCCAAAATATTAACAAAATCAGCGGCGGTATTGATCGACAGAATGCTTGAATTCGACCCTCAAGTACGAATCTCTGCAACTGAAGCCCTCGAATCCCCATATCTCGCACCATACCACGATCCCAACAATGAACCAGTTGCAGCGGAAACATTCGACTGGGCCTTCCTTGAAGCAAATCTCCCAGCTGATATATGGAAGACTATCATGTGAGTACTGAATACAGTACAGCCGACACATCTCCGAATATTAATGCTGACTATTTCTAGGTACAGCGAGGTGTTGGCATTCCACACAGAAATGGACCAATCTGGTCAGAGGGGGCCGATGAAATCAATACAACAGGTGGATGGAATGGATATCGGTTGAGCGATGATCTGTATATCTTTTGAGTTCTCGGGTACCTTGGTTATTTTCTGTTCGTTTAAGCTTTTTGTTGACTATACATTTTTAATGCTAGGGTACATTCACGATTCATGATTAATGATTTCAAATTTAATCTAGTTCAATTGCTTTTGACAGTGCTATAAATTAAGTTGCACCGTCGAGAATGGATCAGAGAAAGACTGTAAGAACAGATTATGGTATTAACATTAGGTCGATACATGACCAGACCATTTCTGGCATTATCAAGAAATCCTGGCATATAAACAGGGGTCGGACATGTGTTCATCAAATCAACCAAGTGGGGTATCGCTTTCATTTAGGAAACTCGACCGCGTGCGTATCATATCCTGCAAGTTATTGTTGCAAGTGTCATTGGTAAAACATATCCTCAGGGGATGGGAGACACCCATCTAGACAGCGGCATCGGCGGTGGCGGCATCAGCACCAGTCATCTCCGGGGCAGCATCGTCGCGATGGTTCTTCGCGTTGCGACGAGAGTTCTTCAGGTCTATGATGGCGAAAGTGTTTGTAACAACGAAAGTAGCCCTGTCCAGAACAATGTATTAGATAACGTACGCACGTATTAATACTTGGACGTCCGTTCTTACCATTGGATAGCCCCGACGACAATCAAAGCCTGGAGGGCGTGGCAGCTGGCATAGTGGCATACGCCAGGCGAAGGAATCATGACAGCCAAGGCGATCCAGCCGCTGAGCCAAAGGCCGCCGGTGAGCAGCTCGATGAGAGGAATGGCGATCTCATGTGAGAAGCGAGGGAAGCGGAGAGGTGCGAGGCCCAAGTATGGGATTGCGATGGCTGTTGTCCAGCACCCGTTGAAGAGCATGTAGTAGACGACATTTGAGTAGGACCATTCGTCGTACAGAGAGGCGATTTCTAGATGGAGTTAGCGTTGTTTTGATAAACAGCATGCACTGTGAAACAAACCATATGCAGTAAGACCAATTGTGGCTAGGGACAGGATGGCCTGCACGATTCGCAATGGGTAGATCCAGGACAGCATTTTGAATGTGGGAACGGTTCTTTTTGTTGGGTATCACGTATACAGGGGGGTATATGTAGTGTCCTTTTGACAGGGGTATAGAGGAAAAGATTAAAAAAACAAGATCTACAGTAATAGGGGAATACCATGGGCCTTTATACTCTCGTGAGAGACGGCCCATAGGGCGTCTAGCTCGTGCTCCACACGTCATGGCATTATAACTCGGAAAAGAATGTGCATTGGGGAAGATTAGCAAGAGTTAGGCTGGATGAGGGGTGGAGTCTCGGAGCAGGGTCTGAAAAGTTTGACGCAGGATCATTCTGATAGACCCTGGGGATTTCCAAATTAGGGTTTGGTGTCGAGTAGCTCAACTTCCCCGCCTTTGAGTTATCTCCTTCCTCCATTCGTCTGACCATATTAGTCTTCAAGATGAAAAGCGCCTTCATCTTGTACTCTCCTATACCCTCAATAATTCAATACTGTCATCTTGAAAACACACTCAGTGCACTTGACGGCTCTCCCGTTCCGAACATGCCCTAAGCATCGTATGTTAGGTTACCGCACGGCGCTAGCCTTGTCGATCTCACATGAAAGCCTCGGCCAAGCAACTAACTCCGGCCATGTTGATCCAAAATCAACGTGCTGCTTTTTCCGGTTTCCAGGATGTTGCCAAGAAGGTGGTTTACCTTGTTGTGCTAGTGCCGTGCTTGTTTGGTGCGGATCAATTGGGACATTCCAACCTCGGCATGTCGATCGTCGGACTCCCCGTATACGATACGACGAGCGAATGAGGTAATCGTACTTCTGTCACTCCTGCTTACACATTCTAGAACAGCATAATTCATCAGTTGAAAATCCAAACACCCTTGGAGAATTTCGATGCATATGTACAAAAAAAAGAAAAAGAATCTCTCCTATCTTACAGAGCGCATGCCATCAGTCCCGTGAAATAAGAGCTCTCACAGCATCCATAATTCCAATAGACTTCTCATCAGCAGGCTCAATCGATGACCGTGCCGCTTCAGGCTCCTTGGGTGGCGCCGGTTTATTCCCGACCTCCTTAGCCGCAGCCTCAATAGAGGCGTGACGCTCCCTCCACTCACGATCCTCCTTATCACGAATCTCCAGCTCGCGCAACCACGCATCACGCTTTTCTTGCTTCTTCCGAAGTTCCACGGCCTGGTCGAATTCCCGGCGCTGTTGCCGCTCCGTCTTGAAGTACATTCCGCCGGCGACTAGCGCGACTAGTGTGAAGGCTTGTGCGTAGATACGGGCTCGGAACATTCGGTTCATTTCAACCGAGTCGCCGGATTTCATCGACCGGTAGGCGCGGTAGAGGGCATAGCATGTTGCGGCGCATCCTGTTGTAGTATATATTAGTTTTTTTGATGTCCGGAAGGAAATCCCGAGGGGGAAAGTGAGGCTTTTTTGTAGGGGAAAATTCGTACCAAGTGGAACGAGCGGCTCTTCCCTGAGGCGTCGTGTGAATTTTTGGACGCCGGTCTCTTCTGTAAATTGACTGCAGGATGTCGAATGTTAGCAGATGACCCTTCCCTTCGTTTTCTCTGCGGAATTTCCCGATGCTCCTTGCGGAATACGCGGATAATGTGTGATACATACGGGTTTCCCTCGTCAAAAGACGAAGGCACGGGTTCCCGGTTCATCGTGAAGTTGATCGTGGTCGGGTATGTTGACAGTGGTCGTGCGGAGTCCAATTGCGTCCACGGGATGCGGAGTTTTCGAGTCGGGGATATTCGGTCGGCGCTTATAAATGGGTTGTTTACTGGCAAAGATTAATTCCGGCGAGGAATCGCAAGCTTTTGATGTTGGAATAGACTCCTCAAGATGCCCGGGGCGCGCAGGGTCGAGCTGTGGTATGACGCCAAGTTTTCAAAGATATCGGGTTATGTAACCCCTCCAGGGCCCCAGGGCTGGAGAGTACTACATCTAGTACTGTCTTTACCATGCTACAACGACACTAGCCTTTCTATATTTTCCTTAAATGCTTCTATTCATAAGTCTCTTATTTTATGATTGGCCTAAAATAAATAGAATAAAAACACAAACAAGTACAATTAGCCCCTCATTGTTGACCGCTATCTTCTACTATGAACGTCCCACCTGTACCTATACCTCCAGGGCTGCTACCCAACGTTCTCTTCAGTCGTTCAGTCTGAGGGATACACAATTTCATATTTGGCTGGAAATTTACTGTCCACTTTGCCCTCATCTACTTTATTCCATCCCTTCAACTCTCCTAAATTCCCTAAATCAAGCTTTATTTAGGGCTAGCACTTGGGGTTGATGACATAAGGTTGTCCGATCACCGGGCCCGCCTCTGCAAGAAAAAAGAGTCAGAGTTTAGAATTTACCGACTTGTCAAGTTCTTTCTCATCAGAATTGGGATTGATTGTCTCCTTTGTTTGGCAGAAATCAACCTGAACTTACCATGTCTGACGAGACTTCCAACGGCGTCACGACGCCCGTCACCCCCAAGATGAGTGGGCTTGCGTTGACTGAGTATACCGCCGCTCCGACGCCGCCCTCTGAACGCGAGCAGAGAACCCCCGGCTTGCCCCCTAATTGGGGAATCCCTGAAGCCTTCCTGCTTCCCAACGGCTACCCAGATGTAATTCGAGCTTTGCAATTCCCACTGTGATCTTCAAATTCTAACATTGCCCCGCAATTCTAGTATCTCCGGTTGATTTTGACGTCACGAGTTTACGATGTTATTGAAGAGAGCCCTCTTACCCATGCTGTCAACCTGAGTGCCCGGCTGAAAAGCCGTGTCCTTCTCAAGCGTGAGGATCTGCTTCCGGTGTTCAGCTTCAAGCTCCGTGGCGCATACAACAAGATGGCTCATTTGAACAATGAGCAGCGCTGGAAGGGCGTTATTGCTTGCTCTGCTGGTGAGTCTATACTTGGTAGATGAGACAAACCGGAAGTGCTTCTTACTCACTCAATATAGGAAACCACGCTCAAGGTGTAGCCTTCTCTGCCCGCAAGCTGAGAATCCCCGCTACCATCGTCATGCCCTCCGGCACCCCCGCCATTAAACATCTGAATGTTGCTCGCTTGGGAGGAAGTGTGGTTCTTCACGGAATGGACTTTGATGCTGCCAAGGATGAGGCCCACCGATTGGAGAAGCAGCATAGTCTGACAAACATCCCACCGTTCGACGACCCTTATGTCATTGCTGGCCAAGGTACCATCGGTATGGAGCTTCTGCGCCAGGCAAACCTGGACAAGCTCGAGGCAGTCTTCTGCGCTGTTGGTGGAGGTGGTCTGATTGCCGGCATTGGAGTTTACCTCAAGCGCATCGCACCCCAGGTGAAGGTCATCGGTGTCGAGGCTTACGATGCCAACGCTATGGCTCAGTCTCTCGATGCGGGTAACCGGATCTTCCTCAAGGAGGTTGGTCTCTTTGCAGACGGTGCAGCAGTCAAGTCTGTTGGCGAGGAAACTTGGCGTCTTAGCCGCGAGGTCATCGACGATGTCATCCAGGTGTCCACCGACGAGACCTGCGCAGCCATCAAGGACGCTTTCGAGGATACCCGGTCCATCGTCGAGCCCGCCGGCGCTCTCGCTCTTGCCGGTCTCAAGAAGTACATCGCCAAGAACCCAAGCGCTGACCCCAACCGCGAGCTCATTGCCATTGCCTCCGGTGCCAACATGGACTTCGATCGTCTGCGGTTTGTTGCTGAGCGCGCTGCCCTTGGCGAGAAGAAGGAGGCACTCCTTAGCGTGAAGATCCCCGAGAAGCCCGGTGCATTCGCCAAGCTCGTTGAGGTTGTTCTGCCTCACGCTGTTACCGCATTCAACTACCGCTATGCCCGCGAAGACTCGGCCGATGTGCTGATGGGTATCTCGCTATCTGCCTCTACTGGCCGCGAAGACCTGGCCAAGATCATGACCGAGCTGGAGAAGGGCGGCATGAGCTGCCGGGACTTGAGTGATGATGAACTTGCTAAGCGTCATGTGCGCTTCCTCGTCGGCGGCCGCTGCGAGGTCGCCGATGAGCGCATCTTCATGTTCGAGTTCCCCGAGCGTCCCGGTGCTCTCGCCAAGTTCCTCACCACCCTCCGTCCTGAACAGAATATCTCTTTGTTCCACTACCGCAACTATGGCGGTGATGTGGGCAAGGTTCTGGCTGGAATCCAGTGCCCGTCGCCTGAGAAGGAGGATTTGGAGGCATTCCTTCGGGATCTAGGATATCCGTTTACTGAGCACACTGACTCTCCCACTTACAAGACCTTCTTGCGTTCGGAATAAGCATTTTGTTTTAGAATCGCAAAAGAAGAGATGGTGGGTAACGAGAAGATGCATTGTTCATAGCTTGTTGTGGTTTAAGCGATTTAAGGTCCAGGCCTGGTTTTGTCTCTTGTTTGGCGTTTGGTTCATTTTGTTAGACCCTCTGTATCATAGGTCACATAGTCTGCTTTTCGGGGTCCTTACTACATACTTGCATAGGTACAAATATCCTCAAACTCGTTGCATTTATGCACAATTACTGTCTTGCAGATCAGATCTTCATTTCGGCAGCAGATATATTCCGGCTAGCCTCCCCGGATAATCCCAATAAATAAAACCGGCTTGTTTATCGAATCACTAAATAAATACATACACACTTTCGCATTATCTTTCTGTTTTCCCTGCTCGTTATACTTGTAGTGCAAACCCGACCAATCACAGCGGCCAACCCCCTCGGCCGACCGGCGATACAGAAGCTCCGGCCAACATTTGCGATCGCAGCACGAGAGAACCTTTGGAGCCAAACATTAACCTCGCACCGCACCCCGATACCTCTTGTTCTTCATAAGGTGATACTCGAGGCGCAGCCTCCAATTGATCACCTTCCGTCGAGATAGACCAAGTCCGAAAACCGCCGCCATGTTCTCCCTCCGCTCCGTCTTCGGTGCCTCCTCCGGGGCCCTCCGCCAATTCCTCCCCTCTGTGACTACCCGGACCGCCTCATTACGGCCTTTCTCGCACATGATTCGCAACAGCCTGACAAGGCTCCGTGGGCAAGCAAAGACCGGCAATGCTGTTGCTGTGGCGAATGGGTCTGCTAGACAGGTGGAGCAAGTCCGGGGAATGAAGACTCGGTCTTCTGTTAAGAGACTGTGTGATGGATGCAAGGTATGATTTAAGATGTTGAATACGTTCATGTTGGAATGATTGGGAAATTGTGTTTTCGCTAGTGCTGACTGCTAAACAGCCCGTTCACCGGAAGGGTCGTGTCTACATCATCTGGTGAGTAATTACCCTGTGCCATTGAAGGCTATTCTTAAGGTCGTTCGATTTTAATATGTTGTTTTCTTGTTATTTTAGCTCGAAGAACCCCAAGCACAAGCAACGACAGGGGAAATAGAGTCGTCGCTTTCCGTCCTTTTTCTCCGATAGCGTGCATCGCTTTATCCTTCCGCGGCAGCCTTTATTCGAACAATCTGAGAAATCGGCTATATTTCTAGGCATACAAATGTGCTCTGGATGCCCAGGTCGTCTTTAAATCCCGTGGATACACGACTTGTCGTCGCGGAACTTGGATCGGCGGCATACTTTTGCATTCTTGTTTCAAAACCAGACAGTGGTTGGATACCACGGCGCTTGTGTATTTTTGTTGTATATTAGTGTGGCAATCAAGTTTATTGGGTCTTCATGTTTCATTTCAACTCATATCATGATCTACAGTCTTGCCTTTCTTAGATGGCCAATACCCATGGATATATGTGCAGTTTACTCCAACCAACGGCTTCTCACCATACTCACACCCTCAAACAACCGAGATATCGCCGATTTCAATGTCGATATCTCATTTTATGGTTATACATCCACCAAATGGTAATCTCCCGGCTCTGATGGGCCGATGTAAATAATCACGTGACGCGTTCCTGGCTTCCCCGAACTTTTTTTTCGGGGAGCCAACTAAACATTCAATTTCGCGTTGATCATATCAATTCTGGTGTGGTTGGATCATCACGATGCGGTCTCCTTCTCTTGCACGGTTACAATCCCGCGCGGTGTCTGGTTTGACCAGATCAGCTCGTTTCCAACCCCAGACTCTTCTGCGCCAGCGATGCGCTTCTACGGCCGCGTTCCGGTCCGCCGCTGTTGCGCCTGCTTATCAGTCGAAGTTGGGACAATGGGACCAGCGCCGAAATGCCTCTGCTGTTGCTTCTGCAGTGTAAGTATACTCGTCGGACTGATCTGTTTCTTTTACTCTTTCTAATGTTGTTATTAGTCTTGAGGCTGCTAAGGCCGACCCGGCGAGTCTATCCCAAGCCGCCATTATTGACAGTCTCGATCCGGTCGAGGCCGCTCGTCTCAACAAGTGTCGTAACATTGGTATTGCGGTACGTAATATCCCAATTGGTTCGTGCCTTCTTTTTGTTCTTGTCTAATGAAGTCTTCCTGCACAGGCCCATATCGACAGCGGTAAAACCACCTGTACCGAGCGAGTTCTTTTCTACACTGGTCGTATCAAGGCTATCCACGAGGTCCGCGGGCGTGACAGCGTCGGTGCCAAGATGGACTCCATGGATCTGGAACGTGAGAAGGGTATTACCATCCAGTCTGCGGCCACTTTCTGTGACTGGGTTAAGAAGGATAAGGAGGGTGTTGACCAGAAGTACCACCTCAACTTGATTGATACCCCCGGTCACATTGATTTCACCATCGAGGTCGAGAGAGCGCTGCGCGTTCTGGACGGTGCTGTCATGATTCTGTGTGCTGTCTCAGGTGTCCAGTCCCAAACGATTACCGTCGATCGCCAAATGCGCCGCTACAACGTTCCTCGTATCTCCTTTGTGAACAAGATGGACCGTATGGGTGCTAACCCCTTCAAGGCGGTTGACCAGATCAACACTAAGCTCAAGATCCCCGCCGCTGCTGTTCAGGTCCCCATCGGTGCCGAGGACGAGTTCGAGGGTGTCGTTGATTTGATCCGCATGAAGGCTCTATACAACGTTGGCGAGAGTGGTGAGGAGATCATGGAGAAGGATGAAATCCCCGAGAAGGTCAAGGCCATCGCCGAGGAGCGCCGCACTATGCTCATCGAGACTCTTGCCGATGTCGACGATGAGATCGCGGAGATGTTCTTGGACGAGGTTATTCCCAGCGAGGATCAGATCCGAGCTGCCATCCGTCGTGCTACTATTGGCTTGAAGTTCACCCCTGTCTTCATGGGATCTGCTCTGGCTAACAAGTCAGTTCAGCCCATGCTGGACGGTGTTATTGACTTCCTTCCCAACCCTGCTGAGGTTGAGAACCTCGCCCTTGACCAGAAGCGTGACGAAGCGTCTGTCAAGCTTGTCCCCTATAACTCTCTTCCCTTTGTCGGTCTGGCCTTCAAGTTGGAAGAGAGCAACTTCGGTCAATTGACCTACATCCGTGTCTACCAGGGTACTCTCCGTAAGGGCGCCAACGTCTTCAACGCTCGCAACAGCAAGAAGGTCAAGGTTCCCCGTATTGTCCGCATGCACTCCAACGACATGGAGGAAGTCAGCGAGATTGGCGCTGGTGAGATCTGTGCCGTGTTTGGTATTGAGTGTGCATCTGGTGACACCTTCACCGATGGAACTCTCGGCTACAGCATGTCCTCCATGTTCGTTCCCGAGCCCGTCATCTCGCTCTCTATCAAGCCCAAGCAGAGCAAGGACGGTGCCAACTTCTCCAAGGCCATGGCCCGCTTCCAGAGAGAGGACCCGACTTTCCGAGTATCCTACGACAGCGAGAGTGACCAGACCATTATCTCCGGAATGGGTGAACTCCACCTTGACATCTACGTCGAGCGTATGCGTCGTGAGTACCGTGTCGATTGCGAGACTGGTCAGCCCCAGGTCGCCTACCGTGAGACTATCGGCAACCGCGTTGAGTTCGACCACCTGCTCAAGAAGCAGTCCGGTGGACCTGGTGAATTCGCCCGTGTTATGGGCTTCATGGAGCCTACCGGTGCCCTCGAGGAGAACAAGTTCGAGCAGCAGGTTATTGGAGGCAGCATTTCGGAGAAGTTCCTCTACGCTTGCGAGAAGGGTTTCAACCTCTCTTGTGACAAGGGTCCTCTGATCGGCCACAAGGTTCTCGGCACTCGCATGGTCATCAACGATGGTGCTACCCACATGACTGATTCTTCCGAAATGTCCTTCAAGAACGCCACCCAGCAGGCGTTCCGCAAGGCTTTCGCGGAAAGTCAGCCCTCTGTTTTGGAGCCTCTCATGAAGACGGTCGTGACCGCTCCCACTGAGTTCCAGGGTGATGTCATCGGCCTGCTGAACAAGCGCGGTGCCACTATCAATGACACCGAGACCGGTGTTGACGAGTTCACTGTCTACGCTGACTGCAGTTTGAACGGCATGTTCGGCTTCAGCAGTAACCTGCGCGCCGCTACTCAAGGCAAGGGTGAATACACCATGGAGTTCAGCCACTACGAGAAGGCTCCTCCTCACATGCAGTATGTTTCAACCAGAATTCCTTCTCTTACTATATTGTCAATTACTAACCATCTTCTCTTACAGAAAGGAACTCATTGCCAAGTACCTGAAGGCCCAGGCCGACAGACACAAGAAATAAACGATAAAATATGTAATAAATCCCCACCCACTCCGACTACTCTAGCAACCCAAGCCAGGCAGTGCCTGGCGTTGGCTCTTGCTGGAGCTAAGAAGCAGCATATTTTGCTTTGGATCCCTGCTGCTTCTTCCATCATCAACAACCCCCCCCCCCCCTGTACTATTTACGCATGGCACTATATCACATTGTGACTTTCTGGGACCTGTATTTCAAGATCAAGATACTACTTTCTACTCTCCTGTCTGAACAAATAGATTATTGTTTTATTATATTTTTCTTTCTTTAAGATTGTTCTTTCCAGCGTTGTATATTTAAAGAATCCAGTTCATGAGACAAGAATATATCTTAAAATGTGTCCAGCTTTATCGTTGCATACCATTCTTATGTTAAAAAGACCTTGAATACCTAGACCAAAATATATATCCCGTCCAACTCCAACTCCAATTCTCATATTATCTAGACATGATTCCTGATATAGGAGAAGATATGTGTTGATTGTTGATCCTTCTGAGTATAGATTCGGATTTCTAGCCTAACCCCAATGTATCGCCTCAGCATCCCCAGTCATTCACTCATCACGCTCTCGAGCCTGGCGCAAGTCCTCGACTCCCGCCTTCTTCTTAAGCTTAGGAGGGGACGGGGGAGCATTATAATCAACATGAGCATAAACAGTGTCTGAGGGACCTGAAGTGTGCGGTTGATTGACGTTAACAGAAGGCTTTGGACAATCTGCCGCAGATGAATCCAGCCCAATACTACTTCCCTGTTCAATGTCAGCATGTTCGCTTGGCACACAGTCCGCCCATCGGACTCTAAGCTTCTTCTCTGATTTGAAAGTCGACACACGCACAGATGAGGGGTTCGGGCTTGAGGGACGTGAAAGGGGTGGGAGGGGAAGGGCTTTACGGGTGATAGCCTTGTCAGTGGGTAGGGTTGGGAGAGGCTTCCGAGGAATCATAGGAAGGGAAGGGAGGGGCTTATCCTGTGATGTGTCAGTCTGCTTCGATGCATCTTCAATCTGATCGGCCCTAGACTCAGGTAGAGGAAGGTCCTCGGAGGAATCATTCTTGTGGAGATTGAATCTCCGGAAGGCCTGGATGATGGGATAATCTTCCTCACTCACACCAGCGAACAAGGGGGGCAGATCTTCGTCTAGATGCCGATTGTCTTCTAACTTGTCCATGAGGTCTTCGAGCTCCGGGTCGCTAAGCGCACCCATGAACAGGGGCCATCTCGGATCAGCAGGTGGTGGGGTAGGGATGCGAGGTGGAGGCTTCTTCCTGGCAATAGGGGAGCTTCCAGCGATACTCTTTCTCTGAATAGCTGGTGGGTTCTGGTCAGTCTCTTCGGCATAGATGGTGACATTATCCCAGATCGGGGCGCCTGCTTCGTCTCGGATTTGGTAGAATGCCAACAGACGACGGGCGATGTGGAGCTGGGTTTGTCCCTCCCAAACCATCGTGGTCAGTAAGTAATCCAGATGAAAGTCTTGTTCGTACAAGACTGTCACGAGGAATGCACCAATGGCGTCGCCGGGGACCTTGTCCTCAATCCATGTCCTCAAGCATGTCCTCAAGTAATGGATGGCCTTGAGGTCCCAGGAAATGAGAAGGTGGCGTTCTTGAACGGCACAAATGGCATCGGCCGGTCTGTCCTCCAAGAATGTCTGGAAGAGGGCGTCTAGTTGCCACCGGCTGGTGCTAGCTTCCTTGTACCAGCGGCTGAGATGGGGGTTTATCGGGCCTAAGTTAGTGGAAATCTTGTTACCTGTTGAAGACATTTTCGGTGTATAAGATGAGCGATATATCGTGAAAGATATACCTGAGGGAGGATCGGTTTGTTTCTGAAAAGAAATGCTCCGCGTGTCCAAATGTGTGAAAGTCGATTGAATCTAACGGACATCTCCAGGTATTTATGCCTCTTGGTCCTTTTTATATAGTGAAGGTTGCCATTGTTTAAGCAAGGGCAAGAGAAAGAGAACAAAGAGGTATGTATGCCACTTTCAAGCCTTTGGACCAAAGAAGATATTGTTCTGAAATATCCTGCAAGAGGGACAAAGTCGAACAAAGAAGAGCGAATCGCTTTGTTCCAAACATTTCGAGTCGTTCATTGTCAACTGGTTGCTTGTAGGGGGATATCATCTCGTATTATGCCCATGTCACCTCCCGTGGGCGGTAAGGCAATCAGTGGACAAGTTCCGCCAGCAAAAGAGGCGAATGAGCATAGTTTGAATCCAAAGAAATGCATTGGAACAGAGACGGGACAGCTGAATTATGTACAAAAGCTGAAGACAAAATATTATGGGGATCATTTGACACAGATGCAACGCTCCATTAAATCATACATGGTGGAGTAGAAAGGAAGACAGCGGGCATAACAGGCTCGCTGCAAGGGTATATGCACGCCAATAGAGCCGATGGAGTTAAAAACCAGTAATGTAAAAAGTAGAGTCCCCCAAGGTAGTGGGGACAAAGAAAGAATTAAGAAGGGATATCCAAATGGAGTCTGTAATCAAAGCCACAAGACCCATCGGATGCCAGTGAAGACACCTCGGAAGACACCACGCACAAGCTTGAAACCCATGACAATAAGCCACACCCACCACAGCATAGCAACTAGGGCCCATTCCAAAACCATGAACCCGGTGCGACGGATCCACCGCAATCGACGGCGACGCTTACGAAGGCCTTTGTCAAGGGCATCACTCAATTGCTTAACAGCAAGTGTGCTGGTCGTGTTGAGCTGGACACACAAATCCTCGGCGTCATTTGCCGTGGCTCGGACGCGAGGAGCCAGGGAATTATTGACCAGGTTTTCCAGGTTCCTCAGCTGGGATCGGAGAGGCGACGAGGTGGAGGTGGAGAAATGGTGCATAGAGTGTTGGAACGAGTGTTGGGTGTGCTCGAAACGCCGAAGGAGGCACTGAGCAGCGAGGTCAAACTCGCCGACCCGCGTCACTCGTGGAACAGATGCACTAGGGCCCATGGAGGTTTGAAGCCAGTTAGGAACTTGTTCCCGGGGAGTGTGGGCTCGGCGAGTAATCTCCCGCGCTTTAATCCCCGAGGACAATAGAAGAGCCCGTGTGCGCTCGACTTCGGGTTTACCAGGTACGCCAGTGTCAATCAAGGTGTGGATACTGCGCCCAGATATACTCCAGGCACGACTGGCACCTGAAAGGCCTGTGCGTCTTCCCTCCGGGGAAAGCCCTGGTGATGCTCGAGCGTTGGCGAGCCCGGTGACGGGAGGCCGTGTTAGGCTGAAAGGGACAGAAGGGTCTTTAATCTCGTGGCGCTTTGTCCGTCCCGTGTGCATAGAAGGGCTGAAATCAAGCGTTTTGCTGCGTGGCAGCGAGAACTTCTTGGGAGAATCACGGGGACCATAATTTCTTGCGGAGGAAACCCGTTCGCGGGGACTGCCGAAATCTGTCGCCTCTGCTGCTTCGCTTCGTTCATCTTGCCGCAGGGGTGATGTAAAGGTCGGCAGAGAGGGGATGAAGCTTCGGGATGAGTTCTTCTCGGAATTTCTGCGAGTCAACCGCCCAGGCTCATCCGTAAACGTTGGCAAGCGCCGTAGAAGGCCCTTGGGGCCAGACTTCCTGTCGCCTCTAGATTCTTCATCGGAATCACTATCATCCGACGCAAAAGTGGTCGCAGACGATGATTTCCGAGATTCGGGATCTGCGTCTTTCTTCAGGATGAGATCTCCGACCTTGGAGACCTCGTTGCCCACAATCTCTGCTATGCGACCTGGTCCCTTGAATATTCCTCGTAGCTTTGATTCGGGAAGATAGGGCCCTTTACGGGACCGATGTCCATCTACCCGATTGCCTTCCTGCGTGCCTTGGTCATCATTATAGGATGACGAGACAAGGTCAGGAAGAGGACTTGGCTCGAGCTTGGAAGCACCCTCTGTCCGTGCAGGCGCCGTCAGATTTCGCTGACGCAAGGTATCGGGTTCCGCCAATTCATCTTCCCGCTCTCGCTCTCGGTCTGCTTGTTTGCTCTTGCTGCGCTCGTGGCGTGAAACAATCTTATGACGGAGCCCCTTCTTTGCAGGCGAGGGAGACCGACTTGAGGGGGGTGACAGATTTACTGCTATGCTCGGGAAGTAGCCAACACGAGCGGGAGAGTTAGGCGCAGTGCTATCCATGCCTTCTAGGGACATACGAGGATCGTGCCGGTCATCAAGACTGCCTGCTGACGAGATAGAGCCCTTTCTGTGCTTGCGGGCTTGCTTCGTGTTGACCGATAACGGCTCGGTTGGTTGTGGTGTCCTTCCCCGATCATATTCATCGTTACGAACTGCCGGAGATTTGGCGCGGGATGTCCGAGATCCGGAGTGTGCATTTTCGACGAATCTTTGAACATGGTCGCGGATATTCTCACGAGACATGCGAGGCTTTTCATCAGCGGAAGGGCGGGTATCTGAGCTTGAAGAACTCGAGACGCTAGCCGAACGCATTTTGACATGATCCCATCGTGACGGCTTTCGTTTGCTAGAAGCACTACGGCTGCGTAAGCTGTGCGAATGACTTCGAAATCTGTGCTTGTGCCGCCCACGACGCACACTCTTGAATTCTTGTGCCAATGCAGGGTGAGAGCTGGACACAGAAGTGTGCGGTGACGAACGTGCCTCTCTAGGATCCGCCACTTCAACCGAAAGGCGCTGCTGCTTATGAGGCGCCCCAAAGTCGTCGTTTGTGTCCATGGTAACTAATTCTGTAGAGTCGGGGTAGAGTTTAAAGCCATCCTTGTCGACCACCTTCGTCTTGTTGACACCATACTCCAGCCAGGCGGCATCGGCCAGAAGCTCTGCCGGCGAGGTCTTCCAATCAAGACGTGGTCGACGGGCCTTCATGCTGCTGGTTCGGCTGACTCGCCGCAAGCTTGATCCCGGAGAGGTAGGCATCGCATCTATATCTTCGTGTTCCCCCATAGATACATGGCGACGACCTTGTTGGAAAGGTGGCAGCTTTAAGCAATCTAGCGGGTCGTACTCTCTTTGGCTGTATTTTTGCTCAACCTCATTGATCCATTGGTGGACTCTTTCAACGTCATGCCATCCTTCTGCGGCTGGATCGATGTTGCATTTCTCACGATATCTGACTTTCCGGTTGCGAATCGTTTGAAGCGGGTTATAGCCACGGTAGGGTTTCCGTGGCGTGGACTCAGCGTCACCCTTGACTGCATCTCGAAGAGGTGGTAGTGAGGGCAGTAGGCGCATATATTCATGAAATAAATCAAAATGATTACGTGCTCTCTCAGCACGAGCCAAAGTGCTTTCGGAGAGTTCGTATGCCCTGTGATCCTCAATCGCGGATCGAGGCAACAAATTCACAACAGATGATTGGTCTAAGCTCGGCAGTGTCCCCTGTGACAAACGATTACCGGAGACCTGGGTAAAATTGCGATACGGCGAGTCGCGCTGGAAATTCCTCGCTCGTGGGGAATACGCATAGCCGTCTGCTGTTGGAACAGCAGGTTGAGAGACAGATATTGGTCTTCGGCTCTCGGAGCCCGGGGGTATTCCAGAAGCTGTCCTCCTCCGAGATTCATTGAGATTCAAGGCTAGGTTGACGATCTGGATCGAGTCCCTATCGAGCCCAGGAGTTGAATGTGCCACATTGTCTTCTTGTACCTCGGGCTGTGAGGAGCTTCCGGAGGGCTGTCTATCAGGAGGCGTAGGAGCCTGCGGAGCACTGATCGGATCTGAACTTTCATCCTCTGGCATTGCTTCAGACCCACGGTGCTTATGCCGGCTCCATGGAAATCGCGAGCGTTTCTTGGGGACCACGATATCCGGTTCGGGAACGCTGCGCTTCGGCTGGGGAGGTTCTGACGGGCGAGGGCGATGCAGGCTAACTCTTGTGCTTCGCGGGCGAGGTAACGAGTCGAGCAAGAAGCCACTTGAGCTCTGGGTCCTACGCTGGCCCGGTGTCCTTCGATCTCCATCACGAGAACCGCTGCCCAGTGTAGTACCTTCCAACTCCCCGCTCGCTCGGTCATCGTTCTGTCGGGGCGGAGTCTGGCGAAATGAGCCCCCATCGGATCGGAGTAAAGACGGCGCGGTTCCCGATGATCGGTTTCGAGGTTGTATATTCGCCGGAGACATTGAAGATCGTACAGGGGGCTCGTTCGGTTGTTGCGACATTGCTGCGGGAAGGGCAACAATGCTAGATGACAACGTTTGAGACAAAGACAGACATACTTTGCCCAGACACAAGCATAAGTGCGATCAGCCAAGTTGGCAAGGGTTCAAACACTAGTGAAATTAAAGACAATGTTGCATGATTAGCCTGCAAGACGTAACATCATCCCCAGTGTAGATCAGAATGCGCGTCAGCCAATGTTACGTAATCACTTTATTCGCACCTGGGCAGCCGCCTGGGAGTGAAACCCTGGACAGACTTGAGCATCAAACTTATTCGGCATTGAATTTAAGGTCAAAAGATGAATTGAGATCTAGAGTACAGGTGCCACATGCTACACACCTTAGATGCGTCAATAGACATGGGAAAGTTCTAGCATTTGGGTCTAAAGCACAAGTACAACTAGAGGTACAGTTCCTGTAAAAGACGAGGATATACAGGGGAAAATGAATTCAGCTTCGCTCAAAATATGCGCTTACTCAACACGCAAGCACTGGAGGCGGGCCTCAGCCTCGATGACCTGTGAAAAGATAAGTTGTTAGTGGATCTGTTGCAAATTGCCAAACCAAGAGGGGGAACAAAAACTTACTTCGAGAGCCTGTCTGACCTCAAGAACCTTGCGAACATCACCCAGCCAGTCCTTGCTCAGAATCTTAGCCCAGCCTTGGAGAGTGTTCATTTCCCGAGCGGCGGCGTCAACATCGCCCTGCTGCAACAAACTCTCAGTGCGCACGAGAATGCTCTCGACATCATCACCCTCGGACAAAGCATCCTTCTTGAACATAACCTTGCTCAGAACAAGGCTAGCAGCGTGGCTGGCCACACCGGCATCCTCGGGGAGCAGGCTAGCCTTGCGGACTTCACTTGCAACTCGGCGGAAACGCTCGAAGATCTGAGTAGTGGAGGGGATACCACGCTGGTAAGCGGCGGGGTTTATAGATGCGATGGCAGCCTCAACGACGGCATCACCAGCAGCAAGCTCCTTCACGGCCACAAGCTCACGGACAAATGGACGGGGGGACTCGGCACGCTCGACTACAGTGCGAACGGCGTCCAGGGCAACCTGCAGCTGCTGAGTCTTGAGGTTGGTGTCGATAACGTCGCTCCATCCAGCAGTCAGCTTCTCAAGCTCGTTAATGTCGGCCGTGAGCTCAGTCAACTTGCTCAGACGACCCTCACGCTCGCGTTCGACCAGGCTCTTGACCTCGTGGACATACTTGCGGTTGAGCTCGATGGCCTGCTCAACAAGCTCATTCTGAAGACGCTGCTCAGCAAGCTCCTGGGCGTGGCGGAGCTCGGTGTTGACCTTCTGCTGGTATGCGTGGGCGAGCTTCTCGCGCTCAGCCTCGAACTCTTCACGGAATGAAGCAAGATCAGTGGAGCGCACTTCCTCAAATTGGCGCATCAATTCACGTGCCGACTCATCGAAGGTAGCATGCAGCTTGTTAAGCTCTTCCTGGGCGGTGTTGCGAGCCTCGCTGCGAATAGCAGCGATCTTCTCGGCAATCTTCTCCAGCTCGCCCTTGGCCTTGGCGACAGGCGCAGAGTATTTGCTGGAGTTTTCGTCGGCACCAATGACGGTAACGATGTCGTTGAAGGTCTTAACCAGATCCTGGACAACACCGTCATCGCCATCCTGCAACTGGAGCAATTCAATGGTGCTGGCAGCAACAGCAGGTTGTCTGGGCTCATCCAGTGAGACGGGCTTCTTCGCCTCGGATTCGGACTCAGACTTAGTTTCCTTGGAGGTGTGCTTCGAGGCTGTGTCTTCCTTGGCCTTGATGACTGTAGCGTTCCGATCCTCGTGCTTGGCGGTCGCGGACTTAGTTTGGCTCTCGTGAGCTGCCTTCTTAGCATCGGCGTCGGCCTTCTCTTCTTCAGCAAGCTTCCAAGACAGACCGCTCTTGCCAGGAATTGTGACGGCCTTTCCCTCTTCTCGGGGTGCAGCCGGGAGACGGTTTTGGTGTCTCAGGGCGTTGGGGAAGCGGCGGTAGAAGTCGCGCTCCTCAAAGTAAAGAACGGATTCTTCACCGTAGGGAATGTACTCGGTAAAGAAATCGTGGAAGTTATCAGACTTCAGGGCCAGGAAGATGCTGCCACCGTAGGCAAAGCCGGATGTGAGGATCAGATAAATCAAGAACCGACGGAAACGACCGGATTTGCGGGGAGCAGCTGCCGGAGGCGAGGGAGGAAGCTTAGATTCTGCAAAAATATCGCATTAGGACATGGGGGCTAGGCCTCAATGGTAATTGATGAACGAGGGGGTCGTCATACCTTGTTCAGCGGCCTTCAAGATGGTCTCGGGAGGGACACTAGATTCGGAGGAAGGGGAGGCTGGTGTCGGACCACCGGTAGTAGGGGGCTTAGAATCGGCGAAGAATCGCTGCGCGGGGTGATTGTGAGTATGAACAGACAAGTAGCTTGGGATATGGTTCTCTTTACCTGACCTGCCAGCCGGTTGCTTGCACCGGCTCTGGACAGCCATTGCGACGGAATGCGTTGGCGGACAGGGTTTGACAGCAATTGCCGACCCGGAGCAATCGAGGAGCGCAGCATGACGAGCCGCACAATCGCCAAAATTAGTGGCTAAAGGTGATCAGAAAGATGGATGAGTAGGAAAACGGGAACTTGGTTGCTCAGTTGCGATCCGCCCCGATAATCCTGCGGGCGGTCAGAGTGGCTTTGCGCGCCATTTCATGTCCACTTCCGTACATACTGACATCAGAAGTATACACATCGAGCTGGGCTTTGGATTTAGTGTAATGAAAGATAAAATAAAGGTTGGCCTATAACTATGGGACCATCTTTTCCTGGATATTAGCCTCTTGTTATGTTCGGGGGTCAGTTCTAAACATGAACCGAGGAATATATCCACACGAGCAACACACTCATAGATCCAAAAAAACAAAGTAACAAACTATCTACCCTTGTTGACTATACTCGAAATCAAAGTAGACAGAGTTGATGTGCCTATGTATTTTGATTTGCCTACGCCACTAACATATTGTAGGTCTTCACTGTACATACAGGTGAGGAAAATGTATTATTTGAGCATAACATACTAAGAATTCTGAGAGAGGCAAGGGTAACGGGAATATCAAGAATTCAGCCCAAGACATAGGACGAAAAAAAAAACAGCAGATGCAGACGCCAGGTGAGAAGGAACAAGGAGTACAGAAGGAACAGCACCATCAAAGCACCGACAGATCCAGCTGCAGCATGTCTAAAGCCAAATTCCATGTAGGTCCATAGAAGTTAAATCCTTCTGCTAACGGGGGACTTGTGGGGCCTCGTTTGAGCAGGCTGAGCAAGGACAAAAGAAGCAAGAAGAAAAAAAAATCCGAGAGGGTTAGATTGATCATGAACCGAGAGTCTATCCCTCGACTCCGTAGCGGGTAGGGAATGGTGCCAGGGTCCGATCAAATGACATTGGCGAAATCATAGAAAGTCACAGAGTTATACCACCGGTGAACGATGCTGGGGTATGTAGCCTGCGCCGCCTTCTCTCAAACAGTGGGTGAGGCAAAGGTGCACTGGCTAAGGGGGAATATGATCGGGTAATTGTTTAACAATTGCACGCACCGGCACCCTGGGTTCCAGGGGCCTCTGGTCGCAAGTCAACGCCGGGTCGAGGGGTCGCCCGCAAGTTCCGAGGACCGGACTGCTCCAGAGGTAGTTTCTTGGCGATGGCGGTGAATAGTTCCTTGACGTTCGTCGAGGACTTGGCAGAGGTTTCGAAGAAAAGTAGGCCCGCTTCACGTGCGTAAGCCTCGGCGTCGGCCTCTTGGATTGCTCGCTTATCAGGGCTCTCTGTGACAAGATCAAGCTTGTTACCTGCCAGGGCGATCACAATGTTCTCATTCGCTTGGCGCTGGAGTTCCTTCACCCATGATTTGGCTTTGTCTAGCGACGACTATATGGTAGTTTCATGAATGTTAGCTTCTATACTGGTGATGAAGTCAAAAACATGATGCAGAATTGGACCTTACAGCTTGAGTGATGTCATAGACAACCACAGCGCAGTTGGCATTGCGATAGTACATGGGAGCCAACGACTTATACCGCTCCTGGCCAGCGGTATCCCAAATTTCGAACTTGACTGTGGTGGTATCATCGAGGGAGATGGTCTGTGTCAGGAAGGCGGCTCCGATTGTCGACTCGCGATAATCATCGAATTGGTCCTGAATCAAGAGATTAGCATTTTATTATTCCATGTACGCTCGGCTCGCCGCGGGAAGTAATGTGGCGATCGTCGAAGACTCACTTTAACGAATCTGAGGACTAGCGAACTCTGGAAGATAGCGGTCAAGTCAGCGGCTGATAAAGAAGATCGCAAGTGGTATCCCAAACCTTTCCGACGGCGGACTCTCCTATAAGCACAGCACGTCAGCCATAGATTCAAAGTTAAACAAAAATCCGAGCAACATCAGAACATACCAAGAAGGACGAGCTTGAACTGAGCAAATCTTGCGCCCGGGCGGGCTCCTGCTGCTTGCCTGGAAGCCATGATCAGGAGAGAGGATGGAGGGTGTGGGAGGGAGGGTAGGAAGGAAGATGAAAGGGTCGAGGAACTGAGATATATGATTCAAGGTCTTAAGACCGGTAGGAGAGTAAGGAAAAATGTAAGATCCAAAGGGTATGGAGTACAAAGATCTAAAGATTCAAGACACTTCAAAGACCTCGTAGTTTAAGGCAGACAGGAATAGATGACGGAAGGCCCAGCCACAGGAGCAGCGGGGCGGTGTGGCTGCGTACTGACCACAGTGGCCCGCTGTTACTTTGTACCTTCCCGTGTCTGTTTGGAGACTCGGGAATCTTGAATTTACTTATGTCTGTTCCTTTTCATATTCTCTTGTAATCAACCCATTTCACTCATTTCATTCATTTCAGGAGGTCCTGTTTCTAAAAACTATGGCTCCTCCTATTCTCCCGTTTCGGGATATTAACCTACACGCGTCGCCCTCCCACTATGCCTTTACTTCACCATCATCACGTCAGGCACCCACTCTAGTAGTCGACCGACCAACTGGTGATTTACGCTTGAACGATGGCCCCCTTCCAGGTGCCAAGCGAATTTCCAGCATTGCTGGAATCCTTGGAATCCTCAAGTTGAAGCTTGGTAATTGCGCTCGCAAATAGAAACTCAGGAGGTTGCGCTAACGCTCACAGATAAATACATCATTGTTATCACCAAGGCCCAGCCCATGGGACGGTTGCGCGGCCATATGGTTTACAAAGTTGGCGGAACAGAATTCCTCCCCATGCGAGAGCGGCCGCTGCACGACACCGATGAAGACGCCTATCTTACAGTGGTGAAAGACCTGCTTCGAAGGGGACCCATGTACTTCTCCTACTCGCTCGATATCACCAATAATTTCCAGCGACAGTCACAAAATGCCCCGAATGTTCCGATGTGGAAGACCGCAGACGACCGCTTCTTCTGGAATCGCTTCATTCAATCCGATCTGATCAACTTCAGCCTCGGAACAAACGACACAAGTGGAATTCGCTACGGTCCCCAACCAGGGGCTGACCCCTATATCTTGCCAGTGATGTTCGGCATGATGCGCATTACTCCTGCCCGAGTGAAGTCAACATCCTTCACCTTCGCGCTTATCACCCGGCGATCTAGACACCGAGCCGGAACAAGATACTTCTCTCGCGGAATCGACGAGCAAGGCAATGTTTCAAACTACAACGAGACCGAACAGATTGTGATCTTGAATGACTCGGCGGGTGGACTATCTGGGTTTGGCGGAGGTCAATCAATGACCAGTGGCAAAGCTGGACAAGACCTTCAAGTCTACTCTTTTGTTCAAACTCGAGGTAGTGTCCCCGTGTTTTGGGCTGAAGTTAACGATCTCAAATACACCCCGAAGCTTCAGGTCCGTGAAGTCGAGACCTCTGTCGAAGCTGCGCGGAAGCATTTCGCCGAACAGATCCGCATCTATGGAGAAAACTACATGGTCAACCTCGTGAACCAGAAGGGTAGGGAGGAGAATGTCAAGCGCGCATACGAGCAGCTGGTTCGCACATTAGTCACTTCCACATCTGAAAGTACCGAGGCTGATGAGCGCACCCCTGAAAAGATGCATGTTTTGGAACCAGGGTTCAAGCAGAAAGAGATGGACCGCCTGCATTATGTGTACTTTGATTTCCATAACGAGACTAAGGGCCTTAAGTGGCATCGCGCAGAGTTGCTCATGGGTCGCCTGAACGATGGGCTGACCCAGGGTGGTTATTTCCGCGGAGTGGAGAGTCCTGGTGCTCCTGGTGGACAGTTGGATACTCGTTCTACGCAAACGAGTGTTGTCCGAACAAACTGTATGGATTGCCTGGACCGCACTAATGTAGTGCAGAGCATGCTCGGCCGCTGGGCGGTTACACGGCAGCTTATGGATGCAGGCGTTCTCCGTCCTGGGGAGACTGCCAACGATGACCAGGAGTTTGAAAACCTGTTCCGGAATATCTGGGCAGACAATGCAGATGTTGTCTCCAAGTCTTATTCCGGTACTGGTGCCCTGAAGACTGATTTCACTCGGACTGGCAAACGTACACGGGCCGGCATGCTGCAAGACTTGAACAACTCCATCACGCGATATGTACGCAACAACTTTATGGACGGCCCTCGACAAGATGGGTTCGATGTATTTTTGGGCACATATCTCCCATCCGACTCAACATTCGCGAATATCCAGCTATTCCTTGACCAACGACCACTTGTCATCCAGTCAGTTCCATATGTTCTCGCTGCTAGTGTGTTCATGGTTTTGGTGGCGCTGTTCACACGGCGATTGCCCGATGCCGCTGTCTGGCCGCTTCGCTTGTTCACGATCTTCTGGTTGTTGGTGGCGGTCTACTGTTTCCGTTTCGTGCATGGACACGGCATGCTCTATGTAAGTTCATTACCATCTTGACAAACCCGAAGTATGTCCCACTGACCCTGTTTGCTATAGGTGAATTGGCCCAAGCTCAACACGCCGGTTGCTGGCGCTGAGGGATATCAGGATGCTCTCATCAAAGCACGCTCTGATCCCATCATCGGTAATTGGCTCCCTGCCAGACGACACCAGCGTGGTATTAGCAATGCCCGTCTCGTCTTTTTGGAAGAGGGCAAGACTAGGATTGAGTAAATGTCCCACTCCGGCGTTCTTCGGCTATTTCTCTTCACCCTTTGTTCTCATCTTCTGTATACTCCATGGCTGTATGTTTTATTACCATTCTTTTCACCGCTACAGGCCCGCCGGCATTTTCCTTTCTGTTCTTTTCCCCTTCAATTCAATTCTAATCATCTTTCCCCTTTGTTTGATACTGTTTCTTTGGTTGGAACCACTAAGGTTTCCAGCTGTATGCGGCTGCCATGGGTTTTGAATCGGTCCCCATCGTCCTTGCTGCTCATATTCTCTCTCGCAGTTCCCTTAGCCAATACATGAACACTTTAGAAGACCTACATCCACCTTCAAACTTATTTATATGTCTTTCCAAGTCCTTCTATAGGTAGGTTGATGATAGTTGTCCGGGCATGATCAGGGATAGACATATAATATTCATGAATATATATATAACCCTAAATTTTCCTGCACTCTACATTTATTGATTTTGAAGTCGTGTGTCTGGAAAACTAGAACGTTGGCGTAGATTGCTCCGTATTCGAGGTGGATGCCGTAAATGCCTCAGTATGCGATTGAACCTTTTTTTTCTACGTGTCAATCTCAGAATGTATAATTAACAAGAATAGTCGGCCGCTAATAGGTCGTCTCTCATTGATGATGCAGGAATTCAGAAATCCGATCCCTTCGACTCAAGTTGATACTAGGGATGTTATATACAAGACAGCACTACGATATCTTTTTGAATATCCGGTTAGATGGTTTGCGCCTTTTTATAGATGGAGGTAGAGGTTTCGTGGTTTTTACATACAAGTATATCCCAATCACTTAAAAAAAAGGGGACTAGAGTTCTATTTGGTGGAATTGAATGATGAACTGTTTAATATTTGACTTCTACTAACAACTACTTCTCATCAGCTGTCGGTAGAGTAAAGTACTTGACAGTTTTTGTCGACATCCACGCTTCCAATGCCTCTTCGCCCATACCACGACGGAACCCAGACTGCTTAACTCCTCCAAATGGAGTATTGGCATGCAACATCCCCCAGCAGGTAACTGTGACTTGGCCACATTCCATGGCTTCTGAAACACGCTGTGCCCGGTGAACGTCATTCGTGAACACAGCGGCACTGAGTCCGAATTCGGTGGCATTGGCTTTCTCAATCACTTCGGCTTCGGTATTAAACTTCGCAATTGACTAAAATCCAAGGTCAGTAGGTATGGTAAACCGCGGCCCTCTAAAGTACTTACGGCAACAGGACCAAATATTTCCTCTTGTATTATGCGCGCGTGACTAATAACGGGACCTTTGGTTGTCTTCCCCGACAGAGGATCTCCGGGGGTAGTGTGGGCCAACTTCTCAGCGAAGGCAAGAAGGAACTTATCGTATAGATTTGCATGGACGTAGATGCGCGACCCCGCCGCACAAACCTGTCCATTGTTGGCCGTGAATCCTAATGTCGTCCAGAATATAGCATTGTCGAGGTCGGCATCAGAAAACACGATCGAGGGGTTCTTGCCGCCTAGTTCTAAAGTCATCTTCTTGAGGTTTGAACCCGCTACTGCTCGCAGTATCTCACGGCCGACGGGGGCGCTCCCCGTGAATGCAATATTCTTGACCCCACCGTGCTCGGCCAGTGCCTGGCCAGCAACTGAGCTAGAGCCACACAGGATAGCCAGAACACCAGGGGTGAACCCTGCCTCTTTTATGAGGCTAGCAAGTTTCTGTGCATACAAAGGCACGAGCTCTGGTGTCTTGATGATCAATGCGTTGCCTGCTGCGATGGCGGGAGCCAACTTCTAGATAGTAATCATTCTTTATATCCAGAATCAGCAATAAGATTGATATTGGGTATACGAGGGACACTTACAATGGTGCGTTCCAAGGCACAACGGCAGCGCACACCCCGAGCGGTTCTCTCCGTGTGTACGAATATCCCTGTGGGATACTCAACAACTGGCCGGCGATCTTGTCTGCCCATCCAGCGAAATACCTGAGTGTCTCTGTAGCCTGGGGAATATGGAGGCCCTTTGACTCTCCGAACAAGACACCCGCATCCAGGGCCTCGAGGCTGGCAAGGTCATCCGCATCCCGCTCGATCAAGTCGGCGAGTCGGTTCAGCAACTGGCCCCGACGGGTTGGAGTTACCGTCAACCATGGACCCTGCAATGCCGATTTGGCAGCACTCACGGCGGCATCGACGTCTTGTCGCTGTGCGGCTGACACGGATGCAAGGACGCTGCCTGTGGTGGGATTCTCGACCTCGAGCTGTGATCCTCCCGTCGCTAGCTGGAACTCATTGTTTATAAAAAGGCCTGTGTTGACTATCAGTGAGCTAGGTGTTTAGTGGCTGGTGATAAACTATCATGTTGTGATTGGAGAGTGTGCGATATACATACTGCGAATAGGCCGGCCCTCGAATCCAATGAGTTCGATTTCGCTCATATTGATAGTTTGTGATAATTCGAGTGGCCGTTTACTGCTTTTTTCTTTTCCTCGTATAAAGTAGAGCGGTACATATATATTGTTCCAGATGATACTATATTATAGCCTCTTTTGACCATCTATAGAGCTTGCAATGGCGTTGACCTACTATCGGATGATTCAAACCAGTCGCATAAAATTCCACGATTGAGTTCCAATCTCTTTACTTCTTTCACTTTTTATCCGGGTTCGCAAATGCAAGACATGGGATAGGTGGCTATCGAAGTCCTGGTGAAATATTGCCGTTGTTAGCGATCGCCAATACGTCTTTTCCAGTTCTCTACATTTGTTGCGCAAATTGTTCTATAAGACGGGAGGGAAAAGGTCTGTTTACTAATTGATGAATTATTTATATTCTTCAATTTTATAATAGCTTCAAAAGGAAAAGGAATGAGTTATTAATGGGTTATATATTTACGTTCTATATCATTTGTAGCTTCGCCAGTTGCCTGGAATTGCTTCGCCTGTTTCAAGACCATATGGATGGCGTGAGCAGTGAGACTGTGAGAGTGATGTTCATCTTTGACAATTTAATAACCACTTTTTTTTGCTAGTAACTTCGCATACAGAATGCTGAAAACTGCCAATGTAAGCTCATACCATACAAGCTATCTGCAGATGTATTTATTTACTATTTATGAATCAAACATCTGTATAGATAGCTTGACTTCATTGTGTAGTACGTTGCCAAGCACGTGATCTTCCCGATCAGGGCGAAATGGGTTTCCCGAGGAGAGCGGGTGGGATCAACCAGAGAATCATAAATCGTTAGAGCTACCGGGGTTTCTTTAATCACCCCTGCTCATTTGAGGACTCAAGGCACGGGCTTCAGTTGTCCATGAGAAGGCTTTGGACCTCTATTCGCTGGCAGTTTTGCGCACGGCGAGTTTCAACTCATTCGCCCACCATGACTCGAACATACGAGGTATGCTACTTGGTGCTACTTGGAGCTTTGCGCCGGGGGATTACTCCTGACAAAATATGGCATATGCTGACATTGGGATGGATAGGCTGCGATTTCATCGCTGAACTCATTGCAAACCAACTATGCGATTGTGGAGGCGCTCAGGAAGTCCAAAACGAGGCAGGAGATGAACGATTTATCCCTCCCGGAGACAGTGGACTGGTTGCAGCGCATCGGATACAAGGTGTGCTGAGCTAATGGCAGGGATGTTGATCCCTTGTGAGTGAAGCTAATGTGGGATCTTTACGTTCTCTAGCCTTCCGACCTAAATCGGCTGAACGCAATTCATGTCGCCGGCACGAAAGGCAAGGGCTCGACCTCCGCATTCATCTCCACAATCCTCTCCCAATACTCCCGAAAAGACGCGGATCAACCCGAATCAAACCTCAAAGTCGGTCTCTACACCTCCCCGCACCTTCGGTTCGCACGTGAGCGCATAAAGATCGACAATGCCCCATTGTCCGAAGAGCAGTTTGCGCGCTATTTCTTCGAAGTATGGGATCGTCTGGAGGAGGCTGCTAAACTGGCGGGTCAGGATCCCACCGGGCCTGGGGCGAAACCACAATATTTCCGGTACTTGACCTTGATGGCATTCCATACCTACCTGAGCGAGGGCGTGGACGCCGCGGTGATCGAATGTGGAATCGGTGGTCAATATGACTGTACCAACGTGATCCCACAGCCTAAGGTGACAGCGATCAGTAGCCTTGGCATTGATCACGTTGCTATGCTTGGACATACGATTGAGGAAATTGCGTGGCACAAGGGTGGCATTCTCAAGCGTGGCATCAATGGGTTCGCGGCACCACAACCTCCGAGTGCGGAACAAGTCTTGGCTAAACGTGCCGAGGAGGCTGGCGCTCACCTGGAAATCGTAGCTGGCCATCCTGAGCTTCGTCCTGAGAGCAGCAAGATCACCCTTGGATTGGCTGGAGACTTCCAGTACACCAACGCCTCGGTGGCAGTGGCAGCTGCCGCGGACTTCTTGCGCCAGGTTAATATCGATGTTCCGGACAATATCATGGAAGGACCACTACCGGCGAAATTCAAGACTGGACTCGAGGAAACTCGCCTAGGTGGCCGGTGTGAAACCCGATTCGAGAAGAACGTCTCTTGGTATATCGATGGCGGACATACTTTGGAGAGCATCCGGCTGGCTGGCCAGTGGTTTGCGTCGCGTATCCAAGCCGACTCCTCGTCCGAGGATGTAGCCGCCAAGAAGACACGGATTTTGATTTTCAACCAACAGACTCGTGATAGCACGGCTCTTGCTCGTGCTCTCCACGAGACCCTCGCCTCTGCCCTTGGAAATGATATCCCATTCACTCACGCCCTATTCTGCACGAACATCACCTACAAAGAGGCGGGCTTCCGACCCGACTTGGTCAGTATGAACACCAATGCTGACGACCTCGAACATCTTCGAGTCCAGAAGTCTCTTGCGGCGGAGTGGAATGCTATTGACCCCCAGGCTCAAACACATATTTTCGGTACAATTGAGGAGGCCGTTGACTTTGCGCGGGAAATTGCGGGTCAGGAACGCAAGGTCCTGCAAAAGGACGAAACCCCGGTCATGACTTTTGTCACCGGCAGCATCCATTTGGTCGGAGGATTCCTCGACGTAGTTGAGACGAAGCCACCCACCGACGCGTGATTCCCCGATGATTGGTAGCCCGGAGCTCCAAATGACTCTTGCATTCTTGTATTCTTGTATCAACACTTGAGATATGCCTTTGGCTTAGCATAGAACGGACATAGAGGTGTTTTTGCTTGGATTTCAACAATTCTTCGATTCTCAATATAGTTTACAATGCATTTGAATGATACCATATTTGAACCCCTATACATGCTTTAGCTCCATGGGCTTTGCATATGTGAATGCCGAGGTTCCTGACGTAGGCCACTAAGAGTTCAATGTTGAGCGGGGGTCTTCACTCTTCCCAGTGGAGCACTTATGGACTCCGACCAGGGTGCAACGGACTCCGTGGGTGAAACGTGTCCATAAATCATAGTCTAAATAACTACTCCGTACTGCGCCCATAAATCGGGTCCATAGCAAGTTGTGTTGAGCGCCATCCCGATATCGTGTATTATTAAGTCACCCGCCCCCCCACCAGAGAGATCCGCGTTTGAAACGTGGGGCCCAACCCAATTCCTTCTTCCTCAACTCCCCCAACACATCATGTCGGATTCCAGCGATAAAAAGGGCAAGGCCCCTAAGCGCAATGAAAACGAGTCTGGAGCTCCATCTGACTCGGGTAATGGTAGGCTCCTCAACCACCCACACTGGGTACCAAGGTCCCTAGCCCGCAGATGCGCAGTTGTTGACATTTGAATTCTAGAATCAGGAAAGAAGATTCCCGCGAAGTTCGCTTCTTTACTCCTCGAACAAAACCCGGCCCTGAAAAACGAGTTAGCTGCGATGGACAAGGACCAGGCCGCAGCCCTACTGCACAACATGGACCTCTCGCAGATGCTGACCGGATTGGCAGTGGGAGGTAAGAACCAGAAGGATATGGCCTCATACAAGTTTTGGCAGACACAGCCAGTGCCTGCATTTGAAGAGGCGGGAAAGAAGGAGATTACTCAGGGACCTATCAAGGTCATCGACCCAGAGAAGGTTTCCAAGACCCCCGATGCGCTCATTGAGGGATTCGAGTGGTGCACTCTCGACCTGACGAACGAGGAGGAGCTGAAAGAGCTCTACGAGCTTCTCAACAAGCACTACGTCGAAGATGATAACGCCATGTTCCGCTTCAACTACTCCGAATCGTTCCTTCATTGGTACGATTGAGTCTTGGACCTGTGCACCTATTTCAGAACGCTAATACAACATACACAGGGCTCTGATGTCTCCCGGTTGGAAGAAGGAATGGCATGTCGGTGTGCGCGCCACCAAGTCGCGCAAGCTGGTTGCATCCATTTGCGGTGTCCCAACTGAACTCCGTGTCCGCGGCGAGCGCCTCAAGGTGACGGAGATCAACTTCCTGTGTATCCACAAGAAGCTCCGCTCCAAGCGCCTGACTCCCGTCCTGATCAAGGAGATTACTCGCCGCTGCTACCTCCGTGGCATCTACCAGGCTATCTACACTGGCGGTATTATCCTGCCCACACCCGTCAGCTCTTGCCGCTACTACCACCGCTCTCTCGATTGGTTGAAGCTCTATGATGTTGGCTTCTCACCTCTGCCCCATGGCTCGACCAAGGCCCGCCAGGTCACTAAGAATCATCTCCCTAGCGAGACAGCGACCCCGGGTCTGCGGCCCATGGAATCTAAGGACATCGATGCCGTCTATGATCTGCTCGAGCGATACATGCGACGCTTTGATATGAACCAGGCCTTTACACGGGAAGAAATCGACCACTGGCTGGTGCACAAGAAGCAGCCCGGCAAGGACCAGGTTGTCTGGTCATACGTTGCCGAAGACCCGGAAACCCACAAGATCACCGACTTTGTCTCGTTCTACAATCTCGAGTCTACAGTGATTGATAACCCCAAGCACGATGCCGTCCATGCCGCATACCTGTACTACTACGCGACCGAAACCGCATTCTCCGACGATAAGCAGGCCCTCAAGGAGCGCTTGCAGCTCTTGATGAACGATGCTCTGATTTGCGCAAAGAATGTATGTTGGAATCTCTTGTTTCTGATTTTATACGCTAATCTTGTCTCTTTTTGATTTGTTCTAGGCCCGTTTCGATGTCTTCAATGCTCTCACCTCTCACGACAACCCCCTCTTCCTCGAGGAGCTCAAGTTCGGTGCCGGTGATGGCCAACTCCACTTCTACCTATATAACTACCGCGCTGCACCTATTGGTGGTGGAATTAACGAGAAAAGCTTGCCCGATGAGTCGAAGATGGGAGGTGTCGGTATCGTCATGCTGTAGGCTTGACGTTTTGGCTAGTAAATCTAACGTCGGATACCCCGAAAACGAATTTCTTTTCCCTGTGTCGTGCTAGCGATGAGAAGAATATGAAAATAAAACGAACTGTTTTATATACCAAGATTGTTTGGCCAGACTTGTAGCTGCTACTAGTGAATTTGGTGTTGACCTTGACATGGAACACTAGAAGTACTTGGGCTACTTTACGAATAGTTATTTATTTTAAATGCTCCACTGTTGGACTTCGTTGCATGTAGGTTGCCTGACCATCTGCTGCTCGCCCAAGTGTGTAATACATACAATTCCTTCCATACCATACATACCATACATACATACATACAGCATACTATAACAGTATAGTTATGCGCATGCTAGTAGTCCTACCTAGGTACGGGTGAATGTTTAGTAATAATTGAGCTACACACTAGCCACACTGGTATTGCGAAGCGTGCTGCTAGTACGTTAACATACAAATTATCTTGAAAGTTTCGCAGGCGAAGATTCATCGTGAAATATAAATGTAGAATGCAATCTATTCAAATGTACATGTAAATGACCTGATGAAAACAGCAAAAGAACCAACTCAGCGATGGGCTGTGTATTGACTATCGCGGTAGGGGGATGGTTCTCGGCTGTGAAGTGGCACATCATCGCCATATGTGTCGTTATCAGGTAGTCGTTGCATATTCTTCTTTCCCTTGGCTCCCTTCCGGCAGCTTCGACAGCAACACGCGCAGCCATAACAGCAGAGCCACCTGCCGATACCACTGGAGGGCATTTTCGCACCGGGACCCTGCAACACAGCACCTGGCGGCGCAAAGTTCCAGATGAGGATAGCCACCGCCATGGGAATACCGTCAAACACATACATATACCATTCATGGTATGGGATCGGATTTGACTCCCCATAGCCGGAGGAAAATTCAACCAAGCGGTAGATGATGCGCACAGTAATGGCGACTAGACTTGCATAGAGGGCGTATAGCAATCGACGCCAGTTATGCTTCTCGACAGGCAATCGGCCAGCCTTCTCCAGCTGCAGCATAATTCGCTGGAATTGCACGGCCAGAACCAAAAAGCAGATGATGAAGAACTCCTGGATGCCGATGCCACCCATGTAGATATGGATGCCATTCATTTGCTGCTCGCCCGTACCATTGGCCATCAGGCCACCGATCATCTGAACAACGAAGGAGGCGAAATCGAGCAAGACGAATATCTTTGCTAGTAAGGAGGGTTTGAACATGCCGATGCGACGCTCGGGGACGAAGAAATGGATCATCCTTGCTAGAACCATGTAGTCGAATGCATTGACCCCTATATTCGGAATTAGTATCATGGAATTGGGGTAGTGCAGGGAAGAAGTTCTGGATCGTACATAATGGAGCCAAAAGAACAAACATCTGGGCGACAGTCACGACAGTATCATCTTGCTGATTGTGAGTGCTGAAGGCGCGGACTCCGTAAGCTACGGTCTCCCACGAGACCCCCATGAGGATAACCCAGGCAAAGCCCGCCTTGTACATAGTCGCCTGCACAAAGTGGGCCATGAACAGGATCCCGAAAATCACGGCAGCAGCGATTGCGGCTCCAAAAGACGGGTAGTAGAGGTACAAGGCATCGCACTCCGAGGCCGGTACCCAGCCATATTTGTCGGGCTTTATGGTGGGTGTACAGGTGTCGGTGGGCAAATCCAGGCTCAAAGTCAATTCGAATTCAGTGGCTGTCGTGGTGGTCGCTGTGGTGGTCTGCGAGTTTGTCGCCGTAGTGGTGGGGCTGGTATCCCGTGGGAGCACCCCGGGCTGGGGCACAGCAGTTTGGACGGGGGATGCCCGGGCTACGATGGCCGACATCACCACGAAGAACAAACCTGACACTGGAAATCGCATGATTACAAGTATATATGATGCAAAGAATAACCGGAGGCGAAAGGAATGTGTTAGGTCAGAATGCCTGAAAGAACCCGATACGAAAGTATAGAAGAGAAGCACACAGTCAAAAGTATTTCAAAGAAGGCAAACAGTACTCAAGTAGTTAATTTATATATCAATGTCTGATACCTGGAGGAATACAAAAACTCCTACTATTCTTGTTGCCTTGGAAGAAACGATATGTGACCCGATGTGTAGAGAGAGAGCGTAGAAACCACATGTAGTTAAAAATAGCTCTGGAGACATCTGAGATTTCGATCAAAAGGTACTGTTACGAAGTTATTCCGTATCTGGTATGGTTAATACATAGATGCCTTAGTTCTTCTGAATTGGCCCCCAAAATACCCAGGCACCTTCAATAATAATACACTTGGGTAGAGCTAGCCTAACTCTGCTTGTTACTTTATTTCTTACAGAAAGGCTTAAAGGGAGGGGGAAATAAAATTAGGCAACAATCTGATATTGCTGCACAGAAGGTCGTTGATCCTACCATTGGTGCCCACTGTCACAATGGCTTTGACTTCACACCATGTGCGCTGTTTCTGCTATGTCTGCCGCTACAGGGTTATCACCGAAATTGCAGCTCCACACTAACTCGGCGGCTACTATTCCCAAGGAAGCTGTCCCGTTTTCATCGCCAATCTCAGATCCGACTTCATCAAGTTCCGGCTAGAGTCAGTCGAACGGAGACTATTATTATATATCAATGACCAAGTGAAATGGACGTGAGTTAGACAATTGTGAATGTATTCAGTATGTTCTGGTTGTTAAATCCACAGTCGATGTAAGGATTTCGAGACGCGGGCAACAAACTGACTCCTTCTCTTCTCGGATAATACGGTGTAGTCCAGGTCTTCCTCCGCCTTGACAATGCCACACGTGTGGTAAACTTTGTCTCTAAGGCTAATGAGCCTCTCAGCCACAGTTATAGATATAGCCTAATCGCGGCCACCAATGTTATCTACTTGGGTCTCTAACCATTACCGCCACCGGTAGCCAGGACAAAACATTTAGTTTAAAGATGATGCCAATGGTGATAGCTCAGGGATTCGGTGCCAGCTGGGACTCCCGAAGACCCAAAGCCCTGACAGATCCTAGCTTCGGGGTTCGGCCGTCCAGTATTAACTTCGTGGCTGGCGCAGTGCAAGACCACGCTGTTGCTAGTCATCCCTACTAGTAGTTGCCTGGTAGTGTGGCGTGTATTACAAAGATTAACACTCTGGATAGAGTATTCCAATAATAAAACAACTAACTGACTAATTATCAACTAATACAACATATGATACATTGTAGCCTTGGGAATGGGGCCAGTTGAATGTATGTCAGCACTTAGTGAGGCCCGGGGTCAAAGTAGGTTAATGTCAGCGCTAAGACAAGTTAGCCCTAACCGGCGGTGCGTGTTCCAAGGTTTCGGGAGTGAACCCCACCCGTGGACCCCCCCTGGATGATTCCCAAGGTCCGTGTTGTGTTTATTTAGCCTCATACATGTCTATAGTATGTACGGAGTACTCTGTGCTTATTGCCTGTTTTTCTTGTTTTGCAATGTGTACAACGCATTATTACTCACTTAGGTGGGAATTCACCGTACCGTGGTGCTTCCATCGTGTGTATTCATACATCATTTGAATTCATTTATACCGACCATTACATATACCAGGTTCTAGCTGTTTTAATGTTTTATTTTATCAATCGTGTAATAGAAAATATAACGTGGGTATAGGCTTCAGCGTTTAGAAAAAAAAAAGTAAAGGTTGATTTCCACCATGTGGTATAGTGGAATTATTAGTAGCTTAGTCCCAGTCTACCACTATGGTATCATTAAAGCACCATAAACGTGCGAAGCACAGGCCCGGCCATCCACTTGACTTAGATATCCGAGATATCACCGTCCAAGGGAATTCCTAGGTATCCGCAGTATTTCTACCCTAGTCCAAGATAGGAATGAAAACTAAAAGCGAACAGGTACACACAAGGTCCTTGTACGTATTTGTTGTCTTTCGAAGGCGTTGTTGGCGGACCAGAAGGGTATAGCTACATGATGGGGCCTGGCTCCCTCCCTCCAGGGCCCTAATGACACATGAGTAAGATAACTAAGATCGCTTGGCACTAGTTAGGTCATACCTTATTTGTTCATTTGTTTCTACCTATAGGTATTTCCATAAATAGTCCGAAATTACCGGAATCTGTACTGCATTAGTGCGTAGCTAAGACAGCATAAGCGTCATGAATTGCTTTCTATTGGTCAATCTCACACGTCCGTGCCTAGGTTGAAAAATTAACTGACTTTTCAGGACTATCTTACAGCCCTGGAGACTCTGTGGCTTGTGGGTGTGGGAATTCCATCTACCCATATGTATCCAAGGAGACCACACTGAAAGGTATGTATAAGTTATGTGTGTATATTTTTCCATCCGTTACTTGTACCAATATACTATGCACATAACTAACTACATACCTACAAAGATATCATGTTCCTTTTTTGGTATTTGGTCTCTGTATGTACCGTATAGATTACCAGTGAGCTAGCATCAAAACAAGTATTTTTTAATATATAGGATAGCTCTCCTTGTTATCCCATGGACCAAGCACAAGGTACGGAGTATAGCTAAAGGTGTAATTAAATCATTTCTGAGTGTTGAGTATAAATTTGATACTAAGATAGATGGATGGTAGCTTAACCAAATATTCGCGTTTTCATGCGGGATAGTCTGCAGCTAGGAAAAGGAAAAGGCTTTCCAGACAACCTACACTGACAGACTCCCTTCACAGTGACCCAGGGCAGGCCACCTGTAAAGAAGAGAGAACGGAAACAAGATAATAAGACAACAACCAGACTGATTGCCAAGGGAGGTCTACGTGATAGATGTTGGAATGCATTATGTAATGTGAGATTCAGATTGGAGGGCTGTAGAAGCTCAGTGACAAGACTAAGAGACTGACAGAGTGGAATCTCGCACGTGCGCTGCCGATAGGGTTGATGCTTTAGGTAAATGTCATCTTTCTGGTGGACAATATCATCAGCCAAGCAGCGAACTAGCCTGGTAGGTGCCATGTCGCCTCCCCTGTGCGATAGATCAATAATCCAAGAGGTGATTCTATCGCATTGAGGTCGTTGCAAACAATGATAGCGTAGATGCCAAGTGCCCAGGTGGTCATGCGCAGGTGTGGTGCTGTCATTACATAACTTTACGTAATATTCCCTGAGGGTTGGAGACCTCAGGCAGCCAGCCAAGAGCCTAGAACTATTCTTTGCCTCAGGCAACAGCCTGACGTCGTCTCATGGAATTCCGCTCTCCATATTGACTTCTCCAGTTCATTCAAGTTTTTTTTTTTTTTTATGGACGATTTGACCATTGTGAACCATTCCATTTCACACCTCTTTCTCTTCTTCCAACTTCTCGCTTGATCTTAGCTCTTGAGCACTGCGACGGAACTCAGCCGTAGCCCAGCAGTGGGGTCATCCCCGCATCAACCATCAACAATGGGTGTAGCTCAGTCCAATGAGCATGGTGCATCATCCCCAGGTGAGTTATATCTGTTACATTCATGATTGGGTCCGGGAGATACATGAAGGTGCTACTCTCTTGGTCGGCTGTAATTGTCAACAACATGGCCTCGACTTCGACATGGGAATCCCTCTCTGGTTGATCAATGATAGCTGTATCTAACCATATGCGTAAATAGAGGAGTTGAGCTCCGTGCTCGCTGAGCGTTTCGCCACGAAATGCTTTACGCCATTAGAGCTCACTCATTTCAAAGACAACTTCTTCTCTCGGGCCTTAGAGCAGGGAGGCCTGCGGTACTGGAATGAGAAAGTCCTCTCAGACTTCTTGGGTATCCCAGATGGTATCTATACCTCTTCTCAGGAACAGCCGCTAGATGCAGGGCCGGTGATCTTCCGCATGGTCTCTTATCTGGGAGCCTTTCCATTTCAAAACACGCTCGCACCCAGTGTGTTGACCTTCGAGGCTATGGTCAAGGTGGTTGTGCTCTTGACTGAGCGTTATGGGAAAGCGCTGAAGCGAGGACACAAGGATCGAATCAAGTTACTCTTTGGTAGTTTAGCTGACGTGGGGAGGAAGATTCCCGCCGAGTCTAGTGGAGAATGTACAACCGAGGATTCCGAAGCTTCGGCTGAGCATTCCCATGCCCTGGGGTTCTCTATAGACGCACCGGCCAACGATGAGTACGATGAATATGAGGATGACGATCTTGCCCTTGCTGCACTGGAGTCTCTTGATGCGATTGAAGTGTTCAAACACGATCACCGCGTTGACAAGACCGTTTACGAGACAAGGATTTCTATCGATACGTTCCGCCGGTTGCTTATGCTATTGCTTGTCATTGCGCCACTGAAGCCACTGGAGCCTTTGAAGGTATACACATCTGGACTGGATGTTCAGCGGATGGAATTGCTCAAGAAAGAAGCAGACAGTATCATTGCAGCCTTTTCACCGGAAGAGAGCGATGGTGGGATATCTTACAAGGCTTTTGCCCGAACGATATCACTGTCTCTGCCATATCTGTTCGATCCGCTGACTGCTCTTTTCGAGCACATGCTTTTCAGCAAGAATTTGGATCTCTCTCAACGCCGCAACAAGGGTCAAGCTACGGAGACCGAACAGAAGGAGAGCGAGGAGAGCGAAGAACCTCTCTCACCACCGGCTGCACTTACACTTCCGGGAAGCTTTGAGTCGGCCATATTAAACCCAACACTTACCTCGCATCTTTCATTCTTCCTCCCGTCCACATCACCCGATATCAATATCCTCCGAAGCAGCGTCAAACTACATCCCGTCTTCTCCACAAGCGCTCACGGGTCTTCCTTAACATCTTTCTCCCACCACGTTCTTACCTGGCAAACTGCCACCCTACTCCTCCTGCAAGGATCTCCAGCAGACTCAACCAGTGATGAACTGATAACACTCGGCGCCTACATTCCCCAGACATGGAAGACCTCCATATCAACCTCGAGCTCATCTTCAAAAACATCCGACCTCCTCCCCTGCCTCTTCCAACTATCTCCAAAGCACATCCTCCTCCCAGGCAATCCCTCCCCATCCGCAAAGAAACCCAACACACCAACCGCCTATTTTTCACCCAACACCGGCATCGCAGTCGGCTGCCGAATCCCCGCCCCGTCCCGCACACAGCAAAACCACCCGACCCCGCACGGGGCAGGCAGTCTCACCATCGACGCCAACATAGAAACAGCCGAGTTCCATGCCGAACCCGTCGGACACGACGGCATCTTCTTACCCGCTGCCAATACATCCCCCGAAGACCCGCCCACAAAGATCAAGCTTGATCTGTACACCCTGGAGATTTGGGGTATTGTTCCAGATCCGGAGTCGTCGTCGTTCTCCGCGGACCCAAGCTTAAGTCCGGTGGAGATCCAGCGCGCAAAGTGGGAATTCGAGGCGCGGGAGGCCGAGCGTCGTCGTAATATCAATATCAAAGCTGGGGCTGGGGATTCGGCGAAAGAGAGTGCGAGATGGCTTTTGGAGACGGCTGGTATTATTGGGGATGAGGCGAGATATTCTGGTGGGAGGGGTTAAGGTGTTGGTTTATTGCCTGTTTACCGAGCAAGCCTTTGTTTGAATGTGTTACGCTATGGGACCTGTGACCTGGTGTCATCGGTGTCGAGATTGGAGCGAGGTTTTCCGTAAACCTATATTAATTACCTGCGCAACAGGCCTGGAATTTTGGGGCAGTCAAAGCTCACGACATTTCCAGCCGCATCCTTCTTACAATTCTGTTGCCGTCTTTTAAACATACGTGTAATCGGGGCATTGGATTACTTCCGCGAAACGCGGGAGTTGGAGATGACAACCAGTGCATCTCCAAACGCAAGGGCTTCAACATTCGATTATCATAGATTTAAAAACTGGCTCAAGCAGGGCCGTATATATTGTACAAACAGCGACCCAGAGGTATCCTCGAGGTTCGAAGTTCCATATAAATCCAATGGGCTTCAGAGGGACTGCCGTTGCCGCCGGGCCCTTTCGTTCTCAACCACGCATGTCAGTGGTTGGCAGATCGATACTTTGTAGTTACTCAATCTCTCTGGCAGGCTACCTGTGGTTTCGAATAACCACCGACATAAGGATCCACATCTTTAGACGCCTCTAGAAGTATACAACCTATGATCATGCCTTCAACGGCGGTAGTCCGCTCGGCGCATCATAGAAATCCTTGAGGTCTTCTTCATCCTCTTCGAACTCGAAAGCGGAATTCTCCGCCTCGGATTCTTCGCCAGCCAGCTGAACACGGGAAAGACGACTGCGGGTTCCGGAACCGACATTTCCCGAAGAAGCAGGTGTCCCGTCCCTCTCGAGGGATTCTGACGCCGCCTCACGAGGCAGACGCATGGCTAGATAGCCATCTGGCGCACGTTCGGCGCGGTCCATGATATCGTTCATATATTTGCGCACCTCGTCGGCTGGCTTGACGACGCGGGCTAGAGGCTCGAGGATTTTGGCATTGGGCGCATGGATGCGGAACGTGACTGGTTGCCAGTATTCCTTGAGATTCGCTTCATTGACAGGGGTCCCTGGGAGGCCGGGGGTGGACAGGCCCGTTTGGTCGGCAGGTTCTTGCTTTTGTGGCGTCGCCGTTGTAGGCGTCCCTGGTTGGCTCGGGGCCGGGGTATCGGTTGGTAGTTTGCCCGTGTCGGTTTTGACTTTCGGTTCAGCCTTCTTAGCTTTCGATGCTCCCTTGCCTTTGCTTTTAGAGTTTGCAGCTTCTGTCGCAGTTTCAAGGGGGAATGGTGTGTTTGGAGCAACCTTTCGCACTACCAAAAACGAGGCGATGACTGTATTCTCGGCTGGGAGCCATTCCAGAATGGTGTACTCAGGGAAAAGGTAGCGGTCACCCGAACCAGCATGGCCTGAGGTACTGCTTCCATATGGAGTTAAGGGAGATGTGAATTCAAACACGACAGACTTGTAGTTTACTGGTGGAGATCCAAGTGGGGAGACGTAAGGGATTGGAGGTGGGCGGGGGAATGGAACAGGAGAACCATATTGGGGTGGCCGAGACTGAAGTGGAGGTTGCGACCCATAAGCAGGTTGTTGGTGGGGGGCATACGGTAGTCCCGGTCGTGCTCCCGGCTGTTGAGTGCTGGCTGGTGGTGTCGGGTTGACCACAGGAGCCTGCTGTTGAGAAGTAGAAGCAGGTGCCGGGGTGATTGCAGCACCAGGCGTCGCTGATTGGCTCGGTACAGCTGGGCGCCCTGCTTCGGATGGCGCAGGCTGGGTGCCCTTTTGCTCTGTGGCTGATTGCTCTTCCTTGATGGTGCTTGATCCAGTGGCACTCTGAGGAGGTTTAGGAGCCTGGCTCGGTGGAGCCTGGGCAGGGGTCTGGGGCTGCGCCTCTGTCTTCACGGGTGGCTGCTTGGAACCTTTGGATGGGGTCTGTGACGTTTGTGGGGATTTCTCCGATACTGACTTCGTCCCACCATCTTGTGGTTTCTGAGTCTGAGTTTGCGGTGTAGGAGTTGACTGTTGTGTAATTGGTTGTGCTGATGAAGATTGCTGCCGTTGTTCCTGCTGCTCTCTTGATTTGATGATTGCATTGAGTTCGTCGATGTGCGCTTGGAAGGCCCGGAGCTGCTCCTGAGATGCTTGGCTTGAGGCAACAACACGCATCAAGGCCTTCAGCTCAGGGTCTGCAGCTGCCCTTGTAGCCAGCATTTGAATCACAGGATCTGGACTGGGCTTCGCTGGCTGGCCCTTTTGCCCTTGTGGCGGCTTTTGTCCTCCTTGGGGAGAAGGCACATTGCCTTGATTCGGACCACGAGCTTGTTGGGAGGGTGGGTGGTTGCCTGTATACCCAGGGCGACCGGGAGGAGCGGGAGAATATTGCGCAGGTCGTTGTTGATTGGATGGGGTGGGATACGGTCGGTATTGTTGGAAGTTATTAGGGTGGCCATAGTGAACCATCGGCCGTTGCGGGGGTGCGTATTGGAGTGCCGGTGGCGCACTTGGATCTTTTACAATGTAAATCATGGCGTCGAAGAAATGGGGACCAATGGTGACATCGCAAGGGCCAACCTTTGCCATAGTGTCCTTGGATGGGTTGTTCTTCTCGATCTGTTCGCGCTTCGTCTTCTTCGGCTTTGTGTAGTATCGAACAAGGATACCATCGCTCAACCACTTTTTCTTCGATCGTTCGAGTGAAGCGAGGAGAACTGCACTGTTGAGATGAGAGAATGTCAGTCATGCAACACCAATGGGGGCGGCCGCGATGGCAAACCTTTCGGCGATCGACTGGTACTCATTGTCCGACAAGGAAAGTGGCTGTCGCATGCGGACAATAGGCAATGGATCTCCATCCTTGACCTTTGTTGGTAGAGGAGCGTCAACTACTTCGGGTGTTGGAGCGCGAGGCGTTGGGGCCTTTTTCTTGTGAGACTGCGGCGTGGCTTCGGAGACACGTCTTTTCGCGGCAGATTCGCGGCGGTCACGCGCCGGAAGTTTGCGCTTTTCGGCCATGGTGGATTCAATGAGATAATCACGATATCCACGATGGAAGTAAAATAAACATTCTACAGCAGGATGTTGGAGGGGGATGGGGAGAGGGTGGAAGGGAGAAATGTGAGAGACGCGATAACGCGCCGCTTATCAGCGCCGTTTCTTCCAAGATTGTCCGCTCACCTCCCCGGGGCCATGTGGCTGTCAACACACATCACCTCAACCCTGAACGCATAATGGTTGAGCTTAAACCTATTTTCAAGAAGGCCTACTGGTCTCTTGCAGCTGGAGGACTGCTCTATGTGCTTTGTCTCCTCTCTTTGACCTTCCCGGAGGTCCAACGTTTGTATGTATCTAGGACCTATACTCAGAGCGAGCTAACATTGATAACACAGTGTTCTTTATGCCAACAAGATCAACCCCAGTCTGTGGCAGGATGTCAACCAAGTTGAGCAGTTTGGATTTTTGAGTATGGCATTTCCGTCCAGGTGAACGCCAACGGAAGTATGTGCGCTGACCGATCACCACAGGAACTCAAGTCCAACCGTTTCATTTGGTGACACCAGACAATGAAACCATCTATGGCTGGCACTTGATGCCCTTACATCTTTGTCTTGAACACGAGAAAGAATTAATGGAGAATCCCTCTACGGGCCCGGCCAAAGATTACACGAAGACAGTTGCCCACAAGCTTCTCGCCAATGACCCCAATGCACGAGTCGTCGTAAGCTGTAGGTGATACACAACCTGCATTTCTACTGTAGGATGCTGACATTTGAACAATCAAGTCCACGGAAATGCCGCGCACTTGGGTTCTGCTCAACGCCCTGCCACTTACAACTCGATGCTAAGCCTGTCTACCCCGTCAAACCCAGTGCACGTCTTCGCAATTGACTATCGTGGATTTGGTGTTAGCACTGGGACTCCCACAGAGGAAGGTCTTATCACAGATGGCGTCGCGCTCATTAACTTTCTTACTGCAGGCCCATTAAAGGTTCCCACTTCTCGCATCGTCATCGTGGGCCAAAGTCTTGGAACTGCAGTCACAACCGCAGTGGCAGAGCGCTTCGCATTCGGATCATCTAACCTAGCAGCTGCCCAACCAGCCATCAAGAACGCCGAGCCATTTGCTGGCGTGGTCCTACTGGCGTCCTTCAGCAGCCTAGCCAATCTCATCGAATCATACAGCTTCAAAGGCCTCACCCCACCTATGCTGTCCCCCATCATGGGATATCCCCGGTCTCAGAATTGGTTGTTGAGTCACATTGTGGATCACTGGGACACGGCTGGGAGACTGGCACGTCTTACCGGTGTGAATACTACTTCTGTGAAGGCGGTAGATATGGAGTACACCAATAAAAACCTCGACCTCACGATAGTTCACGCTTTTGACGATGCGGAAATTCCCTGGTACGAAGGACGCCGCGTTTGGGAGGCTGCCACTGGCAGATACATCAAGGGTGCTCCCGGCTCTATGACGTATCACAAAGCGGAAGACGGCAACCCTAGCGAGGTCAAGATCTGGAAGAATGAGATCAGCAATCAAGATGGCACTCGGATTGTGAAGACAGTTAGATGGGAACGGATTCGATATGGTGGTATGTTGAAGCAAGGCCCTCTCCAAATTCCACAGACTAACTAGTAATTTTGCAGGTCATAATCGCGTTGCATCGGGCTCAGTGGCTGGTCTTGCTGTTATGAGGGCCTTTGAGCAGTAATTGTATCGATGGTATGTGTATGTACATAGAAAAAGCCCAGCAAAATATAACATGGTGGCTCATTCAATAATGAAAGAAATGATACGTCAGTGACCGGATTTAAGTTCCTAAATGTATTAATGTATTTTGTATTAATGTATTTCTATCTGACTACAGACAAACCTATGATAAAACAACACGTCCGGAGTACTTGGTCGAAACAATATCTTCTTTCTACAAAATAAAAATAAAAATAAAAATAAAAAAAGATAGAGGACGACGGCTGCATGATTCGATTCGAACATGCGCCCGCGAACGGAAGCGCCCGCGAACGGAATTGATTTCTAGCTGTGGAGTTGGTTAGTGAATGTTTTGGTGGATCCAATTGTTGGAAGAGAAACGTACTCAATCGCCTTAGACCACTCGGCCAAACCGCCGTTTGATGGGTGGAGGGTCAAAGAAATGATAGATGAGCAGATTTGCTTTCCACTTGGCTCTTTGCAGATCGCGCATTAGTTCCTAGGCTGTATCGCTCTGAAACTACATAATTATACTAAATATCTCGCTCGCTTCAAATCCTAAGTCCAAATTTCCTTATTTTCCTGGCCACTTCAAAATCAAATAATATGTAGTAGTAGGAGTTATTGATATAGCCAGGTTACCTCATGTCTTGATTTTCTGCTTCTCAACAGCCTCTTATCCGGATAAACCGTACCGACCGGACTATATATAATCCGAGACCTGGGGTATAAAAGGCCCCACTTGTCGATCGCAGGTCCACTTTTCCTCTCCTCCCTTTCTTCCCCCAGTTCAGGGCTGGCTGGGCTCTGTGGGAATCAATTTTTAGATCTCGTGGCTTGACTGTGCTTCTGTACAGTCAGACCGCACTGTGCCATTGGGCTTACACTACTCCCAAAGGGCGCGACCGCCTTTCATCAACTGTTCGGCTTGTCCGGGCGCTTGGAGAAGAGTTGTTTATACTATCGTCTTATTCTTGCTAGTTACCAAGACTTCAATTCTTCTACATTACCAATGTATCCCTTTCCCATTCATAATTCAAATCTGCTCACAGCACGCGATCGATTTATAACCATGCTGTATATTGGTAACCCTCCACTTTTTCTCTTTGAAGTCGAGCAGAACTATCACGATCTGCATATTAATTACATGCCACACTAGATCGTTTGATAGTTTGCTTCTTTCTTTGTCTCCTTTGTTTCCTCTATTTCTTTGTTCTCTAAACTGCGACTAAGCCTCATCGGGAAGGAGAGGTTGTTTGCTTGCAGAGATCCTCTACGACAATTTCGAACAATTCAACTGTCTTTTTACTTTCTTTCCTCATCTCTTATTTCCAACTCTTCTCTTCTTCCCATCTTTCCCGCCTTGCCGATTCACTAGCAACCAGCTAATCATTTTCTACCACAAATATCAGACACCAATCTTCCGATGCCCTACATCGGCACCCCCCCTCGTTATGCGAAGCGGATCTTAACCACGCAACCTGGCTCCGACATAGGGCCAACTGGCAGGCTCGTGCGGCGGTCCGGGCCCATATTGATAATTTGGTTTGATATTGATGCTGACGGAGCAAGTATAGGCGATGGCCCCGTAGGCACTTGCTGGAACTCGCGCAAGCACCGCTTCTATAGGTATACCAGCTCTCCTTTGCGGCCTATTGACCCAAACTATTTCCTACAAACCGGTATTCCCATCCGTGGTAGACGATTGGTTCTACTGGTATAACCCCGAAACCGCATCCTCGGTTTCCTTTCACCCTCCTTTCAGTTTCCCATCAGCCTTCTATCAGCTGGTTATTCACATCGAGACTGTCAATGCGCCTACCACCCTACAGCCATCCATGCTACAAAGGTCGCTGTGACAACCTTCAGTTCTCCTTCACTTCTAGTCAACATGTGATATCCATTGACTGGCGCTAAGACTTTATTTAGACCGCAACACTTACCAACGAGCAGCACGAGCTGCGACTGGACGTTGAACACCAATGGATGCACGTATGTGTCTCGTCCATTTGACATAACGCGAATCAAGAGACTAAGCCATTTAACAGACACAGGTCCACCAGGAGTGGCGATTTACGATGGCGAACGGCTATTCCAGCGGATAGGAGACTGGTGGTGGTGGACTCACACCAGGCTTGGGTGCTTTAGCGTTCCAGACGGGACAGCGATAGAAAGAGGGTAACGATTAATTGAAGGAGCGATGGAGGGCGCGGCAGAAGTCATCCAAATATCAATCATCATATGTTTTGTTCCTGCTTTGCAGATGATTCGAATCTACATGATTTCTCTGTCATAGTAGTAGATTAAATATCTCGTCTGCTAGCTTGTAGACTCGCACACGAACAGTACAAAAATTGGAGGGCCCGCTCTGGTCTGAATCTGATGGCTTACACAACTGTTTTGGAATTGACACTCCTATGACGAATTCAAAAGAGTTGTCCACCGTCTGCATCTTATATACTTGTGGCGTTATAGTAAGTCGTAGCAGAGTTGAAGACAGCTTTCCGAATTTCGCCCTCGAAAATCCTGCGAATCTCAGTAAACTCGAAGCCCGATGCAAGAGCCAACTGGAGCTGAATTCGGGACTGCTCGCCATGCAAGAAGCCAGAACTAATACTGTATATTGTGTCAGTCAAGACGTCCCTGTGGAAGATTGGAAATTGTCGACTTACATATTTCCAGGCTCGGGGCTGGGAACCACTGCGCCAAAGAAGGGGCGGAGCGATGCAACAGTGACAACACCTTTTCCATGGAGATCCTCGGCGGCCTGCGTAGCGGCCGTGCTTAGACCACCGGGACCGACACCCATAATAACAATGCCCCTATAGGTACATGTGTTAGCGCTTGCATAGCAAAGGCTCTTGGTTGGAACTTACTTAGCGCCATCTGCGGCAGCCGCATATAGCAGATTTGCGTCAAAGCCCTCTGTTTAATATCTGTTAACCAAGACCACGAAGGCTTTGGGTTATCTTTCACTTACGGTGACCATAAAGAACCACGACCTTGGGAAGAGGGTGGGTGAGATTGAACGGGTTAAAGTAGTGTCGAGCCTTTGGTAAAGATGCACCGTAAAAGAAGTACGGCTGCCCGGCAATCACCTGAGCGATATACCCTTGGTCTGTGGCTAAGAATGTCGAGACCGTGTTGCCGTTAGTTTTTGTTCCATAGAAGGCAGACACCAAGTGGTCGTTGAACGCAATCAAAGCTCCTCGGTCACGCGACTCCGGGTGAATAGCAGTCCTGACTGCGTCGTAAAAGTTGCGTGGCCCGTCGGGTGACATTGCCGAGTTTGGCCGCATAGATCCTGTAGCGACAAAAGGCTTGGAGCAGTTCAAGGTGAGATCAACACCAAATGCCTATATCAAATCAGCTGATGCAATAATCTCAAAAGGTATGTGATCAAAGGTAAACGTACCGTTTCAGCGAGCGTGTTGGTGCCATGAATCATGACAGCACCAACGACATCCGAGTCGGGTGTACAGAGTCGCTGTTGAGCATCCATTGAAATGTTCAGAAATCTGTCCGAGTCGGCATTCGCACTGCCAGTGCCACTTATGTTTCGGACGGCGAATTGAGCAATGTCGAGGACTTCGTACACGCTATCGATAAGTGTCTCTGGGGTCAATCCCCCAGAGCCACCACCATAGGCGATTGTATCCAATCTTCCATGGGTAGATCCCGATAGAATCGTTCCATCCCCGGTGTTATAAAGCCTAGGATCAGAATTAGAAATTTTGCATAGAAACATGTTTTTGTGCTACTTGCATGACTCTTGGCAAGGATGCGTTCTTGTAAATCCAAGTCAAATTGGTATTGGGGTCCTTCCATTGTTTGATATCAAGTGATGATGCCAATGCAATGTGGGCGAGAAGTGTCGTAGTTACAAGAGTGCCGAACATGATGAAGGATCCAAAGATGTTCTTAGCAAACAGTCAGATGAAGCAATGATAAAACCACAATGATTAGTTCCAACGGCCTTTTTATATGTTTTCGTGGCCCAGTGCCTGCTTGGTAACGCCACACATTATGTAACAAGAAGCATACCTACAGCTATCTATCTATCTCATTTACCGTTGAACATCGGTTCCTAATGAAAGATAAGGAGCACACTATGGAGGACTCGTATAGAGGCTCGTGGCTTGCTTTTCGAGGGTAGTGTGTAGCCGAGCCACCTTGAACTGTATGGACGGAATTGAACCATGCTTATCATTTACTATCTTTGGAGTTATACACAAAGCGATTCATTACGTATTATGGAGTAGATGGAATGATAGTTTATACTACAAATAACAACCCAAAGGTCAAACCAAACCACGGGACAAACAGGTATCTACCAGTGGACCAAATTCATTGATTGAATACGATACACCAAAGCAGCAGTGTGTAATGCAAGGTATACTCAACTAGTACTAGTAGCTTTAACCTCATCAGCATGGATATGCAACACTAGTCTAAGCTACCACAGAAAATGACTAAGGCGCTGAGGGTTCCATTTCGAAATCTTTGAGTGAAATGAAATTGTACAGTATTGAGAGTTATGGTCATCAATGGCCTACCCTTATCTTTGGGGTAACTTATGTTTTAATTTCTCCAACTTGGGGTCCTCAAAATATAGCGTCCGGCACTTTGGCTTCTTCAACGCTAGTACCTGGTGGGGCCAGGCAACGGTACTTATAATGTCGAATGTTTAAAGAATACAAAATGCTGCATACTGGGCCCGATCGCTTTCTAACTTCTCTTCCCTAGGTCTGCAGAGAAAAATCAATAAATTCCACTTCTTCTGTGATCGTGTTGGACGTAGAGTGATAACCAGTCGCAATATGCAAGAAGTATAAATTATGGCTGTAGTAAGAACCCATGGCTGTGGGAAATGAAATCGGTTAAACTATAGTAAAATCTATAGTAAGTCTGTCCCCCAAAAGAGTCATCTTGGCCTTTTCCCCGGAAATCAACCCCAAAATGTTTCGCAATCCACGGAGTTTACGGAGTTGCTGACAATCGGCCGATGCCAAGGTAATCTATATTCCGCAGCGGAGACCTTTTTGGTGAATGGGAAAGCCCGTAATGGTTTGCCAAGAACGTACATCATATAGCTATAGGTGTTCCATATATTAAATCCTATTAACACGGAAGCATATGCCTAGACTATGTTGTAGATCGGCCATAATGGAAGTCATGGTTCCTTTACGTGGTAAAACATGTTCCTCCATAGAAATCAACTCTCTCCCTCCTCACTTCTCGCCCCCTACATTTGTAGATGCCGCAACAAGTTTCCCAAATACCTCATAGGTAGCCGTCACGTGCAATCAATATGACCGGCAAGTCCCTATTTGGGGCTGCAGCTAGCTAGATTAATGGAACAGCATTCCCCTCGGAGTGCCCAGTCGCGACACCCTTCGCTTTTTACTGGATTCAAATTTACTTATCCTCTTATTTCATATACCACCAATTAAAAGTTCAAAACGGTACCTTTTATATATATATATGGCTGATTACAACATTACAACCATTACACGTGGGTGCCAGAGTGCCAACTGGCGGGTTCGCGCCGAGGTCTTTATTCAAGGGCTGGCACAGCGTCGATACTTTTGAACCGAGAAGTAACAATGCACGTCAATAATATGGACCTAATAGTACGTGTATACAGATGATATGAGAAATTCCTTGCTTCTTTTCTCTCAGTACATAACGCCAATCTTCATTGAACCTGAGATACTAGCAACGACTGGGTATGACCGTGATTTGCCTGGGGATTACCCCGACGATTTGCGAGGCGGGTTACGAAAAAGGATTTATGGCTTTGCCATCAGGCAAACTGGCCAGCCCGTGCGGGAGTGAGTATCTGATAGCTGGTAAAGATCCCTCAATGAGATTTACACTGACCAATGCTCATATAGGCCATGGCCCATTACGCTCTTACTGGAACTACTGTAGGACGATTGTGGCAGGCGTGGATTCACTTCTATTGCCAATACCAACCCAAGGTTTTAAGGGATCCCAGTGTCCATATGCTGGCGGGAGTTGATCGATTGCTCTGTCATTGCCACGGTACCCCAAACTTGTTGCTAAATTCATCACACACATCACACTTTCTCACCAAGAACGTGAGCACCTCGGGCACATTTGGAGTTTTTTCTTTTTCGAAATCACGCTTCCTGGTGTTAAGGAACCAAAAGTGATAGGAATCACTTGCTTCCACGTCATCAACCCAACGGAGAAGGACAAGAGAGAGAAGGCCAAGGCCACAATATGGAAATGGTACAAGGAAGGCATCATCCTCACACTTGTCTCTTATACATGACAGAATATCTATGTCTGATTCTCAATGTAACTATATACAGCTATGACCTTAGTGGTATAGGAAAATTATCCGAAGTCAAAATTTCGTATTTATATTTCCAGCAATATTCAAGTCGACCTAGATGTGACACTGGAATTTGGTTTCTCTCACTCCTCTTCCGTTCTCTCACTATGCATACAGACCTTTTCTGTTCTTTATTTTCTCTCACCATATAACACCCACATTTATGAACCTTTAGTTTACAGCTATAGCTGCCAATACTATGCCATATCTGGGAGTTACCCCAACCTCCTTGTGCGAGGCCGACTATGAGCACGACATATGGCTTCGACACCGGGCTAATTGGAGGGCTCGTTCTGAGGTCTGTATATGATGCCTGGCACAAATACATTGATAGGTGATTGACACTAACCAATATTCCTGTAGGCGATGGCCCCCTACGCACATCCCGGAAGCCATGCCAGTACCGTTGGGGTAAGCATGTAGATTCCATCCTACCTGGGTCCGGATACACCTCTCCTGCTCATCTCACTTTACCTTCAGCCTTTCTTGACTTCACTCTCACTTTTTCATATCTCATTCAGAGCTCATCATATACATCTAATCCTCAGCGACCAGGCCAAGTGAAAACATACATACCGTCGGGTACCTATCGAGTTCCCAAGTCATCACTTTTCTTCTTGGCACGCCAAGTAGCAGGCATCGTGTCGATAACAAAACGATAACGATAAGACGGGAGCGATAACGAACTTGGGAGCGATAACGAACTCATCGTCCAGCATGACTAATGTGACAATGATGCCCACAATGGGACTGCACCTTGATAGCAATAAAATCATCTCTTCCACTTATCTAGGACTACTTCACCAGATGACGACTTGTCCGAGGAAGATCGCCTGGATACTCGACCTCCGGGGTTGATCATTAAGGACCTACGAAGGCAGCTACTGGAAGTGCGCAAAATCCAGTCTGGCCAAGAACTTTTGGTTAGGAACCTCTGGGCCAACACGAAACTTCTGCGAGGTCGAATTCGCAAATGCGAGGTGGAAATGAATAGGCACCCGGCATCCCGGGAAGTCCTGGAGAGCTGGTCGCCTCCTCCGCAACCAATTGAGGTCCCCGAATACGTAGAAACTGAAGGATTCAACCAGAGAGGTAAACGGCTTCCTCGGGCTAACTGAGAAGGGGTCCTATAGATGGAGCAGGCTGAACAGGTTGGGCATTCGAAAAGTACGAGCACGATTTGACTTTACCCATGTATGATTACAAACTTATGATTTACGTCTTGAACTTTTGACCTGTCGAGTAAACTACATGTACCCAGAGCTTCGGTTTGAATGATGAGGGGATAGGCCATTTATTAGTATATATCCAAGATGTCTAGGTAACATTTAATGAACCACAAACCATCTACAGAAGTTTGTTTCAGTTCTTCAATGCCGGGGTCCCATCAACTACCACAGTATCCGTTTCTTCATCACTACTCTCCTGGGGGGACGCCAAAGCTTCCCTCTTTTGCTCCCTAGAATGAGATGTCAGTTAGATGTCCATGAATATCTACCCACAGGATCTTACCTTCGCCATATGTAAACAGAAGCCACGAAGCCAGCCCATAGCAGGAAGAAAAAGACAAATGATATTGGCCATCCCTTCCGCCATCTAGGCGCACCGTCGGGACCGGCAGTTGGGTATGCCAGCAAAGGAACCCAGATGTTGAAAGAATAGCCAAATGTCATCATGGAGCCCTATAGTGTGAGAGAGGAGATAATCAGTATAAGTTCATGTTATCACAGGGAAAGGAAAGGGCATACCATGATGAGCGCGCGCTCCTCGGCATCATCTCTCACTATTATATTGATGGTGGAGTAAAGGATTGGACTCAAACATCCAGCCATTCCGAAGACATACCAGGCAACGAATCTTCCAAGAGAATTGTTAGTAACAAGGACTCGATATGAGGACTGATTAACATGGTATCTTACTTTAGCCCTGTAGGAATGTTCCAAATTATCATGCATAATGTCGAGAATAGACAGCATGCCGATGCAATGGTATAAATAATCCATTCGGGATAAATCGCAGCTAATGTCGTTCCCAACCAGGAGGCCACAATATTAACCGCGTAAGTGACAGTCGGCAGCTGGTTGATTTGAGTCACGGAATATCCCTCTTCTTTGAGCCATAGACTCATATAACTGCTTGGGTAGGAGCAGATGATCATGCATCTAGAACTGGCGTTAGCATATTTACTACACCAAGTGTAAAAGCTTGCCAAACTTACGCGTAGCAACTGATAAACACCCAGATGTGCCATCTCTTAAAAGTCCTCTTGAAGACATCGAGACTCATCTTGCCAGGCTGGCGAATTTTGGCCCTCGTAGTTCTCTCCTTCGCCAATGCAACATCACGGTCCGTCATATAAAATGGTTTGGGCGATCCAGGAATACCGGGGAAGATAAAGAATCCAATCAAGGCCACGGGGATGGTAAATATGCCGTCGATGATGAACAGCCACCTCCACCCTGGCATACCACCAACACCAGAGAGGTTGGTATAAGCAGCCGCTTGTAGGTATCCACTAACCATGGTACCGAGCGGGTTACAGATGAACCATGTTCCAGCTCGTTTGAAGAGTTCGGGACCCGTGTACCATGAACCTTTATTACAGTTAATGAAGTTCCAGACGACCATAGATATTGTTGAACTTACCGAGAATGAAATGAGTTCCTGCAAATACGGGCGCTTCTAACATTCCAACCAAAAAACGAAGAGCATAGAGCTGGTGTACGTTCGTGACACGACTTTGGGCGAATGTGCAAATACCCCAGAGGACTTCAAGGGTGGGCAATAGCCAGCGAGCTCTATCAAATCTGTTAGTAGCTTTCTACTAGTGTGGGGGTCTTTCACTGAGACTCACAACTTTGGGCGGGACATGAGCAGTAATCCGGGGATTTGGAATAGCACATATGACGTAAAGTAGCAGACATTGAAGTAGTTGAGCTCATTGCCGTACAGGCCGAAGTCTTCTTTCAGCCCACTGACATATGCATTGCTAATGTTCGTCTGGTCTGTGGTATATTGGCATCGAGTCATAGGTAAATTAAAGCGGAAATAGGCTTACCCAGATATTTGACAAAGACTAAGTTTGTTAGTTGCTTTTCTCAGACGCTCATTTGGATTGTGTACTTACAGCATAGACAAGCAAAAATCAGAATTGATAAATCCAACTTGAACAATAATCTGCAAACGTGAGTATATCACCATAAATATATTCCTAAACATTGATTTACTCACTTTCTCTCCTCGGCAGGATAAGAGGATGGGTACCAATTAAACACCTCCTTGAGAAGTCCCAAAGGGGACAGTCTCCCAGTCTTTTGCTTCAGGTCAGACATGAGAAAGGCTCGGCGAACGTCCGACGCTGTTCCCAAATGCGCAAAAGACAAAACGCATTGAATTATAGACCATCAGCATTACTTCTTATAGGAGGATGCCTTGCTATAGCATCTCGGCATATAAAAACTAGCTAGCCGTGGACATGTTAACCAATTTCTCCACCCGTTGTCACCATCGCCTCTCTAGCAAATCTAGATCGCCAAAATTAGCTTCTCACGAGACGAAAGGAGGTGTGAAACCGAAGCTAGCATATTTGCTGTTTCCTTTGATGCGCCGGCGGAGACGACATGTTTAAGCATGATGGCGTGCGCGTACCCCGGCCTACCACACCAAAGCCAAAAACTACCCGTTATCTTAGGCCTCATCGGACGAATTTATTGCGTGCTCTTGACAAATCCCTCCGATTATTTGATGCGGGGTATACGATCGGAATTAAGTGCGAATGGACTTATATATACGGCTTGGCCTTCGTAAGGTGTTGTTGTGGTAACGAGCAACTTGAAGTCGCTGCAGATATTCAGCCATCGCCTCACGTAAACTTATACATCGTTCAGGATGCCAAGCAAATACATTGAAAAATATGACCAGGTTCCTGTGACAAAGGAAGACCGTGAGTGATATTTGATTTCTTGTTGTTGTTCGTGTTGCTGACAGCTCGCCGGTGGATTAGTTGACTGGGCCGAACTTATCACACTGGACCTGAACCAGTATGAACAGCCGGGCGGAAAGGAAGATCTTGTCAAGCAACTCGATCATGCTGTTCGAAATGTTGGTGAGTCGATATCTTCTTGTGCTCCATGCCAAGCCCGGGATCTATACGAGACCATCCCCAAGCTGCACTTTAATTGGACTTGGTCTTTAGGTTTAGTGCTAATCAGAGTTTAATAACAGGATTCTTCTATGTGAAGAACTTCAACATCAGCCAAGAAGAGATCAACAACCAGTTCGCTCTGGGGCGGGAGTTCTATGCCCTGCCACTTGAAGAGAAGCTCAAGTTCCACAGTGCCAGTGACCTTGAAAGGGGTGAATACAACTCTTACCGTCCTGCAGGACACCGAATGTAAGAAACAGATCGTTTCCAGAGACAAATTTATTCAATACTAACGCGTCCTAACTCAGCCTAGGAAACGGCGTCAAGGATAATGTCCAGGTGTACAATCTTCCAAAGTTCGACGGTTACCACGATCGACCCCAGCCTTCTGTCCTAGCCGACAATATTAAAGAGATTGAAGCTTTCAGTCGCGTGCGTTCCCTTTTTTATCATCATTTCCCGTCCCTTTAGCTAACCAAAACTATAGAAATGCCACACTGAAGTGGTTGAGAAGCTTCTCCGCCTCTTCGCAATCCTGCTTGAATTGCCGGATGAAGATCAGCTAGTTCGCGACCACCAATACGATGTCAAGGGCGAGGACCATCTGCGCTATATGCATTATGCGGCCCGTAGCGCCGAAGATAACAAGAAGGTCGGCGAGCTTTACAGTCCCGGCCACACAGACTTGGGAACAGTTACTCTTCTGTTCCGGCAACCGGTAGCCGCACTTCAGATTCTCAATTCAGAGGGTCAATGGAAGTGGGTCAAGCCCCAAGATGGGACAATCACTATCAACACATGCGATGCCTTGACCGCGCTCACTGGCGGTTTGATTAAGTCGAGTATTCACCGGGTGCATGCACCACCTGCCGACCAGGCCCATGTTGATCGATTAGGCGTGCTGTACTTTGCTCGGTAAGTTCTTTCAAGTATGCTGCATACGGAGTGTTCAGAGTCTAATAAATATAGCCCCAACAACCACGTTGTCCTTGATCCTATTCAGAACAGCCCCCTTCTCCAAAGGCTTGGCTTGACAACCAACGCGTTCACCGAACTTGGGCAGCACCTTACCACCGAGCAATGGGTTACGGTTCGACAAACACAGCAGCAGCGAAGAAATCGGGATGTCAAGATTTCCAGTGAGGGAAAGTATACCTATAAGCCGAAGGATCTCGAGATCATTCCTGGCCTTCAGGCTGCTATCTATAACTAGTCGATTATCGCATGTACACAGTGCGTAGTCCATTACTAAATTGAATTATTCAGATACCAATCCATGAGAACGATTCATTCAGTCATTAAAATGATCCAGAACGATACCTTAAGTAAAGTGGAAGCATATAGTTAGCCCTTTTTGTAGAAATATCTCATAAAAATGACTTCGTCAAAGTCCAGTTGGAGTATCGTTGCCATCGATGAACGCAGCATCACTTTAAAGTGGAACCTGGTGACGTCATGGCTAGGAACGATCAACATCCTGGCCGAGAGCAAGTCCAGTGAAACAAGTTCAATTACCCCAAGGTCAAATCACCCAAAAACAATCTACTGCTGCCTACCGAGAAGAGTCGTCATCAATCTCCATATTCTCTAGTGTCATACCCTCCCGGTCCCAATAATCGATCCGAACAGATCACCCGAAATCAGCCCTACGTCAGGCTCAGCCCTACGCCTTACCATTATCATTACAGCTTATAATCCCACTCCCTTATTCTCCGCGCCCATGTCGTTCCCGGAATCCGAAAAATACTCCCACTCCAAGCAAGCGAAACACATTACCATGAGCCCCAACGCCTCCAGCGACTCATTGTACCTGGATTCCAATGTCGCGCTCGAACAACGGATGCAGTCCGAGGACGAAGTGGAGGTGAATAATGCTGCTTTCCATAAAGCCAATGAACAGGAAGGTGTTCTCGCGGGCGTGAAACACCAATTCGACTCGATGGCTCCTGGTGGCTCTATGTCGGAGTTTGGGAATTCCGTTAGCTCGACCGCCCAAGAGAAGTTTGTCGCCGCGAAGGATACTATAATGGAGGGTGCGGTGCCTGCTGCGCAGGGAGCGTTACGGACTGTTCAGGGTCACATTCGCACTATTTCAGGTGGTGCCAAGGAAGTTGAGGAAGTTGAGGAGCCGGTATCTGAAAGTATGTTCTTGCTTCCATGTGTTCCCCCGCAGCATAAATGACTCGGTTGTTGACGAAGATTTTGTGTTTAGATCTTTCCCAGGAGGAGCGCGAAACCATTGATAAAATGAGCAACGAACAGATTTGCGACTTCCTACGAGAGAAACATATGAGCAATAAGCACCCACTACCAACGAAGTAGACAAATGACAGCACATTGTTGGCGTTTTGGGATCTAGTCTCCATTGACTGGAGGTCTAGAATCATTTGTCTTTGGTGGCTTGTTGGACATCCCAGGTGGCGCCGATCGCATATCTTCTCTAGGGGGACAGGATCCTCGCTCATTACTTAGCATGTATAATAAGACGTCGCAAAACTGAAAGCATTTGAGTGGTAAACTTCACACCGCACTTTATAATACACGAGACTCGATCCAAATTGATACTACTCAATATGCTAGAGAGCCGCCCTGAATCCTCTGTCGAGCGCGCGATCCAAACCCAGGAAGTCAGCCACTTGCCCCAAATGATCGATACCCCAGAAGCCCTCGGTTTCGCCCTTGGGGTTCGTGCACTCAAACCATGGCAACCCGAAAGCACCTGAGTCAAAAGAACGAGTCGTATTCGCGGTCAGAAGGGCCTTGATGTCCGGATCGTTCATCTATGGGCCAAGTTAGCTCAATCCTTGCGGTCGTTTGTCTACGGAACTAGCTGGAATCTCGAGTAGTATTGAGGCGGACTTACGGCAGACATAATCTCAAGCGTCTTTTGCTTCCCAAGTACTCTCTCGAGCACTGGGACGAAGCCATCGGGTTCACCGATGGTTGTGTTGCCTTCAACCCAGGCCGCGTGGAATAACGCCCCAATCACCGGGGCGAGCTTTTCTGGTGCTTTCTGGGAGATTGCGCACAGCGCACGTTGCACGGGTAGTGTGCGGAAGGGGAAGCCTTTAGGGAATCCCTCCATGATCGGGACTGAGAAGTATTTCGCCCATCGCACTCGCTGCTGGCCCAAGTATTCTTTCTTATCTGAATGGCAAATACACTTATTAGATTTCATCGCCGCAATATTTGCACTCTGATTCAAAATATTCACTCACTCTTGATGTTAATTGGAGGGCTATTGCCGCATGCATTCATCAAACCTCCGAGCAGAATTGGAACATATGTGACTTCACATTTCGCAAAGGCGGGTGAATTCTAGAATCATGTTAGATAAATAAGTCCTCGCCAGGATTGCTAGTTTCATACCTGCAGCACATGAAACGCAATGTATGCGAAGGGGCTGACGATGTCGAAGTAACAGGTAATCTTGGAACCCGACATAGTGGAACCTCTGCAGTGCAATTTAAGGTATTCAGCTAACCCAATACGAGCGAGTGTACCAAGGGACTGGGACTATAGAATGGTGAGATTGAAAGATATATCTGAAATATAATCAAAGTCTTGACAAGGTCCGAAATTCCTTTGTCCCCGCAGTCAATTCATTTCCTTCTGCTGGGCCGAGGTCCAGGGGAAAGTTTATTCTTAACCTCTTTTTGCCTGTGATTTATATAACCCCTGAGGCAAGGAGATAATTCATGCAATGGGATAATGAGAGGAGAACGCGAAATGTAAATATCCAGTTTCATTGGGACAACTAATCTATTTTTTGAGGTTTGATTCCTGGTCATGCTACTTATTCTACCAGAACCATGAATATATCAAACCATTTATGTGTATTCACCACATATCAACTAATACCAATGAGTTAATAAAAGAATTCCTCGAGTGGCCCTGTATATTGCATCAAGATGCGTTCACAATGAAGTAAATATCAATGTTCGGATCAAGTGTGCCACCGCCGCCACTCTGTATAAGAGAAGAAAGACAACACCTCTACTTCACCCATTACCGCTCAACTCAACAATAATCAACTCAAACCCCCATTTCTTCAACTCCATCATACACAATGCGCTCCCGATCCGGAAGTATGAATCGGTCTGCCGAATCCGACCAAGAACACAATCAGCAGTCCACAGACCACTCGGTAGTTACCTGCCGCGGTGCACCGGCACGTCACTCCCGCCGCGAGCGGTCTGAGTCTGAGAATCGATCATGGAATAGGGCGAGTGATAGACGGACCAAGGGAACAACGGGGTCAAAGAGTCGATCTGTCTCGAGACATTGATACTTGCGATATCATCTGATTGTTAGGGTTTGATTTGGGTAACTGCTCTTTCTTGGGATAGCTTGTGCACAGGCTAATTATGCCAAGATTATCCAGATCTGGATTACTATAGGCCTGTCTGATCTACATATCTCATGATGTATATAAAGCATACCTGGTCTCCACGGTTTCTTTGTTGACTCAATCTCAGCTCTTTCATTCGCAATCCATCTCGAGGTATATTTACCGCGCGATGTTAATAGATTATGATGTTATAAGATAGTGGTGGAGATATTATGATGGCTGTATTGTTTTTGAGGGGGCTCATGGGCTGTATATATACGCCAGTATCTGGAAGTAACCTGAACTCAAAGGGCATGTACCCAGCTTGCCACATTGGGAAGATGACTGAGGTAACTTAAGTTCTATTGTATCTACATGAACGAAGGTAGATATATGAGAATGGAACTTACCTTGACGAGCAGCCTTGTCAGCATTTTCCCAGCCGCCACCATGGGTTGCCTAGGTGTTACCCAAGACATAGCTTCTTGACTCATATGAATAAACAGTGCAACCACTGAGATCACCATGCCGAACGATTCATCCTGACACACGGTATAGGACTAGGTACATAAGTTGCATCACACGTAAGCCTTCCATCCTACTTGGGATAGGAATGAACTCCGGTTTGGAATGAGAGAGTAAGCATCTACTTAATACTGCTGTGATTATTTCCTGGTATGATAACGACGTCATGGCCATGGCTGGGGGTCATCGGCATAGCGCCAATATCGAAATATAGCCTGATCTAACAGATATTGAGGCAAGTGCCCGAATTGTGGTTCTTTTTGGGTGGTTTGGTTTGTTTGGCGCTCATTGCCATTTGCAGGCCTGCACTTCTCGGATGTACCGTACTTACTTACCATTTCCGTCTCATTTAGCAAGATGGTTAGGTCGAACACCGAGATAATTGTAATATTACCTTTCCTTTGGAGAAAAAAACCGCTTTTAAAACTTCAAGTCGAAACCCATACATCTACAACCCCAAACCGGTAATTAGGGCACCTAAACTAGGGCTACCCCTCCATCGGGTGATTCGCGATAGCCTGATGCCGCGAACATACAACAACCCCAAACACCAACACAGTCGCCAACCACCACCAAAATGGCACCAATCCCCATAACAATCGTAACGGGCTTCCTAGGCTCAGGAAAAACAACCATCCTCCTCAACCTAATCCCCCAACTCCCAAAGACCTACAAGCTCGCCCTCCTCAAAAACGAATTCGGCGATGTCGCCGTGGACTCCCAACTAGCCTCAACACAATCCATCAGCGGCGTGCGCGAAATGCTCAACGGCTGCATCTGCTGCAACCTCGTCGGCCAACTCAGCGACGCACTAGAACAGCTCCGCAACGAAGTGCAACCCGACCGCATCGTGATCGAAACCAGCGGCAGCGCGTTCCCCGCCACGCTCGCGATGGAGGTGAATCGGCTTGCGCGCGAAGAGGGCGGACACTTCGTTCTCGATGGTGTTATTAGCGTTATTGATGTTGAGAACTGGGAGGGGTATGAGGATACTTCGTACACGGCGAAGATCCAAGCGAAGTATACGGATTTGATTGTTTTTAATAAGTGGGAGGATTTGCCGGAGCGGTTTGATGTTTGTCTTGATCGGGTTGGGGATTTGGAGGTTGAGACGCCTTGGGTTAAGTCGAATAAGGGGCGAGTGGATATGGATGTTATGCTGGGGATTGATGGGGCTTTGTTTAAGGAGTCTGAGGATGTGGTTACTGCGGACCATGGACATGGACATGAACATGAGCATCAGCATGATCATCAGTCTGAGGTGGAGGTTCTGTCTGTTTTGTTGAAGTCTGGTGTTGAGGGGAAGACGGTGGATGTTGCTGCTCTCGAGCGGTTCCTCTCTTTGGCGCCTCGTGAGGAGGTGTATCGCATCAAGGGGATTGTTCGCTGCTCGAACCAAGATCTTCCGGTGGAGTCATCGGATAATTTGAATGCGAGAGAGAAGGTCGAGACCGCTGGGGTGCAGTATTATATTCTCAACTGGGCGTTTGGACGCTGGACAAGCACTCCTTCCGCTGTGGTTGCGGAATCTGCAGACCCGGCTGTCATTGCCCGCATCACATTGATTCTGGCTCGATACGAGTCGGCCAAGTGGAAGAAGAAGCTTGAAGCTGGTGGACTGGTCCAGGCGGGTGAGGGAGAGGGTGTGGAGTTGAGTGTGGAGCGCCTGGTCTAGATTTTTGATGGGCTCCTGTTCATAGATGCCGTGATGTTGTTTATTTTCCATGATACCTTATAAATGTGATGATAGAGCATGATACACCTGTAATCAAGCAACACGACGTTTCATATTTTGTGCCGAAAGAAGTAACGATAATTATAGAGCAAAACATCAGACAATAGATACCAAAGGGTATCTACCTAGTCAAGGAACGTTGGTGCAAACAAGATGAGCTCTATTCTAATTTAGAATCTAGTGGGCGAAAGACACATTCGCATATGTAGCGAGAACGCACGATAGATACTATATTAGACGGGCCCCGAAGGGTAGAGGTCACCGAACAAGAAGTGATTCCAAACAAAAACACAAATGTAAAAGATTGTCAAGCAAAACAAATTCCAGACTAGTAGTTGAGCAAAGCAGAGGCACCAGGCTCACTCGAGATATAGATCACCTCGTGATTGTCAGAGAAGCCGTTGAAACGGGTAGCGCTGCACTTAGTGTAGGCTCCCATCTCCTCGAAGTAGAGCCAGTCGCCGGTGTTCAGCAGGCCCGGCAAGGAGATACGCTCACTTATAACATCGATGCCATCGCAGGTAGGTCCCCAGATGGAGTAAGTGATGTCCTCCGAAGTCGCAGAGTTCGGAGAACCAGGCTGGGAGCCGTCCGAGGCGCAGGTCAGAACCTGAGCGACGGGGTGCTGGTGATCGAAGATGATGTTCGAAAAGTTGCCATAGACGCCGTCGTTCAAATACAACATGAAAGCATCGCGAGAGGGATCATCGGGATCCGGAATATCACGCCGCGCAATGACGTTGGCGGCGAGAGTATAGGCAGTGGCTACATAGTAGCGACCGGGCTCGGCGATCACACGAATGTTCGGCGGGAAGTAGGTGTCCACAGCTTCGCCCAGCATTCCTGCGAACTTCTCAAATGTGTCCTGGCAGAAGCCGCCGCCAACATCCAGAGTGTGGAGTTCGTGGCCGATTTCTTCCGCATGATCGAAGACCAAGCGCGCATCCTGCACAGCCTTGAGGAAAGCTCCGGGATCCTCGGCCCCAGATCCGACGTGGAAACTCACACCGACGACCTTGAGGTCCAATTTATAAGCCAATTCAAGCAAGGGACGAGCCTGATCCATGGAAGCACCGAACTTCATGCTCAGCCGGCACAGGCTGGTCGAGTCATCGGTCAAGATGCGCAGGTAAAGTTCCGCCTCAGGGAAGGTAGCCTTGATCTTGTACAGCTCATCGGCATTGTCGAAGGTCATCTGCTTGACGCCGACCTCGGCAGCATAGCGCAAGTAAGACTTGGTCTTGCAAGGCTGGGCATAGATAATGCGGCTAGGATCAATGCCCGTCTGAAGGGCCATTTCGATCTCCGACTTGGAGGCACAGTCGAAACCGTTTCCAAGCTGGGCCATGAGCCGGAGGACTTCCGGGTCCGGGTTACACTTGACAGCTGTTGAATGGTCGTTAGCAGGGCTCCAGAGTGGGCGATCCAGTGGCAGAGAGATGCCTACCATAGAAGGGCTTCACACGGCCCAAATTCATCTTCCAGCGCATATGCTGGCGGTACACGTCACCCATATCCGCCACGTAAAAGGGATCCTCCTCACCAGGACCACAGTGGTCCACATCCACCTCCGCCGCCCGCTTCTTCAGCACATCCAAAACAAGTTCCTTGGCAGTCAACGATGATTGCAACAAATTGTTGTCCCCGCCATGACTGCTGACGAGACCGAGATGGTCCAGACTATTGGTATAGTCTTTTCTGAAGGTGCATACTTCAGCAGTCGATACACACGCAGTCGGTGCCATAACCATGCCGCTGCGACTCAGCACAATTTGAATAGAAAATAGAGAGATAATAAGAGGTTTTTAAACCGGCAGGCGACTGCGCGTTAGGGAGGACGAAAAGTGTCACAACCGTAGTTGACTGGACCAAGCCTCCTAGACCCTTCCCCCTGAAGAGGAAGAACCTTGAAAGAAGTCCTATGCGGCAGCTCAGAGAACGAGGGAATAATCTCCGGGGTCGTCAACGGGACGAAAAAAGGCGCACCGGACGAGAGTTCAGAGAGGACCAGGAGGTGGAATGTTGTTAAGAGTGTCGCGGAGACGTTGAGTGGAGACAATTTGGCTAAGAACCAGAAGGGAGGCTACTGGAGCCGTGGTGACCAAATCGCCTTTGGGGATTCCAAAGGCAGGGTCTGACGAGTGGACCTCAAGGACCAAAGAGATCTAAGGGTAGACGAGGTTGGTTAGCAAACCCGGTCTATTCCAGGTGCTATGATAACTATGAGAGAAAAAAAAGGACGGATGAGAAGGAAGGGAGAGAGAGTTTTTTGGATTTGAGAAATTTTTCTTTTTGGGGGGGGCAGTGAGCGAGGCTTAGGGCACACGACCATTGGGGGGGAAATAAAACACCGCACGGGGTCACACACGGACATCCAAATCAAGTTAACTTGCAAATAAAAGACTCACCTAAATAATAAGCTGTAGAACCCAAATAGAAGGGGGAATGGTGAAAAGAGAGCCCTGTAGAGAGAGCCGTGAAGAGATGACGGAGCCCTTCGTGGGGAAAAAAAAAAGCGGTGCTTACTCAGCCTGGAAAAAGGGTTCTACTTCCCAAGTCCATCGTGTCTTCCATCGTGTCTCCTCTCTTTTTCGTTCTATTACTCTTTCGGATAATCATGCGCGATTATTTCGGGCCTTTTAGGCATCCATTATTATTCCCTCTGCTATAGCTCTTCCTGTCCTAGGTGTGACTGCATGATGCAGGAGTCAATCCCCAGCTCTCGGAATTGCTGGATTCAATGGTAGCGGTGTGTGTGTAGTCTGTGATTTGCCCTTGATCAGACCTCGATCAGACCTCGATCAGACCTCGGGAGTATATCCCTGTTTGATGAACATTCGAACTTCAATTCAGGTACTCCGTACATCCAGCTACATACGTGGCCGTATTATTGGTACTCTATCCCCTGTACTACCGGGAAGTTTATATTTTTAGTGCACCTTACATATATATGTAAGTATGTGATATACTTGCAGGTAACAGTAATGCACAATGCCGAAAAAAAATGATGCCCTAAAGATGCCCTGTCACAACCCAGGACTGAGAGCTGAGGAAAATGGGCCCTTGGGCGAGAACCCATAATGACGCACCTTGGATTCCACATGTCCACCCTTTCCACTTCCGTGCACAGACCAGGAAATGATCATCCATGGTTTCTTTTTCCATTTCCAATTGGCCTTTTAGGAGTGGCCTCAACATCCAATACCTAGTTCACTACATATTCCTGTAGAGCTCAGCCAGCCATACTTGGTTGGGTACAAACTTGGTTGTTATAGACGAAGAGGTATATCGCCTTCCAAAGTTATGCCATTGAGTGATGGGATAACGAAGCCTATAAGATGTGATTATTTAGAAAATGTAGAACGGCTCTCGTTTTCATAGAATTTAGTGACTTCCAATGTACCCTAGTGATGAGAACAATGATAGTATCTTTTCCAGGTTGAATGTCATCGATGAGTATATTGATCCTGTTGATATAAAAAGAAAAAGCTGCCCATGGCTCGCCACCCACTAGAGGCTTCATAAACTTTATCCAACCCGGAATTGCACACCGGGCAGAGTTCCGAGGACTGGTCAGTAGAAGTCCCAAATGCATTCAGTCAACTACAAAAGGCAGGTTATCCCATATGTAGACATCAAAAGAAGAGCCGTGTCCAACCCATTGAGGCTCCTAACAATTTACGCCTTGGGCATTTCTTCCGTGACTTCGGTTTGACATCAACATATATAGCTACATATCCACCTGCTGAATTTTGCAAGTTCGTAACTGGTCCTACACGCTTTTTTGGGTCCATCGTAAAAAGGCGGAACCGATCCACCATGGTTCCTTTTGTGGATGCGTGGTTTTACAGTTCCAGAAGGAAAGAAAACTCCGAAAATATATCAGGAAAGATGCCTTAGGAATATACGCACCAGGGATATGAAATATTATGCCAATTAGATGCCCGTCAAATGGCTGTGTCTTTCTTGTCATGCTGGTATAGGTGTTTGTTTTATATCCTCGACTTCGTACTAGTCAGTGGATACTACGATTCCAACATGTCCATGTCCCATCCGGTTTACAGTATAGACCGTTTCAGCTGTCAAATGCAAATTGTACCTCATAAATTGGACGAATTATAGGATTAATCTTGATGGCAAAAATCGCATTGTCGTGATTGGAGCATCTACGAGACCCTTCACCCACGGCGACTGTAGACAAACCAGATGGTTTTTTTTTTCTAAGCTTAGATGTCATTATTTTATCGTTAGGTGTAGGGCTGTATGTTTTCTTTCGACCAAGGGGATTGTCCTATGTAATCGTTCGTTTTATCCCCGGGTCCAACGTTACTTGCTATCATTCCCCAGTTGGCCGGCTGTAGCAGTAAAATTCAATCTCATCCACCTCCTCGTGTTGCGAGGGAATCTCAACGCTGTCCTGCACCGCCGTGAATCCCGCCGACTGCATCAAGTCGAAAAACGCCGTTTCGCTGTCATGTCGTCTCTTCAAGGCCACCAAAATGATTGCCTCTGGGGATGTCCGAACCAATCGGTCGAGCGTAGAGACTAGCGCTGGCAAACTGTCTGCATTGTATGTACAATCAGAAACAAGAATGAGCTCAATGGGCCGAGGGCAGAGCTCATCCGGCGGGTAATCCCAGTCAAGGTTTTGATATTGAAGACTGGACATGGTTGCGAGTTGAGCAGCATTAATATTGCGTGTTATTATGTCCTCAACCTCGGGGAGGTCCGTGAGTAAGACTGAACAGTTGGAAAGCATTGATGCCAATGCAATTCCCGCTATCCCACATCCTGCCCCTAGTTCAACTACCTGAAGAGGTGTGTTGCGGGCGTTGGATAGGACCCGTTTTAGAGCTGGTATTTTAGGTTCAGTGCCTTTGTTCTTCTTCTTTATGTTCTCATAGATCATGTGAAGATATGTAACTGTTGCGAGGCCCGCATCCCTGAGAATATCCCTGTTTAGCATATCGAGGGGGAAAGCGAAAGGTAAATAGAACAATGGCTTACCATATGTGCCGAGCAATGCTATTTCCTGTCTCTTCCCAGATTTTTATGGGCAATGCTGCGCGGCCGCTGTATTGAATGTGCCGTTGAACCAGCTTTTCAGCTGGCGTCGACTGAGGTCCAAATGGAGCACTTGTTGCGGCAACCACTAATGGTATGGGGGGATACTGGGGTATAGAGTATCCTGGTGGGTGCGGCACTTTGACCGTCAACACCATAGACTGCTGGGCCAGATTGGATGGGAGAGGACCCAGGGTAATAGCGAGTTCGCGATTACTGGCATTCCATTTTGTCTTTTTCTGAAACGTAACCCCAGAGGAATTCTCAGCTATCAGCATCAAATCAACATCTTCAGCGAGAAAAGAGTCTCCCAGATCAGTTGTGATGCAGATAAGGGCGGAGAGATAGATGGACCCTTTCTGTTGCTGAATCCTGGGGGTTTTCAGAAATCGAACATAGTAAACCATCTTGGAGATAGAGAAAATACTTTCTCTAAACTCCCTCAATGCCTCACCTTCTTCAACGCATCTTCATCAACCCAAATTTCCCCCAAATTACCCGCGCTGACTCAGCAAGGAATGACATCGTCGGGATCCCCGAGGTCGTCTTGCTACTTCACTTGCCCCTGCTTACCTCCGTAACTTTTCCAATGTCGCCGGCGACAGCTGGTCGAGCAAATCACACGAGATCCATCATTAGCAGTGTCTATTGATCGATACCGTTGCCCAAGATGATGCGACCGCGCGACCCCCGCATCCGACAACGGATCAATCAGATCTCCCATAACCTTGAGACCGCCAACGAAACTGCGCAAGAGGGGCTTTATACTTTCTCCCACAACTACATATCCCCGTGTTTTGACTCCATTGGAAACTGCGTGGCTGCATGTACAGCACCTTGCCTCCCGAGCCGAGAAGACCACCTAAGGCGGCGACGACGCGGCCAAACCGAAGCCAACTTTGATTTCTACGATGACTGGGCCAATGAAGAAGAAGATGATGGCTTAATTGGATGGGGTACTGGAGAACTTGACCGCCTCCTTGCTGGCAGCGGGCTGGCGCGCGGAGCTGCTGATCAGCCGCGTCGGCCCAGGAGGATGAGCTACGGGACACGCAACACTAGGCGAAGGAGCACCGCGCACCTTCCGGACAACATGGATGACCCGACTGTGATTCCCAGTTCTTCTCTTCTTGGCTTCCTCGAGCGCTTTCCGTGGAGATTCGGTGCAAGGGGAGTCAAGTATCGGCCTTCGGCTGCTGATCTCCAAGAACACCCCGGCGCCCGGCGCTATGCGCACGAGGATGAGCCGTTAATGGAAGCTATGGACGATGATGATGACGATGGAGGTCCATTTTCCCCCACCCCTAATGGGAGGAATCGCAGTGCCACGCAATCTTCCCGCGGGACGGACAACTCGCTTAGCTCGCGCGGGGATCTGTTCCCTAGTGATGAGGAGGAAGATGCTGTTCCCCTTGATGATGAGTTTGCGCTTGCTTTCGGGCGCCGGGGAACAGGCTTGGAATCAGATGATCAGTCCGGGGCGAAGTCTGAAATTATACAGTCTGCATCCGCGTCCAGTCTAGGCGCTGCATCCTCCAAAAAGGCAAAACGGAAGAAGAAACGCTCCCCAAAGCGATCGCCTAGCTACAATGATGCCGCCATTGCTCAAAGTGTCGACACACCGTCAATGACAGACTTGAAGACAGAAGAGCAGCGCGCCGCATTGGAAGAAGAAGCGGATATAGCGAGACGACGACTTGCTGCACACGAGTTGGCGTTGAGTCGAGGCCTTGATCCGGTTGGTGGTGATAAAGTATGAGATTTTTCACCTTCCAGCCTCGATGAAGAAGAAACTAACTAGATTACTTGTTTAGCCTGCCGCGACGTCCGACAGTCCAAGTATCCGATCGCAAGATCAATTTAATACCCCGAAACGGACCTTCAGCGAGTCATCAAGCCGCCGGTTGTCCGACAACCAAACCGAGCCGTTCCCACGCTTATCTATGTCGCCTTCATCCTTGGCCGTAGATTCTCCGGGCTTATCAAAAACCTCGCCGAGGGCTATGTCTCCTCATGAGCTTGGTGAAAACACGATTTCTCTCGATTGATCGTGTTAATGGGTCTCCACACGCATTGCTGTAATTTGCTTTGGGTGGTTATTATGGACCTTTACCATTAATCGCCTATTTTGTATGATATTATGAGCGACTTTGTTACACTATACCCCATGAATTCAAGAGTCTCAACAGTGCCAGAACTTCTCGAGCATTTCAAATTGAAAACATAAAAAAACTATGATAAACCATGATTTATTTTGGGATACTGACTTCAGCCCTCTGAGCCCATGAATCGATAGATATCATAATATCATATGGGCATCGCGCTCATTTTCTGCTGCACAGTCCCCATCATCCACCAACGCATAATCATCACGCTTTCCATACCTCCCAATTTTCAAAATCTCAAATCCTTGCTGAAGCGAGAGCTAAATCTAGAGTCTTTGACTGTGAGTCTCCCTCAACAGAAAATCTCCAACCTCTCATTCCCCTGTCCACCCGACTCAGTCTTGATACCTGTCTTGACATAACCACTACCGATATGGTCCCTGTTGATTTTCCTGAGCATATTCCAAACCTGCTCATCATGACGCTCCAAATCCCAAGGCGGAACAAACCGCTCGATACTGCGGGAGGGATTATCATACTCGAAGATCTTCAACTTGGCACCAATCGCAAGGATGCCATAGATAGGAGCCGTATCTTCTGCGAAATGACGATATCGAAAAGCAAGATACAGCTCCAGCTCTCTCTGTCCATTTTCCCACTGGTTATCATCCTGCCTATCAGCGCGCTGATAGTACAGCACAAGAACTGGATTCTGACGGCCGTCTTTCAAATGGGAAAGTTGAAGCTCGACCCAGCCTAGATTTCCACGTACCGCGCAGTGGATGTATGGGCGAATAGAGAAGCCTTGTGTAGATGGGAATCGCAGATTCAGGATTGCGTTCCAGGTGGCGATTCCGTCTCCTTCGACGCCGTCGTTGCGGATGTTTCTGATTAGCCATTTGATGGCGGGAACGCAAGTGTACTGGAATATAGGAATAGTGTTAGATGGGGAGGGGATAGAGGTAGGTATTTCATTGCTCACTGACATTTCCGTTGTCAGACATGGCTCTGGATACTGAGGTTTACTTCTGATGCTACTTGATATGAAGTATTGTGGTTGACGATCAAACAGGTGATGTCCACGGGTAACTGGTGGGTAGAATGAAACTCTTTGAGACATTTTTAGTTTTTTTCCACTGTGTATTCTACACCGTTATTTCATACCGGTACTATCCATTAAATATACATACATGTACATCCAACTGTTTGAATGTATCTACGTAGGGATCTCAAGATGTAGCTCCATCGTACAATAGTATCGACCGTTCATGACTACATAGACAAAGAGAAAAGTGTCTGAGGATGATATTATGTGAACTGAGACGCAGGGCCCCTGGATCTGAAGTCAGCCTACGATTACTGCTAGAAGGGGGGTCTAAAACGGAGATATCTAGGTGCATGGTTACTTGAGAGTAGTGTTGAACATGCAGGCATGTATGTTTGACAGACTGAGCAGTCTTCGGATGGTTTTTCATAGACAGTCTATTCAAACCCTGATTTATTAGTTTGGCAAATTAACAACTTCTTCATCTTGATTCTCCCACACTGTAGTACTCCACTACAACAAGTAGAAATGTGATTGCTGTAGAAGCTAATGACCAGTGCTACCCGTAGAAACTAGATATCCGAAGGGATCTAGGCTGTACTTGAGATTGCGGAGAGTCTGAATCACTATTAGAACCGGAAGGGCGTGTCGAGGTGTGCGCGGTATGTGAGCTAACAAGTTTATGTTAGTTTAACCTCGAAAGTAGGCTATCGAATTCTAACACACTTTTGTCTTGCACTTCGATGTAACGGCGGATACGCATGACATGGTGTTCCGCGCTACGCATCCCATCCAATTGAAATGATGGATATCTTCGATGCAGTATTCCTCGTCCACTGCGCGGATGGTACGCCAGATCCAGTAGAACCATTCCATGTCTGGTTCGAAGAGTGACTTTTCGAAACCATGTGTACTATCGACATAGCGGGTTAGCTCAGGCGTTGATGGATTATTGGTCGTGAATTGGCTTGGTTGCAACTAACTTTGTCAAAGAATCACATGGATGCTATACTATATAGCTCTGTTGACTCTCCATACTGGAAGCACGAAGTCTGTGCTTGGATAGTGGAATTATATATGTCTAGGGGCGAGCATGCCTGATATATGAAAGGTGGAAAGGAAAGAAAATGAAATACGCCAGAGGCTTCATATATTCTTCACGTTTGATTAGTTTGTAAGAGAGTTCTGTTTGTTTCTTGAGAATCATTTGCGTCGCTGGAAACACAAAGAGCGTCTTAGAATGTGAATCTGCAAGGCTAGTGTTCTGTGCATTTTGTAGAAGATAATTGATTGGACAGCCGAGTTGTACACCATACAAATCGATTCATTTCCATTTTTTGGTGGTCTACAAGTCCAAAAGAATGAAGCATTTCTATATTCTAGGTGGTTTAGTTTACAACCTCTGTCTCGCATATGTCACAAAGGAGGCTTTTCAGCCCACACAAATCGATCCAACTTCATTTTTATAGAATAAGAACCACCCAAAAAATGGAGATGCAGGAATTTGCATGGAGAGGCGGTGCCTATGGTGGAACACCGGCTTTACATTATACTGTATGGGGCGTTGTAGAAATCAGTGCCAATTCAAGCATCAAAGCATCAAGTCCCCCTAAACTGGAGTTCGAACCCTGGCAGCTATACCGCTGCATAGATTAGCGTCTCTTCCGTCTCACGCAAAGCAAAATACGTTGTACAGGGATTATGTAGTAGATGCGGCTTGAATTCGAAGGTTTCTTGAGTAGTTATCCTTAATTTGTAGGGGAATATGCACGTGGCTCTATTCTTGACGAATCTAGATGTATCTTTTGGGTATATTTAAGATATCTACATACCTAGCTAATAATACCTATCAAGTACCATGCCGTGCTAGGTATGACTTTCGTGGCTATTCATTTATATTATTTCAGCTCCCCTGCGACTCTACTTAAGCTAGTCATCATTAAGTCTTCTCGAGATAGTGGAAGTCTAATTACTTCCAAGGTTGAGGAGGCTACTAGAGGATTAAATCGTCACCCAACCTTTTACCTAAGTAGGCGTCGGACCTCGGGAGTTGTAACCTGACATCACTATGGAAAACCTTTATTAGACCGAGTATAAACCCTCGAGAAGAATTCTTCATCTTCAAATTCGGCTAAAACGTTCAAATATCGCAGATGCTATTTTCTTTCCACTGCCTCAAAGCGCGCGAAGTTGAAGCAAAATAAAACAAACAAACAAACAAAAGCAACAATGGGTACAAGGTTGATTGGTGATAAGACCTCCGAGGAAGTCAACCTCGAACGATCTGGAGATATTAATGCTCTCCAAAGATATCGCTTGGGTCAATACTTGGACCAAGTCGAAAGAAATGACACTGAGCCTCCTTTTGCCTCATATCAGATTCTCTTTATAGAGGAAGACCTCCGGGAAGTTGTTCAAGAAGAGATATCTATTAAAAAGCGAGCTACCTTAAAGAAAGATGATAAAGACAGACTTGATACTTTAAATGCCAGATACTGGTTCTTAGAGCAAAAGTGGTGGTCTTATCATTCCTATCTAGCAGATGGGCATCAGCTAAGAGCGTTTGAGTTATGGCGGTCCCATCCTAAATGGTATATGCACCGCGTGCTTGTTGAAGATTGTGCTAGCCGGCGTGGATGCTGTGCTCGTGGATGTGGGTGTTGTCTTAACCGTAGGATTGATCCTACACGTGGTCTAGGAGTTGGACATTGTACTTTTGAATGTGCATGTTGTCGGAGAGCCTGAGGCTTTGGCGTCTCTAGAAGGGATAAGAAAACACTAAAAGAAGAGGATCGCGAAGAAATAAGCAAACTTGCTAGGCACCGGATCACACGAGTCGCGCTATGGGGGCTTGTTGGTGACAGCTTCGAGAATCCGTTTGATATGATTGATGCACCACCAAGCTATGGGCAGATTGCAAAAGATAGGATTATATAAAGAGGGGGCCCGGGGATAAGACTCGGTGACTGGCTTCGATCTTTGATCTATAGATATTGCTATATCTCGCTCACTATACTATTGTTCCACCTTACTTAGGTGATGGGTGTACCTACCCGATTCAGCTCTTAAATCATTGCAGGCGCGCCTTATAATGCATTGCTTCCCCTGTGGTATATAAACCAATCTCATAGCCCACGGAACTTCATCTTCTTCATCATTTTTCTGATATAACTACATATCGTCAAAATGACAGTTTTAATCATTTTTTACTGCCTTTGGTGTCCATTTACTTTGTTTCCAAGTCTGAACTCTCTTAAAGCGTCTATTCAAGTCTCTCCTCAAGCGTTTGTTCACGCCTCTTTTCAAGCTTCTTTTTTGGGCTCTTTCTGACACGTTTTCTTTTGGTCCCAGTACCAATCCACCCCGCGACAAGGATGACTCTGTCCTCGTAGAGCTCCTGCATGTCGCCACTGAGAAGGGCCCATTGCTTGCCCTGAAATTGGGCGGCGTTGTCCTCCTCTACCTTTTTCTAAGGGAGGATTGTTCGTTGTCTGGTTCATCAAATTCCGGATTGAACGGTATGTCACTTGGCAGTATCTATACCAACGACTTACTGACCATTGATTCTTTGGTATAGCCGCACGTCCAATGATAATGCGGGCGGCGACACGACCGGCGGGAGAACCGTTGCGGCGGGCAGCGGTGCCGCGGCCGGTGGGGATGCTGATGGAGAGACCGATGAGCAGATCCAAATATAATCATCATACAAACAGGTTGGTTGGGTGGGACTCTTTATAATTATGAAACGAAAGGGTTGGGTGGATGGGACTTTTTGAATCATGATATCAATACGGCTGGGAGGGAGTGCTGGCCCTCATTGTATATAGCCAGCCGGCCATTGTATATATAAACATCGGCCCAACAATCCATCATTACCACAAACATCCACCTCTTAAACCACGAACTAGCTATGTATATTTGGGGGAGATTTACACCTTACAGCGGTCCTTCAGATACGTGGATTTGCATGGTACGAAAAGCGCCAATCTTTTTTTGGACCTGCAACCACCGAAAAAGATGGAGATACACAGGTTTGTATGGAGTATAAAAACTTCATTTTTATGCACTCTAGTTATTCCATGCCAATTTAGTTAGAATACACTGTATAGAGAGACCTAAAAGCGGTCTGAAATACGGCTGGATCCAGGCAGTAATGTATTTGACTAGCCGATCACCCGCGAATTGCTCTCAACGAACCTCGGCCCATCCCTCTACTCTACTCCAACATGGCCAAAGCTGAGTCCGATCTCAAATCCATCCTCGATGGCGGCTTCGATCCTCACAAGTTCGCCTGGTACGAGCCAGAATTGATCGAAGTTCCTGAACCAGCAAAGACTCTGCTAGAAGAGTACAGCAAAATTCCGTCCGAACAAGTGGTGGACCATGTCAAGAAAGTAGTGAGTCATTTCCCATTCGATGGGGGGAGATCCCATGCTAACCAAATATGGAATGATTTAGAGAGATCGAGCATTCGCTGTAGTAAGTAAATCTCTCTTTACCGATAATCCGTCGTAGAGGCGATGTCTCGGGTGTGTACGGAGTAATGCCCATCAGATGCAATTGATGGCTACGGAATCTTCACACCTCAAGGGACTATCGACTATCATTGACCAAAGATACTAATGAATATTCTCAGTTCCCATACCCTTGCATTGGATCATTCCGGTTCCTGGATTTGAGTATCCCACAGTCACCGCTCTACCCTGAAATCCTGGATAGACTCAAGTCCGGCCAGAAGCTGCTTGATGTCGGATGTGCAGTCGGGCAAGAGCTGCGTCAATTGGTAAGACTCCGGAAAGCCCATCCAGAGTCCAAAGCAATGAACACAAACTCAACATGTTAATTCAGGTCTTCGACGGCGTCCCCTCTGAAAATCTCTATGCTTCAGACTTGCGCCAAGACTTCTACGACATTGGATACGATCTCTTCAACGACCACGATCACCTCAAAGCCCAGTTCATTGTAGCAGACATATTCGACGATAACTCCGATCTCGTCAAGAACCTGACGCACAAGATTGATATTGTGAACGCTGCTTCCTTCTTCCATCTTTTCAACTGGAACCAGCAGCTCCTAGTTGCGAAGCGCCTTGTCGGGTTACTCCAGGATAAACCTGGCTCCCTTCTAATTGGGCGGCAGATTGGTCTAGTGAACCCTCCGCCTCCGGAAGATAAAGAGGCTGCTGGGAAGCACTATCGTCATGACCCTGCGACATGGAAGAAGTTCTGGGAGCAGGTTGGTGCTGAAACGGGGACGAAATGGGAGGTTGAGACTCGGATGGAGAAGTGGGCTGGGGCGGATAAGATGATGAAAGACTACCATGAAGGGATGGACACTTTCAAGCTGAGGTTTAGTGTTCGGAGGCTGTAGATGGTTCCTTTGATCAACTGTGATTTGAAGTGTATATAGCATTTTTCTAGACTACATCAAGGAGTGGCTCTTCGTGCACCACTAGATCCTCTTCAGGGTTGATAATAGTTCACCGGGGATCTCCTTGAACACCCGCAACTCGCCGTTGTGCAGCCCTACTGTGTATTTGGTGCGAAGTGTTGGGATGTAGATGCTAGAATGGTAGTGTCGTACTGGAAAGGTGGGAGTCCAGACGGTAACTGGTGCCCTGCAGTGGCTTTTTGGATCTGTGGCAGTTGCGTCGATTCATCAAATAACCATGGCGGGTTTGCAAGAGACATTATCTCTTGGTCAAATATAGTCCATGAGTCGTCTGCGCTTGGGAGTGGGAATGCTAATGCCACGCTTGTGTCTGGCGGAGTATGCATGGCCTGCATGCTAGACTCGAGTCGGTGGAATAGAACCGTATGAATGCTTGCAGCGGACTGGTTTCTTCGTTCTAGACTTTGGAGATGTGCTTGGATAAGGTGTAAATCTGGAATAGAGCATTAGAAGAGGTTGATAATTCTGCTTGGGGGTGAAATATGCCATACCATCTTGGTGAGTCATGCCATCTTCAACGCCTTGAAGGAGTAATACGGCAGCCCATGTGATCATCTATTTTGTTAAAAAGGAGTATAACTTGCTCTAGGGCAGAACTTACAACTAAGTCCCAATTAGACCATATGCTCGCATCATCTTGTCTTAGTCTCAACACCGCCCGAGCCGAAACGAGCAACTCATGTCGCTCAAAAGAACTAATGTTCGCAGGGCTGAGATCAAATCCGCGAGCAGGATGATAGATCGAAAGCACATATAGTTTGTGCAGGTGATATTGGAGCAGAATGAGAATACCTTGTCGATCAGACGGAGTCGGCTCTAACAATAGTCAGCCCCTGATACTTTATTCTGGCTCGTAAAAACTCACGGGATGAGCCATTATACCGTACTAGCCAATCATCAAGTTTCCGTGCCCAATGCCGGATGACCTGCGAGTCACTTTCAGTAAATGGTGACCGAGCTGTAGGCACGATGTCGGCGTCATCTGCATTGAGAGAGGACCATATGCTCGGCAGTCCACGCCCAACAAAATGACTCAGTCCAAAGTGCATCATTTCTGCAAGGCCCTGGAAGGCATTTCCTTGACTGCTATCCAAACGCTGTATAGTTGGATTTGCAGGATGTCGTGGGAGGAGTGGATAGGACATGTGCATTGAGGCGTGCTCAATATCAATGACCTAAAGCGAAATGTAAATAAAGCGTCCAGATTTTGGCGTTTGGTAGCTGTTCCTACCTGAAGGCCGGAGAACAATGCACGCCAGTCTTTCGTAGTGGAATTCATCTCTGATGGGCAATGATCAAGCCAGATACGATATGCCATTGCAATCCACGAGCCTGTGGCACCAACGTAAGCTTCGCAGCTTAAACTAGCCATGATCAATCCAAGTATGTCATGGAATGCTTTCTCTCTTTTGGCTTGCGGGGAGATATTTTGCTCTTCGTCCTTCTGCTCTAATACCCGCAGGGAACTTGGGTGCAGAGACGGAGTCACAAGCTCAGCAATAGCACTGTACATAGCGGCAAAATATCCCGAGTCCAATGACGCCAGCCCACCGAACGGGTGATGCAGAGCGGATATGTACAGCACAGAAGCGAGCAGAACAGGGGTTGGAGAAGCGAACGCGCTATGGTCTGTTAGGAAGTGAAGAAGTGGGAGGTTTTTCAAGAAGCTGTGGCATTGTCAGATATCGACCGTCACATCTTGATTTAAACGGTACATACGAGCTCCATAGCTGCTGAACAGCGGATCGCGACCAGACACTATCATCCGGAGGGGGACGAGTAATAACTCTTAAATGCGCAAGCGCTGCCCATACACCATGTAGTGGCACAGCGTCCGTATCTTCATCAGGACTTGCCCCATGAGACAAACTCACTTCATCTTCAGGCTCCTGGGAGTCCTCAGTGATGCCGAGCGCAGACTCGATCCTGGCCAGCCGGTTCAGAATTGACTGGTGATCCGGGATCACTGGCGGAGAACCAAAAGCTTGATCTTGCTGCATCTCCATTAATTCATGCATCGCAGATGCCTGGATAGAATGTCAGGTCCGTGTCCGGGTTATATTTTCCATTATGATTCTTTGCTCACATTGGCCCGAGGCTTGAAGACACAGGCTGCTCGAGTGTGACGGCAACGGCGACATGGAGGAGGTCCGGATACTTCGCATTTCATCTGATGGATGTGAGTCCCTAGTTGCTGGCATATTGGAAAGTAACTATGTCTATACCTTCAGTCGTCGGCAATTTACTTCAACTGGTTAGCTCTTCTCCACCATGCCAATGCCATCTCCGACTCACCACAGGCCTTGGTCGGCTTCGGGCCGACCATGGCGCCCGATCTCTTCATGACTACTCAAAGTAATTCTCCATAACTCTTGGGGATAATTGATCAAAACAATTGGAGACGAGGGTAAGCAGACACAGTTACATCGGGGCTTATCAGGGGGGAATTACCGTTTCTCCGCTTTTACCAGGGCTGTGGCGCTTGACCAATTATTGTTCCTCATTTTTAAGTCCAAAACATGTGAAAGGATTTATTGACGTTGATATTTCTTGATATTTCTACGAATTCTACAAATTCTATATATGTATGACAATATTTATGTTCCCACGTTTTTAGTCCGTCCTGTGTAGACTTATAGGGCCAGGACGGGTCTGAAAAACGGAGAAGAGGAGTGTACCTGGCGGTTCACATCCTCTTTGTTCTTGCGCGAGCATCCTGATGGAAATGAATGCGACATCTTGCAACCAAAGGTAGTGACTGGTTGTAGATGTGATTAGCTCGGTGCCGAAGCACGTGAATATCTTCAGCGCGGTTGTGGGTCAAGACAGGGGAAGACACATGCAAACACACAGGAAGAAGAATGGAGATGTATACAGATGGGATATACACGGATATATGTACAAGGTATGAGGTAATGCAGGGGGAGGTGGAGGTATATAGAAATACATGGGAAGGGGAAGTCGTGATGCAATTCCTTAAACAGGAATCATATCCAGGTGAGATGAAGGTGTGCAAAGAAGAGAGGAAGCGACTGCTGAACGGCGATCCTTAGTTGATATCGCTTACGCAGCGGCATCCATAGAAAGCTTGCGCAGCTCCCATTCCGAATCAGCCCAGTCCTTCTTCTCACCCAGAACGCAAGTCGTTTGTCGCGAGCCATTCACCAAGAACTTGTCAGCGACCGCGTTGACATCCTTGGCTGTAACATCCAAAACCTGTTCTCTCCAGCGTTGGTCCATTTCGTGGGTAACGCCGCTCATAAAGTAGCGGGCGCCTTCGTCGTCGACACTCATAGGAGCGTCAAGACCTTGGAAGATGCCAAGCTTAGCTTCCTCAATCTCACGCTCAGACCAAGCACGATCTCTAGCAAAGATACCACTGTTTTGGAAGACCTTGAGCGAGTTCAGAGGGTTCGGGTCCCGGTAACTCATAAAGGTGAAGAGGCCCTTGATGGGCCCGTTACTAGCACCCGCTCCGTAGGCACCTCCCTTCTCCCGGATCTCGGGGTGAAGGTAGTTGTGGGTGAGAAGCTGAGACAAGATGCTGAGAGGAGCGCTCGATGGATCAACAAATGGCACAGTCTGGCGAGCCTGGCCTGAGTAATAGACCTTGTACGGCATGTCATAGAAGGCCTTGTCCGCTGACTTGAAGGAAGTGGTAGTGAGATTGGCGCTTGGGGACCGTGTGTTAGGCAGTCCGGAAATCCACTTTTGCAAAATCGATTCGTTGTTACCAGCGCTCTCCTTTTCACACACCATGCGAACGCGAAGGTTGGACGAAGAGATGGCGAAGGATTGGATCAAGCGAAGCTTCTCGATCAGCTCCTGGAGACGTTCGGGGGAGGACTCTGCGTCCCGGAGCAGGTTAGCAGTAGCTTGCAATTGTTCAAGACCAGACTGCTGCTCTTGGATCCAGAGGCTCCGAGAAAGACTGGCAGCTGCAGCATTGACGGCGAATCGGTGACCAGTTCCCGCAATGGCATCCAAAGCTCCATTGGTGGTCATCCGTAGGAGTTCTTGAATCATCGCAGGCGCAGCAGGGCTCGTGAAGTCCGTCTCTGTAACCAAAACCGAGAGCATTTCCAGCATCTCGGGGATGTTCTTGTCAATAGCGAATCCAGAGAACTGCATGCCCTCCTTGAACCGATCCAAGTGCGTTGGGGACGACACAAGGAATGACGAGGTCGAAATTCCTCCGGTCTTCAGTTTGATCAAATCTTCCCACTGTTCCATCGACCGGTTGGCAGTTCCCAGACGCATAACACAGTCGTTAAACAAGGGCATAAGCAACCTGAGTTCATCGGGCAAGTCAACAAAGTCATTCAAGGCCTGGAAGTAGGTCAAGCCATTGGTGGGAGCTTCACGCCAGACGACGTCAGCGCCCTCGACTTCGGACTCGCGGACAGGCTTGCGCTCCTTCTCTCGCGAGATGTCCTTGACTCTCAACGACGGGAGGCAACTCAAGTCGGCATTATGGGCATCCTCTTGGATCTTGAGGAGTTCCAATTCCTCCTCTCCAAGCTTAGTAACAGCCTTCTCAACTGATCCGTGCTGTTCAATAAGCTGAGCAAGTTTCTTGTCCTTTCGCACCACCTCCTTCTCGTCCAACTCTTTGTTGAAAGTGGGAGTGCCGACCATGGTAAAGGTCATGCATTGGTCGTTGATGAGATATTTCTCCACCAAAGACTCGAGATAACCAGGTTTCGCGTATCTGCTCTTGAACTCGTCGATGACATCATTCCAAGCTAGCTCTTTCATAGGGTTTGAACCGTTGAGCCAAGTCGAAATGGTCTTCTCCATTACGCCAATTCCGAAGTTTGCAGTCTTGTGGCGGAGAGAGAGCTCCAGCTGGTGAAGGAATCCACGAACCTTCTCCTCACTGAACCCAGCAGAAACGGATTCACGGAAAACGTTTTGAATCACATTTTTGATATTTGGGGCTTCCGCTTCAGTCACGCCGTTTAGTCCAACCGAGAAGATGGGAGTCCGGCTAGATGGGTCAAGACCCGTGTTTGGTGTGAAAGAAGAACCGAGACCACTCTCAACAAGGGCTCGGTACATGGGTGAGCCGTAGCCATCGAGGAGAAGCGAGGAAACGATTCCTACAGAGAAAGTTTCCACAATATCGGTTGTGTCACCCATGTACCAGGACGTGGATGTCTTGTGCTGCTTGTCTTCGCTGGCAAATGTATCGACGGGGCCGGGAACAGTCACATTAAGAGGTCCCTTGGTGAGATCCAGAGGAAGCTTGATATCAGTATCCGCTTGTCCTTTTTGGAACCCATCCAAGACGGCACCGATCTGCTTCAGGTGATCAGCCAGAGGCATATCACCATATGTAAGGATCTTGGAGTTGCTGGGGTGGTAGTTGCGTTTCGAAAACTCCGACAGCTGTTTATGAGTGAGATCTGTGATATACTCCGGGTCTCCACCCGAGTTGTTCAGCGAAGGGAAGATGCTCTCTTTGAAGCGGATATAGTAGAGATAGTTCGCATCAGAGATTTGGCCTTTCATCTCGTTGTAAACAACACCCTTGAACACAATATCCTCCAATGAAAGCTGTTTTTCGGGTTGTCCGGGAACCGACTCTCCAGCACGCGGATCCTCGGGGCCCAAGCGCCATCCTTCTTGTCGGAAATCCGATTCCTTGAGAAGAGGGTGCAGAGTCGCATCAAGGTAAACAGAAAGAAGATTTTGGAAATCCTGTTGGTTGGTCGTGGCAAATGGGTATGTAGTGTGGTCGGAAGCTGTGAAAGCATTCATAAAATTTGAGAGGGAGCGCGGAAGCATCTTAAAGAACGGGTCACGGATTGGGAATCTTGAGGGAGCACAAGGTCAGCAAAGTTATAGAGGTATTCAACATAATGTTGCTCACTTTTCGCTGCCACATAGTGTGGTATGCTCCAGAATATGAGGCACACCAGTAGCGTCCGGCGGGTTTGTCTTGAACCCGATTCCAAACACATTGTTCTTATCATCTCTGGCGACATGCATGTAGTCTGCATCAGTCTGGTCATGTTTCAGCCAGACTGCAGTCAGATGAAGCTCAGGGACATGTTTCTTTTCCTGTAGGGTGAACCCGTGGAGCTTCTCGCCGACCTTGGGGAAGTTATCCAAGTTGGTCACCGTCGATGCAGCTCTCCAAGTATTGCGTGGAAGGATCGTTTGCGTTGACTTTAATGAGCGACCGATAAGCGGGTGAGAATTTGGCACTCGCCCCGTACCGAGGCGCATTGATGAGCGCAACATTATTATGAGTAGTTGACGATCGTAAAGAACAAGCTCGTAACCCCGGAGTCGAAAATGTCCAGCCCTGGAGGGTCCACCGCCCAGGCTTACATCATCTATGCTAGCGTAAGCCTCACTGGCCGCCCGCTCGTCTCGAAGTTCTGCTCCGAAGACCAACATTTGGTCTTTCCCGAACGATACGACAAACGAAAGATTCTCACATCCCAGAGCCACTGACCTCGCTCGTGAGCCTTGCCTCTGGGATCTCTTCTCCGTGTGATTGATCCGTCTACATCCTACCCTGTATCCCGCCTATTTGGCGCAAATTTTCGGCTTCCGGCCTTCGTACCAACCCCCCGTGAATCGAATCACCAAATACGTGGTTTCTACGATACCCCACGCAGACACGTCGAAATGTCGTCCACCTCCATGGCGAAGAAAAACAAGGCGAAGAAAGCGGCCGACCCGAACGAGACGTCCAAGCTTTTGGCCGCCAAGATCTCCCAGCTGGAGCAAGATGCCGCCGGCGAGAAAGACCAAGAGGCAGAAATTGGTGCGTGACTCCCTTTGTATTCTGCGGCGGCATTTTTCCTCTTTACTTGGTGCCACTAGGCCACGAGGTTAGTCTAGAACTTAAGGTCACTAACTTGGATTTTGATATATAGAGCGCGAGGTCAAGAAAGCAACTCGTGATCTTAACCAGCTTTTGAGCAACATTGAGTCCCCCATGACCAAACTCGAAACCGTCCATAAGAAGTACACCGAGCTGTTGGCGGATATGAAGAAGTTGGATCGTGATTATTCCAAGAGCAAGAAGCGTGCCGATCAACTGCAAAAAGACCAGGACAAGGGCAAATCTGATCTCAACAAGACCGTTACAATGAAGGACAAGCTGGAGAAGCTGTGTCGAGAACTTACGAAGGAGAACAAGAAGGTCAAGGTGGGTCCATCAGCATGCGCCTCGAGACGATTGCGCCAAACACCGCGGAGGACTTGCCAGCTAAACGATTTGGTAGGATGAGAATAAGAAGCTGGAGGATACAGAGAAGAAAGCACGCTTGATTGTGAACGAACGTCTTGACTCGCTCCTCTATGATATCCAAGACGTCATGGCTGCCAAGGGGAACCCTCGCAGCGAAAAGGTGGATGTTGATCTGGATGACGCGTACGATTTCGATTCCCTTTTCTTCTTCGGGCTTTGGGTTTGCTAATCGGAGATGTGTAGACTCCGCGCCAAGCTTAAGACCATCAGCGAACAGTTCGACACGCGTGACCTGCATTACAGGGGCCTCCTACGTGGCAAGGACTCCGAGATCCAAAGTCTCGCTTCCAAGTTTGAGGAGCAACGCCGTGCTGGTGAAGTCGAAGCCAACCGAAGTCGGGCTTTGACCTCCCAGGTTTCCACTTTCTCTCATACCGAGGCCGAATTACGCAGCCAACTCAACATCTATGTGGAGAAGTTCAAACAGGTACAGAAGGGTTCCCACAAACCCTCTCATTCCCCGGTCGCTGACGAAGACCACCAGGTCGAGGACACTTTGAACAACAGCAACGATCTCTTCCTTACCTTCCGCAAGGAGATGGAAGAAATGTCCAAGAAAACCAAGCGCCTGGAGAAGGAGAATCATACTCTCAACCGGAAGCACGAGCAAACTAACCGCAATATCCTGGAAATGGCAGAGGAACGAACCCGAAACCATGAAGAACTCGAAAGATGGCGACGAAAGTGCCACCATCTAGAAGCCCTTTGCCGGCGTATGCAAGCCCAGGGCCGAGGCGAAGGACTTGCCCTAGCGGAAGGCGATGATCATTTAGAGGGTGATGATGAAGGCACTGAAAGCGAGTACGATGATGACTATGAAGATGACGAGGAGGATATCAGTGATGAGGAAGATCTTGAGCCACCCCCTACCCGGGTTGAACAACCCTCAGAGAAGCCTGTCTTCGGTCCCACCCCGCCCCCAAATCTTTTGGAGGCTCGAGCGAATGGCAACTCCGCGGGAGTGAATGGCTTGGTTTTCTAAGATTATTCCAATTTATTTGATGTCGATTTGATTGAAACAACTTTGGCTACCCTCGATGAAGATTCAGTCTTCGACTTTGTACTTGTCTCCCAAGGCGAAAGCTTCATTTTGCCTTGTGACTTACAGAGATCTGAAGATTCGGGTTGGATTCGAAAATGTAGAAGTTCTGTGCCATCTATTTTTGTTTGTCTCTCGATATTCCTTGGTGGTTACCAAGGCATAATCCATCTTCGTTGTTGGTTTCTTCAAGACCTATTGGTTGTCATCTTGTTTGTATGAGTAGATGTCATAGTATTATCAATAAGACAGAAAAAAAAGCCAAAGAATATTGCATTCTAACGTTAGAACTAGTTTTGATAATGTACCGGATAATGCCTGGCACTCGAGATCTTTCTTTTTCTGTTTCAGTGCTCACCCCCTTGCCGCTTTGTGATCACTGAGTGATGATTTCCCACGCTCATCCATTTTTGTATCCATCCATCCGCCCACATTTATGAACCCTTTTCCCTCACGATTGATTTGGTCCATTTGTCTCAATGTACTCAGTCATCAGTCCGAATTTATCTCGTGTAAAGAGATCTTTGGCAAGAACAATGTCTTCTCTTTCTTCTGGGCATGTTGTTCAAGGCGCCTGCTGGAACTACTCCCTTATGAAACATGTCAAAGGAGATCACACGCACACTTCCGACGTTTTTAAGGCCCAGGTTGTTCCTCGTGAGAACGCCCGCGTCAATCCACACGTTCCCGAATGGTTCGTTGTATTGCATATATAAACTCTTAGGCTAACTCTGCCACCTAGGGCTTTGGTCAAAAAGGCGTCTAATTTTGAATATATAACTACAAACCTGCAACGTGAGGTTAATATTTATGGCCTTCCTGGTGTCGCCTCAGCCGAGTGCTTCCGGAAAATGTATGAGAAAATCGACGACAGCACCATCGCTTTGGAATGGTTGGATACTACTCTCGCAGAGGTGAAATACCGTCCTGATATGAGAACCTACTCCATCATCAATGCTGCTTTAAAGGCAGCATTCACAAGTTGTGTCATTCTGGAGGACCACAAATATGTGAATACAGGTAGAATACCTGGTCTTAACGAGCTAGCATTTGCTAATTACTCTAGACTATAAACCCGCTAATATCTTGCTTTCTCGCATCAACACTAACCGTCCTATCGCTGAAGTGGGAGACTTAGGACTCGGTGAGTAAGTACTGAGATACGAGACGTGCTATTACTTATACGCTTTTAGTCGTCCCGGTGGGCGAACTTTTTGATGCCCAACCATATGCTATGCGCGCTCCTGAAGTCTTCCTAGGCGAACCATGCACTGAGCCATCGCAGGTCTGGGCTGTTGCCGCGATGCTACTTTGCTGGATTAAACCTGGTCTATTGGGCGCATGGGGCAGTCCCCTTGACTTGATTAACGAAGCATGGTCTATGGCAAAGATAAAACGACTCTTTCCCCAATGGGAGATTCCCACTCTTGAAATGGTGAAGAGTGACACTCGCAAAGCTGTAGTAGATTCTGTCCAATCTTTAAGTAAAGAAGTGCCAGCACTACAGGCAATCTTACCTTTCGATGAGGAGACAAAGAAGGTGGACATACCGCAGCAGTTAAGAGATCTTCTTCGTTTTATTCTGGTACCTAACCCGAAAAAAAGGCCCTCCGCCTCATCTGTGCTTGCATCGAAGGAATTTCGGGATTTTGAACATTACGTGAGCGTATAGTCTAATCAACTTGGAGGATCGCATCTTGTCTAGAGGGATGGATAGTGAATAAATTGAATATCCCGAATTTCTATTTGTGGTGTCTCACGCGTAGGCGTTCCGTTGTCCTTTGATTAGAGCTTACATATACTAGCTATAAACTAATATACCTCAGTAATCAGAGAGCATCCATGGATCTAATAAGTACTCACTAAGCACCTACTAGGCATCAGTCATTCTACATGTGACTAAACTGAGCATGATCACTGATCTGAGCCCGTACTACACCCTCATAAAAGCAGCGGCAGCTCAAATAGGAAAGTCCCACACGTAGTCATATATATATCATATATATATATTTCTATAGTTTACTAGCTGGCCCTGTAGAATTGATATATGAGCCACCGACTTTGAGCACCTCCACAGCCTGCTGAACCATCTCCTTCACAATGATCCCGGCTGGTTTAATCTCCTTAACACTGGCCGAGACATCACCCATGAGGAACGGCACATCGACGTCCTTCTCGTTCTCCAAATCATCCACCATGGGCACAACACCCTTGGAAGTTAGCGCGGCAATATCAGCAGGCCGCGCTTCCCACTCCTTAATATAATCATTGGGCAGCATACGCAAAGGCCGACCAGAGATAACAAGCGTGCGCTTGGTCTCACCAAACTGTGCCCCAACAACCGCCTCCTTATGCAAGCGACTGGCACCGCTCTCCTCGGAAGCCACAAACCGCGTGCCCACCCAAACACCCGCAGCACCAAACATCAACGACGCCGCCAGACTGCGACCATCATTAATACCACCAGCTGCAACGACAAGTGCCGGTTGTCCCGTCAACGGGCTCTTATACTCTCGTGCAACATCCACAATAGCAGGTACGAGAACGGAGAATGGCACTTCGCCGGTATGACCGCCTCCCTCGCCCTGTGCACAGACGATATCGACACCCGCCTTGAATGCCTTATGGGCGTGCTTTGGTGCGCCGACCATATTCATAATCAGGATGCCGGCCTCGTGGAGTCGCTTGATGGTCTTCGCTGGTGGGATGCCGACGGCGGAGACGAAGAGCTTGGCGCCGTGCGAGATTGTCACCTCGATTAACTCGTCCAGCTGGCCGTGTGTGTAGTCGTGGTTTGTTGCGCGCGCTGAGCCTCCGACTTGCGGAAGGGCGAGATCCACGCCGAAGGGGAGTGATGGGTCCCGGAGAAGTGACTTGAGCTCTGTGAGCATCTCTGATAGTTGTGCCGGTGTGTATCCCAGTCCGCCGATTGTACCCAGGCCGCCGGCATTAGAGACTGCTGCTGCAAGTGGAGCTCCAGATGCTCGCGCCATGCCAGCTAGCAGCACTGGGTGTTGGATCTTTAGGAGAGAGCATAGTGGTGTTTGGAGAGACATGTTCTATTTTCGGTGTAGAGAAATGGCGATGGTAGGTTGTAAGAAGAAGAAGTTGGTCTCTTATAATGCAGAAGGTATGCGAATCATCTACTTGAACGTGAAGAATAGAAAATGCGGGGAAGCCCTAAACTATGTACGGACCGAGGCAGGTGGTAGCCGATCTACATTGCACGTCCTACAACATAACTAACTAGTGCAATACATAGTATAGTGTTTTATGAATTGCAGATCTCAGTGAGTATACAGCCTTTTCCAACATTACCGAGCATAGATGACTGAGGTTCTGAGTCGGCTTAATATGATCTATCGCTACATACTTGGATATCATCGTCATTATATTTTGCTTTGAGCCTAACTCGAGAATTACTGAAATTAGAACACAAATGAACGGTTTAATTAATAAGAATGATGAAATCAACAGCAGATTTCAGGAGCCAATTTGATTGTTCCATATAAAACCCATCTTGACCAGTTGTCATACACGAGATCCCGAAGCGGGAATGTAATTGAACGCGCTAACTGACGCGTGGGGGCGCGTCAAACACACCTCTTTGCATCACCACCCCAACCATCCCCGAAACACAAAGATCCCAGCATTATTCCGGACAACATGGCACCGGATGCTGAGAATTACACTTTCTTGTGTCCTCCGAGGTAATAACCCTTGGTTCCACTCTGCCTCCATCCAGGCTGCGACGTACCGGAAGCTTTCGCTGACCGTTGAATGCACTCTGTTTCGATAGCAAGGAGGAACAGAAACAGGAACCGGTTTACCGCACACCCTCCCATTACAATCCTCGCCTCACCTTCCACCTACCAGCCGGCGCAGGGCGGCACTATCAGCAGCAATATGACGACATGTACTTTTTGCGACTCGCAAAGTTGAAGCCCAGCGTTGAACAAGTCGCGATGGATGCGTGGGATGGACTTATCGTAAGGGCACTCTGTCCTACGGAATATGTTCCGCTCTCAGTTATGGATTTATCTGACACCTGGTTGCAAATTTAGATCGCTGGAGAGAAGGTGCGACGTGTCGATCGAGTTCTCGATGTCCGACAAGGCGAGCTGTGCTGGGTGGCCGGCACCGTATACATGCATTTGCCAATGAAGCCCAATATCTTGGAGGATCTCAGCAAAGAGGTTAGTTTCTTAGCCTTGCTACTGCTTCTTCTTTTACTGACAATCCGTAGAACTTCACATCTGCGCCCCCTCCACGCCGCACCTACACCGACCCTTCCGACCCCTCTTTGACCCAAATTATGATGGAAGATGAGTCCGGCCGCCTACGGCTCACTGGAAACTTTTTGCAGTCTACACAGCTGGCGACAGGTGCCATTATTGCAGCTTTGGGAACTGAAAATGCGAATGGAGATTTCGAGGTTATTGATATCAAGCTGCCAGACTTGGCTCCGCAGTCTCAACGATGGGAGGGAAATGCTCCAGAAAACGGAGTCGAAATTTCTGGAAAGGAACACGGCAAAATTGCCTTCGTCAGTGGCCTGGGAATCACGGGAACATCAAGCGACACGCTTGCTTTGGAGCTGTTGACGGATTATCTTCTGGGCTACACAGGATTCTCGGGAAATGACGAGAACAGTCCTTCCTTGGGTCCTTCTAAAATCTCCCGGTTGGTCATTGCAGGTAACTCACTTGGAGCCAGCGTAATTGGAGATATTGCGTCAACAAGCTCTGGCGACGCTGCGGGGAAGAAAGCCCAGCCGAAAAAGTATGGCTATGACGCCTCTGCATACAATGCAGCACCTATCACACAACTCGATAACTTCCTAGCGGAGATCTTGCCCAGCATTCCCGTCACACTCATGCCGGGCGAAAAGGATCCTGCAAACTTCTCCCTCCCTCAGCAGGGGATCCACCGTACTATGTTCCCTCAAGCAAGGGCATATTCAGCACCTCCTGTCAGGGGAGATGAAAAGCCCGAAGTGGGCTGGTTCGACAGTGTCACAAACCCCTGGGACGGCGACGTGGAAGGCTGGCGACTATGGGGATGCAGCGGTCAGAATGTTGACGATGTTCTGCGGTATATCAGTATCGAGGGCGGTGATAGCAGCCCAGACAAGGATACAGATTCGATGCGAATCATGGAAGCAATGCTTCGTTGGCGCTGCGGCGTGCCCACTGCGCCGGACACCATTTGTATGCTTGAACATCCAATCTCTCAAATATATTTTGCTAACCATACTCTCCAGGGTCATACCCATACCAATCTGAAGATCCATATGTTATCGAGTCCTGTCCGCATATCTTTTTCGCTGGTAATCAGCCACAGTTCAAGACTGCCACGATTGAGGGTGACGTCCCTCTCCGCCTAGATGGCGATACTGAAATGGCGGGTGCCGCTGATGGCTCTGATGCAGCCCGTGTTCGTCTGCTGGCACTTCCTAAATTCAGCGAAACTGGGGAGTTGATTCTGGTTGATACCGAGACACTAGAGGTTGAGGTGGTCCGGTTTGGTGTTTTCAAGGGTCAGGAAGAACAAAAATGAACTGATAGAGATACCAACCAATCAATGGTACTAATGAAATAACCATCTTGCCCAAATCACACATGTATTGATAGATTTATAAAACACCATGGCCCCTCAGACAAATCGTATACAATCCGAGTGGCTCCACGCGCCAAGACCCACAGTTGGAAGAATCCATCCCACTAATTTCTTCTTCTTTATATCCATCGAGACCCTGATATACATCGAATGAGTCTTTCTCCGAAAGAGTACATACCAATTGAACAATTCTGAATCATCCACACTAAAAAAGATCATTTTCTGATCATCCACCACCATGCTACTCAATGCCAACATCGGTACGCTACTCTATGCCCATACCCACATATATACTTTCTTTCCCCAACAGAGCTCACAGATCGAGACTATAATAAAAACCGAAGAAACTAATTTCAACTTATGGGCAATAGCCCTCTGCTCCTCAAAAGCCCTGTTAGTCCCATACTCATCATGGCACGTACCCCGATACCACGAATGGATGAAAGACCCGGTAAGTAAACAAGCTCAATAAAACCCTAGATATAATCGACTGTATTTCTTACAATCCTCTAGGAAATCCAAGAAGCAACAGCCTCAGAACCCTTAACACTAGAAGAAGAATACTCGATGCAGCGCAGCTGGCGCCAAGACGCCGACAAACTAACTTTCATCGTCTGTCGGGCGATGACAACAGGCACCGAAGACGGTTTCCCCAGTCAGACAGAGCTGCAAACAGAAAGTGATTCGCCGGCTACTATGGTCGGCGACATCAATCTCTTCCTGCGCATCGATGACGGCGAGGAGGGCGATAGTCCGCCGCAGATTGTCGGCGAGGTCGAGCTCATGATCGCTGAGAAAGTCAACCAGCGACGTGGTTTTGGGCGCGCTGCGCTACTCATGTTTATGCGGTATATTGTTCAGAACCAGGGGGCTATTCTGGATGAGTTTGTTGGTGGTGGTGATGTTGATGTTGAGACTGTGCGGAAGTTGCGGACTGGTGTTGAGACGGCGGGGTCATCGGAGGGGTTGACGTTTGAGTGTCTTAGTGTGAAGATTGGACAGGCGAATTTGAGGAGCTTGGCTTTGTTTGAGGGACTTGGGTTTGAGAGGGTTTCTGCTGAGCCGAATTTCTTTGGGGAGTTCGAGTTGCGCAAGACGGATTTGAGTCTAGGTGGTGTTGATGCGGCGCTTGAGGGGGCTAAGGTGCGTGGGTTTATTGCTTTGCCTTATGAGAGAAAGGAATAGATTTCGGTTCTTAATGGTATATGGGGTTTCTGGTTATTGGAGTCGTAGTGATCAAATGAACAACACACATAATATTCATTCCATGATACTCGAATAACACTAGAACAAAGCATTCCAAAGTCACATCCCTCCAAAACATCCTCCACCTGGTATTTCCTTAGAGCCCTGAATCAGACATACAAAGCCGGTCCTGGGATAACATATGAAGTTAGTGTAGAATAAATATCGAACAAGATCCCCGGATCAGTATTGGTATACAGATCCTCACCAAGCGTGCCATCAGGCACATCACTTCCACCACCAGTGACCTGCAAATTGAAGCACTGTGGATAGTTCTGAGCGCCATTCGACTGGCTAGCGGAGTGTAGAGCGATAATTTCATGCCGCGTGACATAGTTACCCGCAGCGATGGTAGAAGGAATCTTCACAGTCCACTGGCCCCCAGCAGTAATAAGATCATCGGTAGCCCATGTGCCAGGAGGGTTTGTGCCATCGATGAGACCGTCTTCTTCAATCTTGAAGAATTTCAGCGTGGTCTTGTCGACCGTGCTGCAGTCACCGTTGCAAGAGGCAAGGTATGTAACCAGAGGACCGTGGTGAGAGTCTGGCCAAGTCGTCCATTGGATGTCAATGTTTGAGCCAGCGGTGACAGCGGCACTCAAAGCAGCATTGACTCCGTCTCGGTGGCAGATTATGTTCGGATCTTGGTATTCGGTGCCGTCTTCGAAACCGAGGTCGGTTGCTGTTGTTGCCCAGCCGACGCTTTCTGGGGGGTCTGACATGTAGGCATATTTGTCAACGAGGTAACCAGTATAGCTGATGATGTGGTTAGTTGGCTGCTGGTATGGAGACTTTTGGTCTTGGATTGACTTACTTTTTGCCGTCAGCTACGATGCTGGAGACATAGCCATGGCCTGCTACGAGAGATGCAGAGGCTAGGAGCATAGATAGCTTTGAAATTGCCATTTTGCACTGAATTCTTGATAAATGATTGAGTGGTTTCTGTCTGTGCAAGACATGCTTTGGACCTCGACTTCTATATTTATACCCATCCCTCCCAGAGCTCGTCTTTGTCTATTCCTCTATGTAACTATTAATTTAACCGGGCATTACGTCTCTGAAGGAGGTCCGTTTTGATCCTGGAATAGCGCCAAACACAACTTCGTCAATTGGCACGGGTTGAACACAAAAGCGTAACATCGGGCGTTAAATATAAGAATTTATTATAGGAAATTGCTGGTGGAAAATCATAGATGGAAGCCGGAGTCCAAACTTTTCATGATTCTATTGGTCTGAATAGAAAAGCCTCGGTGTTTGACCCATCAAAGAGATATATTACAAAGAGTCATGGGGTCAGCCATTTTATCCTAACAAAGAGAACTAGTTAAGCCAAAGGCTTGGAGAATAGAGTTCACATGTATATATTTGGGGTGCAGAAGCCAGGGGGACGAGTTCCAGCCCCGATGGCTAATTTCTGCAGCCAATAACGGCAATTAATGGTGGTGATCCGGGGGTAGCGGGCCGATGGGAATATAGAATCTGCTATGTATCCTTATGAGACTACAATCTAATGGATGAAATGATTTATGCCAAGAGAATCTGTGACGTGCCAAGTAATGTGGAAAGTAATATGTATAGAAACTAAGTGCCGTGGCCTGAAGAGTAATGATCTACATGAATAACTAGGTACTAAGTTAGTTAAATATCCAAAGGATTGAGGTCTACCTAGTCGACGTATCTAGTAATATGAAATTATTGTACCTGAGGCAAGGAAACTTGAATTTGATTGGTTATAAACGCTGGATACTAACACCTGATAATGCAGAAGAAAGTGGTATTATCAAGACAATAGTTGAGTTAGTAAAAGACAACAAGGTCAATGACATCAACATCATCAGATAGCTACCAGGGAACAGATAGATATTTGGGGAATGTTAGTGATATTATCTGAAGCATGAGCACAGACATACAACTGCATGGATCGAGAAGACTAGTACATCAGGGTGCGCTTACCAGAGTAGTATGGACTATAACGTAGAATCGGATGCATAGCAGCCAGACCAGCTTCATACAGCATCTTCTGTAGATACTGAGGAGCAACACTTCGGATAGCCGCTCGCTCCTTAGGCGTGAGTTTATCTCTAAGAATCTTCTGGAAGCCGTTCCCGTTCAAGGTTTGCTTCAGTTTCCTGAAGAGCTTGGCGAAAGACTGATGGTCCCTAGACAATGCAGAAAGCCCAAGGATTGACGGCCCTCTCCCCAATGCATTACCACTACCGGTGATAAAATCCTTCGATTCGAAAGGGAAGCCCGAGATGAAGAAATGATCAAGTAGCTTCTCGGATTTAGCATGCAGTGCCAGAGAAAGAAATGACCAACCGTTCTCATTGAAACAGCTCATGTGGGTAGGAGGCAGTACCTCGGAGAACCACTCAAAGCAATCGGTGCAGTCATCGAAAATGATACCTGTGATGAGATCGGGGCCGAGGTCGCGGGGGCCTTCGATGGGAATGATGCAATTCTTGAAGGCTAGAGCTCTATTCGCACTGGTGATATTTGGGTACCACTGGACGGAATCCACGCGCTGCTTGAAATTGTTCGACGCATTACTAGCCATCCATCCGAGTTTGATGTATTGTTCTAGTGTCTTGTTAGTTTTCATTAGTTGGTTAATGGCGTGGAAACTCTCATGTGTCAACCTGGGGGAGCTCCCCAAAATCTCATCCAGGATATTGAGGAGAATCTCTGGTGGAAACATGCTAAGATTTCCCATAGCAGGCACCAATGGCTTTTGGTGACACATATTTCCAATTATACTCTCGTTAGGTAGTTTGAATGAACCCGTGTTGAAAACTGAATGAGATTGTGGAAAGGCAATATATTTTTACTTGGCCGAGATGAGTAGGGAACACCGGGATGCCGATATTGTCAACGTCGTTGATGGCTTCAGTTTGGACGAGGTCCAAGTGGATTTATATAGGTAGGTTCGAGGAGACACACAATAGGCATCCTCGCTTTGACTTCTACGAGAAGAAAATAATCACAAAGGCCTTTGTAAACACCTGGTCTTGGAGATAGCCATCCCCAACAATGGTATTATGCGAGAAAAAGTATGGAGTAGACTCGAACAAAGGCTCGAACAAGAACTCGAGGAGGCGAGGCAGTCTCGAACCCCGGTATCAAAGAATAAAGCCGGGTAAAAATAGGCCTTGCCATTGCTTTCGGTCGAGCCATCAAAGGACAAAAAGAACTGTAGTCACTGCACTGTAGTCACAATGTCAGCGAGATTATTCGACTAGAGATCACAACAAGATTCTGCGTTGATATGAAGTTGAGTCGAGAATAAAGGCCGGAGGCCCTTGGAATGCCTGGACAATCCGAGGTCCGTTGATCTACACAACCAGTATTTATCCGTCTACTTGTTGCCTTCGAAGACGAGATCGAAGTCGGGAGAACATCCATGACGAGAATAATGGGCTAGGAAATCTCGACTGAGAACGAGAAACCTATGTAATAATGATATTTCAACTGTTTTTTTCATTGGGTTGTAAGGACTGGAACCTCCGACAAAAGTGTTCCTCGAGTGCGTCCAGAAAATGCGAGTCGCCTGGCCGGTGAATAACAGCAGCCGGTTTCAAAGGCGCAAAGAAACTCCCCCGACGTAAAATTCATGTTCCACGCCACGGAGTTTTCCCCGTGTCGGCTCGCAGAGGGACCAAGCCCGTGTCATGTATCCCCCCAACAGTTGGTCTTGCATGCATCAACAACCAATCACGCCGCACTCCGATTCTCCGTTCATTCCATTGTTACCGAATTTAGTTGGTCTTCTTGGTGCCCTTGGAGACATCGACGACCTTGAGGGCTGTTCAGAAAAAAAAATTGTCAGCATAGGTTCAAAGCGACATCCAAAATCCATCTGCCAAGTTGTATATCCTTCTATCTTCCCAACAACTCAGACGGCGGACCAATGCGATCGAAACGTACCAGGGGGCAGGCTCTGCTTGAGCTTGTCGGCCTTGTCGGAGTCCTTCAGGACGAGGGTGTAAAGGTTGCGGTGGCAGCGGACCTTGAACTTGGTCTGCTGGTTCTTGCCGTTCTTCTTGATGCGGGCGGCTAGAGGCGTAAACAGTCAGCATCAATGATCATCTCTTAATTCTCATCTTGGAAGTCCATCAATGCAGCGTAAACGTACAGGAGGCATCCTTCCGGCGGCAGATCTCAATGAACTGCTTGATATCGGAGACTTCGGCAGGCATAATGACGGTTGCGGGTGTTTTGAAGCAAGGTGCAAAAGAGAAAGCTCACTGTCGACACTGGCCTCTAAGGTGAATGTGTGCGGATCACGTTAGGGCTTGGAGCTGCAAAAGCCCTTGCTTAGTCATGTGTGGTTTACTGCGGGTGCCTCAGGTGGGGTAAGTGCAGTGGCTGGTGGGGGTGTTGTGGCTCGTGCGGCTGGGCCCATAAATGTGGCTGGGAGGTTTCGGGGCAGCGACTGCACTTGCGGGAAATGATGGATGGTCGTGTCTGCTTCCTCGGGAATTCGGTATGATGCAAAATGATCCACCATTGTTCGCGATGGTTGAGTCCGTCGGTCGGTATATCCTGGCCACCTCGAATTTCTGCTCCCCAATCGTGAATGGTGATGCAGTTGCGGTGGTGGCTGAACAGGTGCACTTCCTTCAGGATCGAATCTCTCCAGGTCCAAACTCTGTGAAGGAGTCATTCCTTTTGATGTGACATGCAGGCGGACTCGGTATCGCTTGTAAAAGGCTATGCTGTAAACACGGTCAATGTCTGGCCTGATACTGCAATTGATCAATCATACCCCCGTATGATGGCAGCTGTTACTGCAATAACGAATGTAATCGAGGACAGGAAGAGGACTGCTTCCATATTGTCTATTAAAACAGGCTGTTTGGATTGATTTTGAAATGAATGAGGGCAATAATGATAGACTGCTGAGTATGGATATGCGATGCAATGGCTTAGAACAGTGAGAGTTACAAATTTGGCATTACATGGATCCTCTACGTAGGTAATAACCATGACTCTATGTTTACGTATATAATTCCTCGAAGGAAAGTGCCATCAACCCCAGGAGTTATTGAAGTATGAAGTTGAAGTAGGTGCAACTGTATAGTTCCAAGGCAGCAGTGGAGGTGGCGCGGTGTGGCGGTACAACCCGCGTCTGGATGAACTGTTCACATCTATTTGCTCTTGAATACTTGTCTTTTGCACGTGTCCTAAGCCTTTTTTCTTCTTCTATTTATCCTCTTTTAACCTCTTCGGAAAGAATAATTCTACATCAATTCAAGAAATTCAAAGAATCATTGCATCATTTTTCAAGATGCCGACCCCTTTAGACCGAGCATTGAATTCCAAGGTACTACCAACATGTTGGTCTACACTTTTATGAACTATATCTAATGCTAGACTTGATAGAATCTATTCCTTGGTAGATAATTTCAACTTAAGGTACTCGTCAACATTTCTAACAACAATCTTCCTATATAGGATTTGCAGGAATGGTCACTGCGGTGGCAGCCTATACCATCTTGGGCAGCGATGTTCTTCCCGCACAAGCAGATCCCACTGGCGGTGAGAATAGGTGTTACTAGGTATCAAATAAAGGCTAATAGAAGCTAGACCCCGAAAACTGGACAATGGATGAGATGACAAGATGGCTTAAAGCGGTATGTTCCAGTGATTTATTCAGACATGACTCAGTCCAGATACTCGTATATTTCCTTGAGAATGGTACGCTGACCGAACATCTCAGAGAGGGCTTTTACCGAGTGAGGCTGCGACGCGTGAGGAGCTCCTTGAAAGAGTCAAAGCAAACCTCCGCATACCGCGCAAGACATCGGCTGCGCCATAATCCCCATGATAATGGGGGAAATACCATCATTTTCCTTCCCTTCCTGGCGTCTGGCGCTCTAGTTTTGAAGCAATTTCAAGCAGTGGACCATTTCTCGCATCGTATCTCCCAGCAATTCATCGTTGGTGGTGGGTGGGCATGGCTCAGTCTCAGTTCTCTTTCACTTCCGCGTCACATGGCATGGTTTGTTGACTTGCGTGGCTATTTATAATTTGTTGGATCAAATTTGTATGGTTGCTCAAACGACAAGGCGGAAGTTCTGGCTTTCGATAAGCCAATCCTTGCGGCCCCTCGCCCTCTCTGCAGATGGATTGGGGACCAGAACAAACGTCTCGCTGAATCCACGCTGCGGCTGATCGCGACCCTCACCATAGCGCACAAATCCACTGACTACAATGAGAAATGACATGTCTTTGACTCCCATCTCTGACTGTGGCTTCAGTCCGCCACCCGGCAAAATGGTAGGGTATGCTTTGTTGATGATCTGGCAGTCGTATGATTGGACTTCGTAGTATGTTGGCGACATTTGATTGGTAAAGATTTCTTGCACGGCCGCGCCGTCTGCGACACGATTTCCATTGAACAGGATGGTTGTGGGCTCGAGGGAGTAGTAGGAACTGAGAGATTCGCGGTTTGATCCCAAAGCCGGATAGAAGGTCTTGATGAACTCGGTCGCAGCTGAGCAAGGAAGCAAACAAAATGTCAGTTGACTTCCAATAAGGGATGGAACTGGCTTATAATTTGAGACTTACCCTCAGTCGACACTTTGGTCAGTGTATCCTCGCTTGCTGTGGCCATTGCGATCGGTATTTCAAGTTGGCAAAAAAAAACCGGGTTATAGTTGTGTGTGGTATAAGAAGAAGTCGAAATATTCAAATGAGATTTAAGAAAATATGTATTTATTGACGACAAGTTTGTATGTCCGGGGGGTTCTCGATGACGATGTAAGCGCGATAATGTACTTACGCGCAAAAAAATGGCCGAGACTTGCGGAGAAGCTCGGACCACCCGAGATGTGCGGAATAACATGCAACGCTCCTCTTACCGTTACCACTATCCCAATGGCTACAACAAGGACGCCACTTCGCTCGTTATCCAGAGCATCTCAGCTTCTGAGATCGAGGCATCCGTGGACCTGTACATCCCGCAAGCATGGGTGGGCAGCCACTCCCCGACGCGGAGTTGCAACTACGCCGCAAAGGTCCAACAAGCCTTACTATGTGACAACGCCAATTTTCTATGTCAATGCCGGTGAGAATTATACGTAATCAAGAGCATATGAAAACTGGTTTGCTAACAATACGTCTATCCTCTAGCCCCTCACGTCGGCCATCTATACACAATGGTGATCGCCGACATCATGAAGCGGTGGCAGGTCTTGCTCGGGAATACCGATGCTCAGTTACTGACTGGAACTGATGAGCATGGAATGAAGGTACAACATATGGATAGGATTGAAGGTTGTTAATGGGCGTTGACATCAATCACAGATTCAACAAGCTGCCATTCAAGCGGGCATGGATACTCAGGCATTTTGCGATATGAACTGTCGAACCTTTGAGGTGCGAGTTCCCTTCGTCATATCAGAGGACGTTGCTAACTCGATCTGTCTGATATAGGCCCTGGCTAAGGCTGCAAACCTCGACAACGATCATTTCATCAGGACCACCGACCCGGCGCATCGAGATGCCGTCCAATATTTCTGGGTAGGCGACTATCTTCCGTTCATAGTAGGGCATGGCTGATCATGAGTAGGAAATGTTGCAACACCGGGGCTATATCTATACCTCAAAGCATGAAGGTTGGTACTCGGTCAGCGATGAAACATTTTACCCACAGACGCAAGTGCAGAACTCCCTAGATCCATCAACAGGGAGGAAACGCATGGTATGTAATGTATTAGTTCTTGGATGAGTATAAACACTAACCACACATAGGTCTCAATAGAAACGGGCAAAGAGGTAGAGTGGTCCTCAGAAACCAACTACCACTTCCGTCTCTCGGCATTCAAGGATCGTCTTCTTGATTTGTACAAAAGAGAAGATCCGTTTATCACCCCTACCTCCTACACAGCTGCTGTGATCAAGGGACTTGAGTCGGGACTACAGGACCTCTCAATTTCTCGGCCCGCGGAACGTCTAACTTGGGGCATACCTGTTCCAGGCGATGACACGCAGACAATCTACGTGTGGCTAGATGCGCTGGTCAACTACTTGACCAAAGCTGGATATCCTTTCCCACCTGGAAAGGAAAACACATCTGCATGGCCTGCAGACTTGCATGTGGTTGGAAAAGATATTATTCGGTGAGTTCACGAGTCCTCCCGGAAGGCCGCGTGCAAAAAATTAACCTTTTGGCAGATTCCATTGTGTTTATTGGCCTGCTTTCCTCATGGCACTTGATCTTCCTCTGCCTCGGAATGTCTTGGTGCACGGACACTGGACGATGAATCGTGAGAAAATGTCCAAATCCACAGGCAATGTTGTGAACCCGTTTTTCGCCATTGAGCGGTTCGGAGTTGATGGCATGCGGTTTTTCCTAGCGTACCGGGGTGGCCTTGCGGATGATGCAGACTTTGACAATTCCTTTATCATCCGAGATTACAAGAAATTGCTTCAGGGGGGCATCGGAAACCTTACTCTGCGTACAATTGGATGTGCGCGTGGCAATTTGCGCTCTTACATTATCGACGCCGGATCGGATAAGCTTCCAGCTGCTACCCCTGAGGACTTGGAACATCAGGGAATGTTGGAGCAGACGCCTCCGCAGGTTGCCGAGCTTATGGAGAATCTGAACCCGCGTGCCGCACTGCAAGAGACTATGAGCATTATTGAGAAGGTAAGAGGTGATCATCCCCGCACGGGTTCGGCGAGTATTGACCTATTTTTTTAGACTAACAAGTACTTCCATGCGGCGGAGCCGTGGAAAACTCCCAACTCTCAACGAGTCATCTACAACGTGGCGGAATCGCTGCGGATCGCTGGCATTTTATTGCAACCGTTCATGCCCGGCAAGTCTCATGACCTTCTAGAATTGCTCTGTGTAAATACCTCGGACCCCTCCAAGCGGGCATTCGCGGCCACGGCGTACGGTTCAGATCCAGATTACGGTGAGGGCGTTAAGAAGGGTATTCTTTTCCCTCCTTTGCTCACTGAGGAGTAATGCGCCTGTTTTCGAGCTTTCGATTTGATAAGAGGAATCGACTGGCGACCAATCATGGGCGGCCGAGAGGCCCGTCTGGATGAAGATTTGCATTTTCTCCGCAGATACGCCAGACTCTATGAGGTTTTTTTCCCGGGTCCTCCACAGCTTGAAAGCTGAGACGTCAAGTTTTCCCACGCTTGGCCACTCTAATACAAACGGTATGTCATGGGCGTCATGGCCGACCCACTGTAATTGGAGTTTCCCTCAAGGTTGTTGACGGGAAAGACTGGGCCAGAACCGTGGATACTACGGTCAGTCCTATCAGGCGGAAAACTAGAGTTTCCCGTCGGAAAACCTTGGCCCTAGCCCTGGAGGCTCACTTTGTATATCAAAACATGTCTTAATAGTTGCATACTGGAGTTTGGATGTTTCAGTATTTATCGCTTTTCTTTTTCTTCCCGATATCTCCCTATCTCTCTATTTTAGTGAAGATACACCCTACTGTCGTGTAACCACTCGACTCAACAATTTACTACTATTTTGGGAACTTCATATCTATACTTCTGATCTTGGAACTCCCCCGGTGACCAACAGAAACGCTTTTTCCTCTTCCATTTGTTCAACACATCAAAATGGGGAGCATCGACATTTCCGCCTGCGATCAACTGCAGTTCAAAACACCATGGATCGAGACACCACTGGTCGAGTCCGCATGCCTTTCTCGGGCAGCTGGATGTAGGATCTTCCTGAAGCTCGAGAACGTGCAGCCCAGCGGCTCCTTCAAGTCCCGTGCTATGGGCAACCAAATCCTCTCTCACCTTCGCAACCCAGCAAACGTAGGCCGCAGAGTCCACTTCTACGCCTCGTCCGGAGGAAACGCTGGACTAGCAGCCGTCTGTGCAGCCCGGAGCCTGGGCTACCCATGCACCGTCGTTGTTCCCATGGGCACAAAGCCCTTGATGCTTGATAAGATCCGGGCGGCAGGCGCAGCAGACGTCATCCGTCATGGCGAGACATTCTCAGAAGCAGGTGAATACATGCGGGAAACTATCATGAAGACCAGCAACGGAGATGATCAGGATGTGATTAAGATTGCCCTTCATCCCTTCGACAACCAGCCTATCTGGGAAGGAAACGGCACCATCATCGACGAGCTCGAGACCCAGCTTCCTCCTGCCACTAGCCCCGAAGACAAAAAGGCCTACAATGACCGGGCCCTTCCACTAGACGCCATCCTTTGCAGCGTCGGCGGCGGTGGCCTCCTCAACGGCCTCGTCATGGGCATCGAAAAGCGACGACAGAAGAAGCAAATTACCTCCTCTTCCTCCTCTACACCAAACCCCATTCACCTCCTCGCCATTGAAACGGCCGGTACCGATTCCCTGGCAGCAGCCATCGCCAACAAATCCCTCATCTCCCTGCCCAAGATCACATCTCAGGCCACTTCCCTCGGTGCTGTTCGCGTCTCGGAAACAACCTTCCAGTACGCTGTGTCCCCACCCCCAGGCATCAAGGTGCACAGCACCGTCCTCTCGGATGCAGATGCCGCCCGCGGTGTGCTCCGCCTCGCCAACGACGAACGACTCCTCGTCGAGCTTGCATGCGGTGTCTGTATCGAGGCGGCCATCGGCGATGCCGCTACTGCTGTTCCTGCGTCTGTGACTGCCGGCGCCGGTGCTCAGAGCATTAAGAAGCGGAAGAGGGGCTCGGTCGAGACTGATGTCACTTACCGCGATGAGGGTTATGGGGATGACCGGTCCATTTCACCGGATAATGAGACCGACCAGGAGCTTGAGCCGCAGGTCGGCGAGAAGCTCAACTCGAAGCTTAAGCAGCTTGTTCCTAATCTCAACTCGCAAAGTCGGGTTGTTATCATTGTCTGCGGTGGTAGCTATGTCACTATTGATATGGCTTGTGAATGGCGCAAAATGTTGGATGAGGGATGGGCATGAATATTGATGATGATGAATATTTTTTGGGCTTGACTTTTGGCGTTTTATTTGCGGCACTACATTTGTTAATCCGTTTCTCTTTCTTGTCCTTTTCCTCCCTCTTGTCTTAGGGTTAGACTTCTTAATTACTATCGTCTAGATAGAGGCTTGAACTTGGCATCCCCCATACAATCATACAACGTATACAGCGATATTTTACTTCAAAAAGGATTCTCATTTAGACGCTACTTTTCAATAAAACATCTCCAAGACCCTCGAAAAAAATTGAATTATTCCGATAGAAGTTATCCAGCACCACGCATTTTCCACCGTTCATACAACGGTGACAGCTTGTAATGCCCTTTCCAAATCAAGCCACAGCCTGATCCAACTTCCGAATACGATAATCCCAATAATTCTTTCGAATAGGATCGAACTCCTCCTTCAACATCGTCAACATCCTCACAGCATCCGCCTCCTTCCCGTTCCCCTCGGCAAAGACATCCGCCAACCACTCAACAGCATGCGAACTCTTGACAGCCCCCTCAGAAACAAACCCACTAACAAACTCCTCCCACTCTCCCAATCCACGCCCAGCAGCCCTCAGCACACCACGCGCATACCACCACGGGCTCCGGTTCTCTGGCGCGCGCAGGATAGCCTCCTGGGCAAACTTCAGCTCGCCATCAATCATGTCTTCATCGACAACAGATAGCCTTCCCTTCTCAGCCGGCGCAGTGGAAAGATCACCCGCGTTCACCATGCCCGCGTCGGGGGCCGATGTGTCCCGCGGCCCGAACCGGAGCATGTACCGGTGGTTCCAGGCGGAGTTGTTGCGCACATCGGCTTTCAGGAGGAATTCCACGTCTTCCAGTTCGCGTGGTTGGTCCCATAGTTTGAAGTGGCGCACGAGCCAGTGGCGGTAGGTCCATACGTGGTAGTTTTTGGAGTCTTGGGCGAACATCTCCATTAGGAAATCTGCTTCTTTGGGTGGGAAGGTTGGGAAGTGCGCTTTTGATGATAGCAGAACTTGGCGGTGGTGCCTGTTTTAGTTGTTAGTTTTGTTTTTGATCTTTCGCTTTTCTTGGCTTTTTCTTTCATGGCTTTCTGGCGTTGGTGTTTGCCGGGTGATAGTCGACGTACCAAATTTGATAGTTTTTCAGGTACTTCAATGAAACATCGTTCAGCCAGCTCAGTTCTTCATTCAAGTCCTTCTCCAATGCAAATAGAATCTTTGCTCGGTAGATCCTGTATAGGATGTCAGATATTGATATAGCATGTCATGAGGAATCTATTACTAGGAAACTTACCATACAGTGTAATGCGCTGGATTCATCGAGATAACATCTTTGGTCAAATTCAATGCCCGCTCAGACATCTCGTTCGCGGCCATCACGGCACGCAAATACGAGGTCGCCTCGAGGTACTCGTCTGGGTAGGCGATGGTCGCCAGTGGCATGGCACCCGAGCTCGAGCCATCATCCAGATCAATTGGGGTGACAGATGCCCATTCGGGATCGGTGGAATATGTTCCCTCCATGATTTGTCGGTGGATATTGCAGTGAGAAGCTTAAGAGTGGAAGAATAATTGCCGGGATGCAATCAAATGGTGGGGGGTACAGGGGTCGGATGCACAGGATGAGTCCAGGTTGGGGTCTCACGACTTATGCTCTGCGCTGTCGAGGTCAAGGTGTGCAATTTTGATCAATCAAACTCCTGTTGAAAAGAGAATTGCTCAAATAAAAGACCGAATTCACGAGAAATGCGACGAATATAAAACATGAGGTGGAGGTGGGGCGGGTGTGTCTGCCTCAGGCCGAAACAAAGAAACCGAACAATATCAAGGGAAGCTGCTTCTCTTCCTATTCTTCTCTTTGCTTTTGCTTTTTTCTTTCTTGGGCTGATATTTGAAAAAGAAATATATTTGCATTATTACCTAACTATTATTGGTGATTCCATAGTCTTTTCTGCTCCTCGATCCACCATTTTCCCACTTTCTCCGCGTCTACCAGCCACTTCCCGGCTTTATCTCCATATTTCCTTTGTACACGGCCGATCAACTCCTCGAGGGACCACCCACGCAATGGACTCAACTCGTCCGGGTCGGTGTCTAGGTCAGAGAAAATGTACTCAAAGTCCTCAGCGAGCGGCAGTATGAGTCGATACGGGACCGCCGCAGACCCAACACTGAGCATTGTACCACCGGGGTTGATAATGCCAAAGTTCCATGCCTGTCGGCCATTGTGGGTGGCTTGGTACGGGCGCACCAGTGACTGTCCCTCGTATTCATTCATCAGGTCTAGAGCCGCATTTGAGTCCATCTCATTCAACGAGCCCGAGTTCACGAGTAGATCGAGAATGGTCGGGACGACAGACATCGAGGTTGCATTTGCTGTGATTTGAAGTGCGGGCAATAGCGGGTGTCGGAAAACGAGGGGAATGCGGAAATTGCTGATATGTCCGTTCTCATAGGTACCGGAGACTGGCGCGTCTTCGGGGAACGCCTGGCCACTGTTTGGGATTAGTATATGGTTATCTGGTTGTTCTGCCGAGCTGTGCAACATACTGATCTCCCACGAACACGACTAATGTCTCGTTTGCAATCCCGGCTTCGTCGAGGACCTTCATAATGTCGCCAAGCCATGTGTCCACATATCGGACCGCGTTCAAATACTTGTTGATGTCCTCGTGCTTCGTCATGAGACCGTCTGCGGCAAAGTATTGCTCTTGGTGGTATGCTGCGGGTGTGCCCCATGGGTGATGGGTTGTGCTCGTGAAATGGGACAGGAAAAGTCGTTCGTTATTCTCGATTGTATTGTTCACCACATCTCGCAGATATGGGTATACCTCGTACTCCGGGTATCTAGGTAATGTATTAGCAATCTGAGTGAGGATGGTCTGGGATAGTCCCCAGTCAGCAGGATAATGATATGCTTACCCAAAGTAATTGATTTCCTCCATGCCCTCGTGATAATGTTTAGCACTTTGCTGACCAATGTCTTCGCGATAGATAGATTTTTGAAATCCCATCTGATTGTTGAGCTTATCTTGCTCGTCATACAGTCCTGTGATGGACTGCAAGAATACAGAGCTCCAGTTTCGATCATGAATGTGCTCAAGCCCAGTCTCGGGTTTATGATCCACTGTACCCTTCTTAGTCGAGTTCTCCTTGAGTTGGTTGAACAATTCAAAGATCTGCATGATACACGGCTGATAATTCTGGGAGTTGACCTCATCCATGAAGTTCACCGGCAGTGGGCCTGTACCGCAGTAGTTCATGACTGCACTTTTGAACGATAGACTGCTACCAGTGAGGATGCCATTGACATTGATGCCACCCATTCCCGGTTCCGTCGTATCATTCCATTCACCACTGGAGGGGCTGGACATGTTGTTATTTGTCGAAAGTCCGCTCGTCTCACCGGTCAACTTCTCTGCGTTTGGCGTCAAATGTGATAATTTGGCGTTGACCCCTTGTAGTACTTCGGGGTCTTTGGTATTGTAGGAAGATAGGATCTCCTCGTGCAGATGTGAGCCTGCCTTGAATGGGAATATGTCCTTTCGAGCACTTTCCATCAACACAAGAACGACATGTGTAATGGGAACTTTATGGTTCTTGAGAGCCCGAGCTACGGGCTCAAGCATTTCACGGTCGAGGTTGGTGATTCGAAGAGGGTCATCCACGGGGCTATAAATGTTATTCCGAGAAGTCCGGTTCCCATCCAGAGTAACACTGTCTCCTTCGTCTTCGTCTCCGTCTCTGCCAGACTCTCTCTCACTCCACCGCTTGAATCCTGGTGGTAGATTTCCATACGACCATGCGGGCCGATCCATTTTGGCATTGGAGTCTGGGTTCCCCGGGGTCCAACCCTTGAAGTGATCGTGTGAGCCTTCCCAGTACGGCTCATCAATCAGGTCCGCGAATGGAAATGCTTGATCTCCAGTCTGATGCATCTCAGCAGGCCTCGAACCCAATGCCCGGAAAAAGCTAAATGGGATGGTTTCAGACATGTGGTTGTAGGGGACCTGTGGCCGATTCAAGCGCAAGAGTCCAATGACTACCACGGCGCATACTGTCCAAACTTGAGTGAGTCGTGCTGCCCGCGACTTTCTTTGGGGAGTGATCATGATGCCTTCTTCGTCTGCCTTTTCGGGTTTTGCGCTAAACAGCGCAGACATCCAATGGTCCATGAGAATGTATGCCCAATGTTTGAGCAGCCATGAGATCAGAAGAAGGGTGCAAGCAGCTCCCAAAAATGATCTCAGACCGCTGAGCATCAGCTTTCTCCCTTCTGGGTCGTTTCCCACGGCTGTTGCTGCATCCCAGCGGATCTCACTGCCAGTCACAAAATAGAACCCAATTTGAGATGAGGACAAGATGAAGCTCAGAGATCTGTGACGGTTAAAATCTTGATTAAATCTAGCTAGTAAAAGCAGATTGAAGTACTCACGTTATGGTCACTGTCACCGCAGTGCCTAAAAAGGATTTTACGCCTTTAAGCTTGAACAGCAGCTCCCACGCGGCTATGCATAGAAGAGTTTCAAGAATGAAGAATGTCGGAAAGTAGAGTGCAAATTGGCCACCGGGGAGGGAAGAGACATGTTGGAGGAGATGGAGCACTTTGGACGATGCCACTGACACAACCAGAAGCGAGAAAATGAATGGCCTGATAAAGGATTGGCGTGCGATAATCATAATGAATAAACGAGAACTGAGAAGACCAAAATGCACATTGTTGCCTCCGAGTCACCCTTCTCGGATCCAACTGCTTTCTTCTAGTAGACAGCAGCTATAGTAACGAGAGGCCAACTGTGATTTTGAAATGTGTTTCGTGTGTAGGGCAGGCCTGTTGTTAATCAAGAAGAAGATGGAAAAGAGCAGTCCCATCTTAGGAATCGAATTCTATGTAGGAAAATACAGATGCGGTGTTATGGTTATTATTTCACATATCCGAAACCGGCATGAGGTTTAATTGTTTGTTTATGTGCGCTTCAGCCTGACCTAGGCAGGTATTAACTTGGGCCACGTTCGGTATGGAGACCACCCAAGGCCATGGACATTGGGAAAGGAAATCAAGCAAATTCCATTATCTCGAACCCGGGAGTTCTTTCTCTGTCGGACGATATGAGGGTCTATGGTCCACTATCAAGCCCCTCGAGTCAAACCAAACACCCTAGGATTCAGGTATGTGGTTTACAACTAAACAGGAAAGGGGTCAGGCGAGCTATCAAGGGGTAAAGGGGTGAAGGGCATGTGCTCGCCTACTGCTTTGGGATGGAATTCCAAATTGTCGATTGGAATGTAGCCCTGGAGGGTCGCCAATTTCTATTACCAAATAACAATTCGATGCTGCTTATGTCTGTCGAGACTGGCTTTTCCCATAGATCAATATTGTACAGTAGGACTACCTATATAGGTATGTGTATCGTGAATATATACGGGCTCAACTTGAGTCACCACCAAATGTCTCCCCGCCATTGTTCAGGTATTCAATTTCCTCCGGCGTAGACACTCTCCCCAGTGCCTCGTTCCGATGGGGGTATCGTCCAAACCTCTCAATGATCACTTTGTGCCTCTTTTCAAAGTCAGAATTATTGCTCAAGAATGTCTGGACCGCCTCCGCCTGCTCGGATAGAACACCGTGGCATTTTCTTTCCTCTTCCGTAAGAGTTGATGCGTCCCTAGTCAGAAGCTCATTTAAATCTCTGGCTATATCCTCGTGCACCCTGACAGCTTGCTCATGCACAGCCAAGTTTTCCGAATGCATAAGGGGCATATGGAACCAAGTACGATACGCCATTCGATACCTGAAATACGGCGACTGTGTCGGTATCCCTTCTTTAATTGCCCGAAGGGCAATCTCCTCGGCTAATGGGTCAAAGCGCCCAAACACTAGCTTTGACTCGGCTCCCCGGTAGGAATTGCGGGGAATCTGGTCAAGTAGAATAATGAGAGAGAGCCAATCCATCGGGGAGGATGGGTTAACTGCAGATAGAATGTCCGAGGCTGATGCTCCGGAGTCAACAATTATTTCCAGAGCAGGGCGGAATTGGGTGCTATTTTAACTCGTTAGTCTGATAATTTGGGGTCTGAATAAGGAGAAAAATGGTCACTTACACGCAGGCCTTGTCAAAAGCCTCGTCATGAGAAAACCACTTCCCCATATCGCTCCATCCGGGTAGGACGAGTGCCTCGTCGCAGCTCAGATGATCAAACCACAACTTGTGTACGTCATCAAGAAGAGTTGGTGTCAAAGTCCGCTTGAGTTCGGAGGAACTTGCCATTGTGATAGGAGTTGAGTGAAATTCGCGGGCAAAGGTACTTCTGCCAAAATTCTTTTGCAATTGAGGCCTTCCAATTGAATTTGTACGGAGATTTGGGGTGAATATCAGAGCATTAGCCAGGATCACCACTGGGTTGACAGTTGCAAGTCTTTGAAAAAGCCCTGTTGAGATTGCCTATGTTGATGTTAGACTTATGGAAATGATCATTTGTGACAATTGTTTACCTGGCTGCGCACTAGAAGTCTCATGATCGAGTGTTGTGTAGGTGTAAATATCCAACCAGGGTTCTCATTTCGATAGAATCTTGAAGTACTCCAATTACCAAGCAGAGAGCCCCCGGGTCCATTCACAGTCCCGAAACCGCTGAGTCATCAATATGTTCCCTGTCGAAGCAACCCTGGACTAGTTTGTAGTTTGTTTTCTTTTTATTTTACTACGTCCATGTGTATAGTATATACTCTCTAGATACTTGAAATAGTTCTCCATATACCTAGATAGTATATATATTATATATAGTCCACCCAGCTATCATTTCTCCCCGTTTCACCCATTTCACCCAAAGAGGCAAAAGAATCCCGTTTATCTCGATAAGGTCCATTTTGACTCCCCGCACGGTTTTTTCCCTCGGCCTATACTCCGCATCTTAGATCCTGTCGGATCTTCTCAGATTCATCTTCTCTATGCTTTATAATGCGCCGCGTTAAGAAATCTAGAAATGGCTGTGCAAGATGCAAGAGTAAACGGGTCGGTGTTTCCCGTTACCCCGGGAAAATCGGATATCACTAACATGCACAGGTCAAATGCGGCGAAGAGAAACCTCACTGCACTCGCTGTACCCGCTTAGGCGTCCGTTGCCCTGGCTATGCACAATCCCTGCGCTGGGTTACCAATTATGAGCAGTCTAGTCCTGCCGTAGCGGCATCAATCTCGGAGGTGAGAACCCCGAGTCCCGCTGCGTCGACTGCAAATCAAATCGACGATGCTTTGCCGGATGATCCAAATTTTGAACCGACACATGAAGGTCCTTCAAATTTTGTCCTAGATGAACGGACTCCTCTATGTGACAATCTATGGGAACATCCAGGCCATGGGTCTTTACCCGAACTGACGGATCTATGCTCGCCCTCCCCGATGGCGACGGCAACGTCGGCTTTCACACTCCAAAGAGACGCTTTCCATGACTTTGAACAGTCAGAAGATATCGGTGTGGATCTGTCACACTTTCTGTCACTTATCGGACCAACACCAAGTGAGGAACAGACTGACAAGGTTTACCGAGACTTCTCACCTTCGGCCATTGTGCGCAGCTATCCTCCTGCATCACAACGCTCTGCACCACATAACTTCACGTCAATATCTCGTCCACTGAATAACCCGTCATGGACCTTGATCGAGTACTATTTCAAAGAAGTGGCAGCATTGTTCTCTAGCTATGACAGCCAGATGAACCCATTCCGAACCACGGTATCCCGTCTTTGGGGTTCGTCGCTGGCAATGTGTCGAACAATGCAAAGCATGGCTGCTGCAACACTGGTCACCGAATTTCCCCAGTTCGGTCCCATGGGCCGAAGGATGCGTGATGAAGCTGTTGAAATAATCACGCGCGAGGCAGTAATAGACGACAAGTCTTTGCTGGCGCTGCTAATGCTCGGACAGACGGCTAGTTGGCATGACCCAAGTGACTTGGGTGTATCATTTTTCAATCTGCTCCGCAAGCAGCTCAATACCCTCGCATCATCATCGCAAAACCCTAGCTCTAGCTTCCCTAAGAACGACAGCAACAACTACCGGTTCTTCGAAGAAGCTCTCATCTACTGGGAAATGTTACTTTCTTTCGTCGCAGATAATGACACCATGGTCCTATCTGACAATTCGAGAAACACTTCATCTATGGGCGAGTCCTTCGTTCTACAACGAGTCCCACACCCATGGACCGGCATCGCGCGCGACACCCAGTTCACGGTGCACGAGGTCGGGCAACTCATCCGCCGTGAGCGAAAGCGCATCCACTCAAGGCGATTCACCTCCCAAGAGGATATCACCCGTGCACAATTAGCAATTGAGAAAGCCCGCGAACTAGAAGAACGCCTCTTGGGTCTCGCCCATCCCTCCGAGGCCGAGATCGTCAGTCCCGGCGACGACGATACCCCAGTATGGCACCTCCTCACAATGGCCGAAGCATACCGATGCGTCGGCCTCATGCAGCTATACCGCGTCTTCCCAGACCTACTACACAACCGTCTACCCGCTCCAACATCCACATCATCCCAATACCCCAGCAACGCCGATCCAGTACCCCGCGACCCATTCTTCCCAATCGACCTCGACAGCATGAACCTGTCAGCTGGATTCGGCGGCCCCAGTCCAGCAACAGCACAAACTACCAATTCTCGACACACCGCTCCTTCGCCATCCACACGATCCTCCCCTCACAATCTCTATCGCAATTCCCCTCACAATCTACCATCCCCGCCATCACCAGACGCACAACAAACCCCCACCCCAGAAGCACTATACAGCAACTGGCTCACCGAGTTCGCCGTGACAACCCTCTCCCGGCTAAAAACAATACCCCTGGAATCACGCACCCGCTGTCTCCAGCCATTCCTCCTAGTAGCATCCTGCTCAGAGCTCCGTCTCCCGCGTCTGGCCACAAATGCAAGCCCTCAACCTCGGAATGGAGAAGGTTATGCAGAAGGCGTCGATAACGATAGTAACAACCCGAATCAAACACCTACCATCTCAATGGAGGCTATTGAAGTTTCGCGCACGCGCAAGTTCATCCTCGGCCGGCTAACGTCCTTTTTGCATGTTTTGCCCCCAAAACCAATTCATGTATGTTTGAAATTGGTTAATGAGGTCTGGAAGAGATTGGATGCTGGGGATGATGATGCTTATTGGGTTGACGTTATGATTGAGAAAGGTTGGGAGACAACTATGGGGTGACGCAGTGCCAAGTTGGGCTTTTGGGGGTTCCCAGTTCAATACCATGGTATTCTTTTTCGCATTTGCAATCAGTGTACATAGCTTTTGCTGAATTATATGTTATAATTGTGAATTTATCATGTCTCGAATCAGCAGTAGTCGTCGTCTAGATTAAATCGGTGGCTGGTCAGAGATTGGAGGTACAGGGTAGACTGAGACTAAGTATCTTTGCATGAATTGACATTAGATAAAAGGTAGCATATGTTTAAAGATATAAACGCGTCACTAGGTGTCTAGGCGGATTCTCAAGATATCTTCGTGTTATTTTTCGGACATCGACATGCTAGAAGCGTAGAGAAGAGCAAAAGGACAAGAAACAAGCCCTTAATCAAATAAAATAGAAATGATCATAAAATTCATGAAAGTTCATAGAAACACAAAACTAAAACAAGACAAGAAAAACACCCTAAACCCCATTATCCCTTCTGTTTTGTTTTTCATATTTTCCCAATTTCCATCTCCAACCCCAACCCCGAAATCAAGTATACAAACCACCAAGCATACAACAGATGCAAAACGCAGAAACAAAACTACTTGCTACCACTTCCCCGGGTGTATCCCTCCCACCACTTCGAGAACATGCCTCCCTTAGCAGCCTGCTCATTCCAGCTCGCGCGACGGGTAGCCATATCCGCGTTTGTAGATTCACGCTTCTGTGTATTCAGGTTCGAGAAGAGACCACCAGAAGAGCCGGCTGAGCTGCGACGACGTTCAGCTAGGCTTGGGGGGTTTGGTGTAGTGCCTTCGGTTTGTTTGGTTCCGTCTGAGGAGGTGGAGGTATTGGAGTCCTTCATTTTGGTGTTAGATTGGGTTTGGAGATGTGGGATGGATGGATAAATGATAAGGGAATAGGGAGATGGATGGATAGAGGGGTAATGATAATAGTGATTGATGTAGTGATGTAGTGCCGAGGGAATAATAGATGGGAATGGTATATAAGAAACAGAAATCCAAAGAGGCAAATGACCTACCCTTCTAGTGTCCGTGTTAGGCATTGCCCACGCAGCACGACCACTAGGGCTCTTGGCACCGCCGTTCATCCAGACATTGAGGTGCTGGTGACGGTCGCCGGGGTTTCCGTGCCAGTGGCGGCGGGTATTGTCGTCAGACATGTTGGAGATTTCTAAGCAGTTGGAGTAATCCGTGATGGGTTTGATCTAGTTCTTTGGAGGAGGATTTAGTAGGTGTGAGATAAAAGTATAGAATGCTAAAGAGACTAAGGAGATAAGAGGTATGAGATATCGTTTTAAGGGTTGGGAGTCGACGACGTCATTCTTGTTCGGGGTTGCCTCTTGGGGATGGATGGAATATGGAATACCTGAGAAATGGAATGGATCTTACCGCAATATGCTCCAAGTTTAGCTTGGATTAATAGAATTGAATACATGTAATACAGAGAAAGGCAAAGAGGGGGAAAGCTGCCTTATAAGACCTAAAGGTTACTAGGTTGCAACGCGATGGTGAATCACCGTGGGGATCTGGAATGGTCTAGTTCCTTATGCACACTCTCTGGGATACTATGTTGGTACTTATTATACATGTCGAGCACATGTATTATGGCCTGCTATTACCATGTACTATGACTATTCCCTATTATTTCCTGCTATATATGTACTAACTATGTACTATGATGTACCCCAGAGAGCCTTGACGTAATTGGAATGCGGGGAAAGCTTGGCATATAACTTAAGAATATCAAAGAGCTACATATAGTAATATCTATACATTGCACCTCAAAAGAATAGATAGATATCCTACATATTTACTTATGTAGTACATACCTCCAGGGCTAGGTAGATATACCTAGGTGGGTATCACCCCAACCTCCTATCAGCATCCCTCAACACCTTCCAAACCCTAACACCCTCCTCCCAATCCCCATCCTCCACAATCTCAACACTCCCATCCTCCCTCAGCATCCTAACCCCCCTAGCCCCAGAAACCCCCCATCCAAAGTCCCCCTCCCCAGCAACAAACCTCCCTAACGAACTAACAAACGCCCTCTTAACAACCCTTCTCCCCCTCCCCCAACAACCCCCCATTCCCAAAGAACCAAATCGGATAATCCGACGAATGCGTAACCCCCCACTCAACCGGCAAAACGGCCTCCACACACTTCGCCCGCCACTCAATCCGATACCGAAACAACAACGCCGAAGCATCAACACCACCCTCATTCTCCGTCAGCGCATACGCAAGACCGCGCTGCATCTGATGAACCTGCATATCAGCATAGATCCTCCCCCACGCATCCTGGTCCCAATTCTTGCAGTGCGGAGGTAGAAGACCGTCCGGGTAATACAGCGGTATAACAGCATCAACGATGTGTTCCGGGTAATCTGCGACGAGACGGGTGCGTAGTGCTGAGAGGGTATTATCTGTCGGCGGGAACCATGTACTGTAGAGGAAACGCTCGTCGCAACATTCGCCTATTATAATGCGGACGTTGCGGGCTAGCAGGCTTCGGGCGAAGGCGCCGGTATCCAGAGTTGCGAAGAGGGATGGGGAGATGAAGGATGTATCTGTTGTTGGGCGGAATTGGTGGAGGGTGATTGTTTTTGCTTTGTCGAGGAGGATTTTTGCGGGCATTGAACGTAGACGGGTGAGTTTCTCACTATTTGGTAGGGTGAGGGGGATATCCAGGGCTGTTAGGAGTTGGTTGAATTGGGTTTGGGTTTCGGTTGGCTGCTTGGGTTGGACTGCTGGACTGTTTGACCAGATGCAGGCTTGGCGGATGAGGGAGTTCTCGTCTGGTTGGCGGAGGTCGTAGGCTAGTTGGTGGAAGACGGAGTTGGCGCCTGCGGAATATCCTGAGATCGTGATGGTCTCCGGATTCCCGCCGAATAGCTGGATGTTCTCCTTCGTCCATTCCAGTGCGAGTCTCTGGTCCCAGAATCCGTGGTTGCCAACTGTTTCGCCGGCAGTGGCTGCGTCCTCCTCCAGTTCGGCTGAATACAGGAATCCGAATAGGTTGACACGGTATGCAGGCATCACAACCACGCAGTTGAGATCGGCCTCGCCGATCAATGCAGCCGGATTGAATGAATTGGGCGTGCCGAATTGAAGCCATCCGCCATCTGCACCGAACAATGTCTGTCAGTACGGTTTATGTAGAACTTTATCACCTCGTTCCATGTCCTAAAGCGATATCTCCTAGACCCAATCAGAAAATACTCACGAATAAAAACAAAAACAGGCCATCCACCCTCAGGCATTTCCCCAATAGGCGTCCAGACATTACACTGAAAGCAATCCTCGTTCCACGCATCCGGATTCTCAGGCGAGATATTCAGAAAGCCCGGTTGGGGACAAAGCCCTGCACCCCCATCACAACGACCCGGTGCTTCTTCGCTGCCGTAGGTGAAGGATGCGGGCAGGGGCTGAGCGCGGCGCCAGCGCTCGGCGGGGGCAAGGCCGTATCGGACGCCGCCAAAGTAGTGGCAGAGGTCTTTGGCTTGGCTGGTAGGAGAAGACAATGTTGATATTGTTACGCCTTGGATTGTGCCACGGTGGGCGAGGGATTTGACGTGAGTGCGGCGGATTGTTTCCATCTTTGTTGGCTTTTGTTCTGTTGATGATTGATTTGGGGGTAGTTGAGTATATACGTAGATCCCAAGTGATACAGTAGACGTAATCACACGTGTCTCTATTCTGAGGTGGTACTCAAGTATATTGTAGTCAAGTAGAGCAGTCCGAGCCGGGAGCCACGCCCTTTAAGACGGTATCTATCGGCGCTACATGCCGCCGTTTTTGAACACTTAGTAGCCGAGATAAAGAGGCGATTGTCTTTCATTGGTGAGAGACAAGGACATCGGCAATTTGCGATTGGCGATTGGCCATTGATAGTTGGAGAAGGACGAAGTTGCGGGGAGAACGGCAGAAGTCCGGCTCGGAGCCAGATTTGGGGAATCACTGGCTTGGGAACCATAACCCTAGGTAGATCGGAGCTAGATTTGAAGATTACTGACTTGGTTGGCTTGGGAACTATAGAGATCTATGAGGAAGCGTACTAATGACTATGAAAAGTTTTGAACAGAAGAAATACTGTTTAATTCCGAATAAGCCAGAACAGCAAATTGCCTAAATCTAGAGAGAAACTCGAAAAACAAGAACTAAAAACGCTGAGAGAAATCATTCAAGTCACATCACGCATCACAAATCGTGCATGGTTCAGTAGTACAGAGTCACTATGCTTTTACGCCTTGCTGATCCTGCAGATCAGGTCCTGGCCATCGACGGAGTCGCCCTCCTTGACTTGGAGGCCGGACACCTTTCCGCTGTGTGGGGCGGAGATCACCATTTCCTAGGTGAGAGTTAGCAACACATTCATGCCTGCAATAAAAAGGAAATAAATAACATACCATCTTCATGGCGCTCAGCACCGCAATAGGATCACCCTTCTTGACGTCATGGCCATCGTGGATGCGGATCTCAACCACGACACCGCTCATGGGAGCGCCGACCTGGCTGCTATCTGTAGGATCGGCCTTGGCGCGGGCCAGGTTCTCGATCGAGGCCTTGTTGTCATCGACACTGACCTGGCGGACTTCACCGTTGACCTCGTAGAAGACCTCACGCTGACCGGTCTGCTCGGAGAGAGGACCGATGGCGAGCAACTTCAGGATCAGGACCTTACCCTTCTCCAGCTCCACGTGGAACTCCTCGCCGATCTCGGGACGGGCAAGGAAGTAACGGGTCGGCAGGACGGAAAGATCACCGAACTTGGCAACGAACTTGCGGTAGTCCTCGAACACCTTGGGGTACATGGCGTAACTGGCAACGTCGCACTCGGTGGCGGTGCCGAACTTCTCGCGGATATCGTTCTTGATCTTGATGAGATCCATGGGCTCCAGGTACAGACCGGGGCGCTTGTCGAGCTTGCGACGGCCGCGCAGGGCCTTGGTACGCAAAGGCTCGGGGAAGCCGCCGTAGGGCTGGCCCATCAGACCTTCAAAGAACTCCAGGACGGATCCAGGGAAGTCGAGCTGATCGGCACGGTCGAGCACATCCTGGGCGGACAGCTTGTTGCTGACAATCCAGGAGGCGAAGTCACCACAGACCTTGGAGGAGGGGGTGACCTTAACGATGTCGCCCAGCAACTCGTTAGCCACCTCATATGCCTTCTTGGTCTCAGCCCACTGCTGTCCAAGACCCAACTGACTGGCCTGGAAGATCAAGTTGGTCAGTTGGCCACCGGGGATCTCGTGCTCGTAGACCTCGGGGTCGGGGCCGGTCAGACCAGCCTCGAAGGGAGAGTAGAGCAGGCGAAGCTGAGCCCAGTAGCTGTCAAGAGCACGGACATGGCCCAGGTCCAGCTTGGGGTCGTGCTCGGTACCCTGCAGCGAAGCAAGGAGAGCACCGATGCTGGGCTGCGAAGTCATACCAGACAGACTGTCGGTAGCGGCATCCACAGCATCAGCACCGGCCTCGGCACAGGCAATCATGGAGGCGACACCGGTTCCGGCGGAGTCGTGAGTGTGAACGTGGATGGGGAGATCGGGGTAGCGCTCGCGGATGGAACCGATGAGCAGACGGGCAGCCTGGGGCTTGAGCACACCGGCCATATCCTTGATTCCAAGAACGTGGGGACCCATCTTGACGATCTTGTCCACCAGACCCAGGTAGTACTCCAAGCTGTACTTCTTCTTGGGGTTCAGCATGTCACCACTGTAGCACATGGTGGCCTCAACAACACCACCGGCCTCGAGGACGGCCTTAATACCGACCTCGAGCTGGTCAAGATCGTTCAGGGCATCGAAGACACGGAAGATATCGACACCGTACTTCTTGGCCTGCTTACAGAAGTGGTAGATGGCGTTATCGGGAAGGGAAGAGTAGGCAACACCGTTGGCACCGCGCAGCAGCATCTGGAAGGGGATGTTGGGGACGGCCTTGCGCATCTTGCGAAGTCTGTCCCAAGGATCCTCGTAGAGGAATCGCATGGCCACATCGAAGGTGGCTCCACCCCAGCACTCGAGCGAGTAAGCGTTGCTCAATGCGTGGCTGGTCTCGGTAGCGATGTTCAGCATATCAATTGTTCGCACACGGGTGGCAAGCAACGACTGGTGGGCATCACGCCAGGTGGTGTCCATGATCAAGCAGCCCTTGTTAGCGCGCACAGCCTTAGCGAAGCCCGCGGGGCCTTCGCTGTCCAAAATCTGCTTCCAGCCCTTGGTGCAGGGCGCAGAGATGTCAATGGGCTTGCCAGCAGCATCGGTGAGAACGGGTCTGATGATCTCGCCCTTGAACTTGGGCTCACCAATCTGGCCCTTGATGCTACTGCCGTTGACAGCAACGTCACCCAGGTAAGCGAGCAGCTTCTGGGCGCGGTTCTGGCTGCCGACGAGAGCAAACAGCTCGGGGGTGTCATCAATGAAAGTAGTCCAGCAAGTACCATCGATGAACACGGGGTGGCTCAGGAGCGAAGCAAGGAAAGGAATGTTGGTCTTGACACCGCGAATACGGAACTCAACCAGAGCACGCAGCATCTTGCGGCGGACAATCTCGTAGGTTGAGCCACGGCAAGTGCACTTGACCAGCATGGAGTCGTAGTGAGGAGTGATAATGGCACCAGCAAAGCCGTTACCACCGTCCAGACGGATTCCATTACCACCAGCAGAGCGGTAGACCTCGATCTTACCAGTATCGGGGGAGAAGCCCTTGGCGGGATCCTCAGTAGTGATACGGCACTGAATGGCGAAACCGCGAGTGGAGATGCGGTCCTGGGTAAGGCCAAGCTGTTCAAGGGTGGCACCAGCAGCAATCTGGATCTGAGCGGCCACGATATCGATACCGGTGATTTCCTCGGTAATAGTGTGCTCGACTTGAATTCTGGGGTTGATCTCAATGAAGTAGTGCTCGTTGCCACAGACAAGGAACTCAGCGGTACCAGCGTTGCGGTACCGAACTGACTTGGCCAATTTCACGGCATCGGACAAGATCTTATCACGAACATCAACGGGAAGGTCCTTGGCAGGAGCAATCTCCACGACCTTCTGGTGACGACGCTGGACGGAGCAATCACGCTCGAAGAGGTGGACAACATTGCCCTGGTTATCACCGAGAAGCTGAACCTCGATGTGCTTAGGCTGGTCAAGGAAACGCTCGACGAAGACGGTACCGTTACCGAAGGCGGTGCGGGCCTCGGAGGTAGCACGCTCGAAGGAGTCACGGAGCTCGGATTGATCACGAACAACACGCATACCACGACCACCACCACCAAAGGCAGCCTTAATAATGATGGGGAAGCCAAATTCATCAGTGAAGGACTTGACCTCTTCAAAGCGCTCGACGGGGCCCGGGGTTCCAGGAACAACGGGGACATTGCACTTGATAGCGGCGCGGCGGGCAGAAACCTTATCACCAAGGGCATCAATAGTATCAGCGGTAGGACCAACGAACACAATGCCAGCCTTCTCGACGTTGCGGGCGAACTCGGCGTTCTCTGACAGGAAACCGTAGCCGGGGTGGATCAGGTGGACACCGTGCTCCAAGGCGATCTTGATGATCTCATCACCGGCCAGATAAGCACCCACGGGGGTATATTGACCCCGGTGACCGATCATGTAGGCCTCATCAGCCTTTTGGCGATGCATTGAGAGACGATCTTCGTGTGAGAAGACTGCGACCGTCTGGAGGGACAGTTCGTGTGCGGTACGGAAGATACGGATGGGGATTTCACCACGGTTGGCAACCAGAATCTTTTGGAAGTGCATAATAGTCGAGTTGGCCCGCAGACGACGGTGGACTGAGTCCTGGTGGTGCTCATTGTGGTCCTCGATGAAGTCAGACTCATCAATGGCCTCCTCCGGTTGGCGGTGCGGGGCAGCAGCCATTGTGAATGTATGTGAGGATATGGGAGATAAGGTTACAAGGGGGGTGATTTTACTAGAGAGGATTTGATTAGATGAAGTTTCTCTCCAGGTGAAGCATCCAAGGTTTCCCCGGTGTGGAAAGCAGAGGGCGGTGACTCACTATAAGAAAGCTGGGGGGGGGGAGCTATCCGGATCCAATTTCAGGCCGGTTTCGGCAGGTCACTGCACAATCACTCTATTTCTTCAGTATAAGTGAAAGGAGGTGTTGTATAATAGAGATTGAATAGAATTGATAGATGAAGAATGAAATATAAAGACAAGGAAAAAAAAAAAAAGAAGAGTCAAAGGTTGGGGGAGGGGGAGATAGATAAAGAGGGGAATCACAAGCGCGGATCTACATGTCACAGATACTTTCCGGGGCGAGGGGATTGACTCCAGGAATGAGGTAACAAGTACATACAGGTTCACCGGTACACCGGGCCAATGCCTAGAAATTGGGAAAATGAGAAAATGATCAAATCGAATGGAATAATAATTGAATAATTGAATTTAAGGAGATTTTTTGATTTTATTGAGTTATTCCATTATCCAATGGGTCCTTTTGTACTTTGGTACTGTATACTATAACTAACCCTAGCTATACTATACTCCTATTATTCCCTACCCCGGAGAACTCCCCATATTCTCGCACGATAAGTCCCCTCGCACGATAACTTCGGGTGGGTTTAGGTAAGTATTTCCGGTCATCTACCTCGGGCCCTCGGGATTAACGTCAGATGTCGAGGGACATAAAACCATTTGATTTCGCAACTGGCACGGATATTCACGGGAAACGAAGAAAGTAGGGAAAAGTCCGGGGGAGACTCGGAGAACTCTCGACAAACACATGTGCAGAACGAGAAGTGGATCGGGCCAATTCGATTACAAGGTCCTCTCTCTCTGTCTGTCTCCTATTCGGGGAAGATATAAGCCGATATCGACATAATTCCACTCTAAGGTCAGTCTGATCTGACTCATATTTACCCGACTACTATATTATTTTCTCTCTCAAGGTTAAAATAAAATCTTTGATCGGTCATGCGTCCACTAAAAATCATCCCAAAAAAAACCAGATTGGACCGATAGGAGGGGGGGGGGGCACATGACGCTATCTAATTTGTTGTACGATGACCTAGATCTCCCCCCACTATTAAGCGCCTCTTCTCACTCCCAAATTCAATCTTACAACATATAAACCATTCCACTTGGCACTCCGGGGATCTCCCGCTTGTATGACAGGTACGACTACGGAGTACTAATCTGGTAGATCCTACGCACGCAAAAACGCGACATACCAACGCCATTGGGATTCCCAACATTGCCAAGATGCCTCTTATACGGAGTACACCCCGAGCTATTCCATTTGTGAGCACCATAAGCCGAGAGAAATGCAACCTGATCTACTTCGTACCATTCCCTACTTATTCTTGCAGTGCCCAGAGAAACTTACAACACCCTTACTCTTCTCTTGGCTGATAAGCTTGCTTCCATTTTGGGTTTCTGCACTGAAAAGATCTGAATGATGTGCAAATCACCGCTCGAAGCGCTTATCTACTAACCACCAGCATCCAACCTTGGAAGTTCCCCCGGGGCCATTGGCAACTTAACAGGATCAAGGATCAACCCCCTGAGATCTGCCAGTCACACCTTTTTGCATGGACTGCACATCCCCGACGGAAAACCACCGCTCGAAAGCGCTTATCTACCTCTTAGCCCCCAATCTGAGAAGTTTCCCCGACCCGTTGACATGAACTCGTCAGCATGAACTCCTGAGCTCCTTTTGGTCATGCTTCTGCGTGCACTCGCATCCCCGACGGAGAAATCCAATCCACTTCCTTCTTTCCGCCAGTAACCCTTGCTGCATGATTCTTCCCCGCGCGGCCAAGTCTCCCCTCACGGGAAGGGAGTGTTTTCCATTTGTCCGGGCCGAGAGGAAATTCGGCAGCCTAAGCTCGTTGAGCTCGTCGAGCTTGTCGGAACTGTGAAACCCTATGCTATGTCTGGTACTATGCCTCAGTACCTTCCGTACGTAGCACAATGGCTAAAAAAAGAAACGTAAATTATGCTTGTTCGTGCCGAGGTGTAGGAAGAGTGGGGACGGGACACTAGTATCTCATAGCTACAACCTGAAACACCGTCCAATGCTAACCTCCCATCGCACCTCATGGGCAAAGCTAAAAGTTGATAAGGCAATGAGTGATCTGCAGCACTCACCTTCAATCTCATGGGGACAAATAATACATAGTACGAAGTAGTTGCAGATGATTTCCCTTGGCGTCTTGGCGATGCTACATTCTTCACCGAAGACCCTGATGCTCTCGAATGGATCCGCCTAGGCATACCCTTGGCAGCCTCGGGATTGAGAGAGGGAAAAAAAAAAACAGGGAATTACTGAGGTTACTGCGGTGAGAAAAAAAAAATAATTAGGGAAATCGCAATGCTATTACTGAATATCAGGGCCATGGCCCAGACTGTTTTAAAAGCATTAAAAAAAAACGCAAACTTATCAAATACATGCGGGCGAAGAAGAAAAAAAGAAAAATCAGAAAGCAAGATTAATGGGATGTCATGAAGTTCCTCCTATGGCACGCTCTTGGCGTAACCATCCCCCATATGAAAATCGTTCCTTTTGCAACCTCAAAGCATCACTTCCGCTGTATGTTACAAATGCAAGAGAAACGGAGAATCAAAAGCAAATACGGTGCACGGTTCTAGAATCCACGATACCCAGTTGCCTGGGGTGTGAGACCGGCGCCGTTGGACTGAGGGCCCTGGGTAAGCATGAGGCGCGAGCCCTGCAAGATGGGAGTGTTGTCCTCCTCTGTGCGGGTTGACTTCTCGCGGTTCTTGCGCTCCTCGTTGTCCTTCTTGAGCAGCTCGATCGATCGGGTCTGCTCGCAGAGGAAGTTGATCATGAAGGGCATGGTGAAGTCGTGAAGACCCTTGCGCCATGAGATCTCCATGATGACATCGGGGCGGATGAGGTCGTAGCAGGCATAAAGCATGCCAACGTAGCACTCGCGGCTACCAATATCGACAAACTAGTTGCAATTAGTAAAAGTCTCGAGCAATGACAGAGATAGCAAAAACTTACGTAGCGGAGAAGATCCTCCACAATCTCAGGCTTGGCGGATATAGCGGAGGTCTCAATAGCATCTTTGTAGAGCTTGTCCTGCTTGGAGAGCGCAATCGACTTCTCCCAGCGCTTGTTGTTGCGGTAAATGTTGGCCGCAATCTGGCGGAGGAAAATGAGGTCGTGCTTCTCAAGGCGCTGGGCGAGAGCCACAGCATCAAAGTTGTCATTCTGATCGACAGAGTCCTTGAGCAGCTTGTGGTCCTCCTCCTCAATCAAAAGCTCGTTAATGGCGTCGTTGACAGCCCGCTTGTTCTGAGACTGGACATTGAGCAGGAAAGGCTTGATCAGGGGGATGTTGTCAGAGCTCTGGAAGATGCGAACGACACGGTTCACGTCGATGCGAGCGGTCAGAACCTGAAGCAGGTCAGTGAGCAGAAGGGGCTGCTCCTGAAGGTAGAAGTTGAGCGCCCGGTAGTAGATTTCCAAGTTGGCAACCTTGACGATAATGTCCTTGAACGAGTGGTGTTCCCAGGCATCAGCTGCGCGCTCCATCATGGCGAGAGCGGCGTTGTCCCACTCATCGTAGTGGCAGTACAGGAACACCAGCTCCGGCCAGAGGTTAGCTTCCTCAGAGGCCCGGATCATCTTGGGGATGTTGATGCGGGACCAGAAGAGCTTCAGGTGCTCCATGACACGGTCTGGGTGGTACTTGGACAAAGCAATGCCAAGCTCGGTGAACATTCCCATGTGAGCCCGCTCGAGACCGAGACCTGCCTCCAAGACAGCGATCAGTTCATCGAAGTAACCATTGCGCTCGTACTGGCGAACCAGGCTCTGCAGCTCTTCGGCGTGAACAATCAGGTTCAGACCGCAAATCTGGGCAAGACGGAATTCCTTCTTCTCAACACAGGCCTCGTTGACTTGCTTCCAGACCTTAACGCTGTTGGCCTTACGGGCACACTCCACTGCAGCCTGGTAGTCCTCCAGGTGAACCAAGGTAGTCGCCAACTTGGCCCAGTTAGAGATGTTGGTGAAGAAAATCTTAGCGGCGTGGTGGAAGCCTTCGGCGTAAGCCTTGTCACCGGAAGCTTCAATGTCCGCAACATTGGTAGTGCGGAGGAAGTCCTCGAGCTCAGCAAGCTGGTCTAGGCGGGCAAAGCAGAAAGCAAGACCAGTATCAATAGCCGGCTCACGCAGCGTCTTGCGGGCCATGCGAAGGTACTTGACAAGATCCTCGTCCTTGCCTGCGTGAGTTGCAGTCTCAATCACTTCGTGGTAGTTGGACGGGTCCTCGGCACGGATGTAGGACTCAATTGAGTCGGTCACACGAAGACCATCGAGTTGGGCCTTGGCAACCTTGCTCCAAACCTCGGGGAGCTCGACACGCTCAGCAAACTCTTGAGCTCGGTCGATGCTGACAATGTTCTCCACAAGCACGTTGACGGCGGCCAGGTAGTTGTTAACCTTCTTGTAGATTTCAAAGGCCTCCTCGTACAGACCAACGCTGATACACATCTCAGCAATCTCATCGGCAGAGAACTCGTTGAGCTGGTGAATGTAGTCCATCAGGCGACTCTTGTCGGCTTTGGCAGCAGTCAACATCAAGAGGTTCTGCAAGCTGGTGTTATCACTGAAAGGAGAGGGCTCTAGGATGATCTTCTCGAGCAGCTCAATCAGCTCGCCGGGAAGGTCGGCCTCAAGGAACGACTTGACGGCGACAGACACCTTCTCGGGTTCAGTAGATTCGGGAACCGCGGTGGCGATGACCTGGTCCACAAGGGAACGCCGGCCCTCATTGTTCTCGCTGAGGACAAAGGTCCAGATCTCGGGATCGGCACGCTCAACAAGGTAACGAGCTTGGGCACGGAACATAGAGTTCTCGTTGGTGATGCTAATAAGCTCCAGATCGTTCTGACCCTTGCTGTAGGCAATGTACGCCAGGTTGGGATCACGCTTCTCGCAGTACTTTCCAACAATGAGGGTGTCGTACTGGTCGTTCTCCTTCAGGAACTTCTCGGGGTCGTTGTTGCTATCAATGTAGATCTTCGCAAGAGCGTTGTAGACAGCCTGCTGCTGGTTGCCAGTGGCAAGAGTGGCCTCGAGGAAAGGCAGAAGCAACTTAAGGCGGTTTCGGCTCTCGACCTCAGTAACAAGCTCGTCGATGGGGATGACGGATGGGTCAACGGTCGAGAGCAAATTCTTGATGATGGCCTCATCACAGTCAACATCGAGCAAGCCGCCAACAACAGAAGGGGCACGACCAGGGTTGACGCGCTGGACATAAACCTCGATCGACTTGAACTGTTGGTTCTGGTAAAGGTACAGGACCAGATCGTGGATAAAGTTGAAACGGTCACAAACGATGATCAGGGGGAGTTGCTCTGTCAGGCGGGCTTCCTTCAGGAAGTTCTTCACCTTCTCAGGGTTGTAGTAGTTGCTCTCACGGCAAATACGCTCAACCTCGGTGACCTGGTTCATGGCGGTAGCAGCCTCAATGTACTTGAAGTGCACCTCAGGGTCCTCGCTGAGGTTGACAATGCTTCCTAGGTAGTAGTAAAGACCCTCGGCAGTGCGGTATTTTTCGAAAAGATCGATCAGGCGGTTAGCGCCAAGAAGGTCAGAGAACTTGGTGGCAATCTGGACCACAGACTGCAGGTTCTGGCGAATGTTTGACTCCAGCATGGTGTCCATGCAGTCGAGAGTCTGCTCCACGGACAAACGACCAAAGTAGCTCATCAGCCACTCGGGGCTCAGCTTGTCGGTGCGGACAATGTTGCGCTTGATCACAGCTGGGTCATCTGAGTTTTCCAGTGCACGCTGGATGAGACCGGCGTTCTCGCAAAGCTGTGCGATACGAGGACGGTCGAAGTGTGTGAAAATTTCGTTGCCGAGGATGGCATCTGCGACCTGGGGGGCGTTGACGAGGTTCATCTCCAGAAGACGAGTTTGCAGGTTGCCATGCTCAGGCTTGTTGTCCTTAAGAGCGTCCAGGAGGAACGAAGTGGCCTGCTGGATCATGTTCTGTGACAGGAACACGTCGACAACGCGGTCAAGGTCAACCAATGCGCCGCTTTCTTCATTAGCGAGCTGCGTAGCAAACTCGGCGCCCTTCTCAGGGTTGACGCGAACGATGTGCTGAAGCAGCTGGGTGTAGTCCGGCTGGTATCCAGCTTGCTTGGAGTATGCAAGGATCTTGTCGAACTGGCCAGTCTCCGCGAATCCAGCAACAACCTTGTGAGGAACATTAGCTTGGAGATAAACGGTCAGAGCAAGAGACATGTCGTAGGGCCGGATAATGTCACCAAGCTCCTCCGAGCTCTCCAGCTTCTTCTCCTGCATCCACTTCTCAAGCAAGTGCTTGCGGTTCTGCTGCAGGACGGGACGGACAAGCTCAACACTTTCGTACTTGTTGAGCGAACCCTTGTCCAGCAGCATACCGAAGTACTGCAAGATCACCGACATCTGACCGGTTTGAGGAGCGCTCTTAAAACGGTTAATGGTTTCCAGAGTGCGGAGGAAGCCCCGGGGGGAGTTGGCGGCAATCTTGGCGGCTTCGGCATAATCCTGCGAGGCCATGAGAGAGTCAAACTGCTGCTGGTACAGGTGATCCGCGCCTGGAAGGCCGGCCTTCGAGGCAAGTTTGATAGCAAGACCGGACATGGCGGGGTTCTCCATGAGGTACTGGATAATATTTGTTTCGTCAACGCTGACGGCCAGGACCTGGCCCTTGCGGTTCACACCGACCAGACCGGCTCCCTCGGAATCCGGAGTCGTGGTGAAGATCGTCTCGCTGGAGATGCGGTTCATGAAAATACAAGTGCCAGTCTCGAGATCATAAAGGTGGATGAAGCCGTATTTCGTAACGAGGTAGACCACGTCGTACTTGCTGGACACCTGCATTGCAACGGGGAAATCATTGACCGCCTCTTGTGGGAAGTACACCTCGACGGCCTTCTTCTGGAAGCGAGGATTGGGTTCTTGGTGATCGATTTCGGCGATTTGCAACTTGGCGCCCGTTTGGGTACGAACGGCGAAAGTGAAGAGGCTGTGGGGTAGCGGAGAGCCCTCGACGGTAATGTTGGCGAAAGAGGCGGCATGACCTTCGATAAACTGAGAGATCCCGCGCTCCTTTGAGTAAAGCTGCATCGATCCGACAACCCGACCCTGCTGCTGGCTAATACCGACCACGACCATCCACTTCTCCTCGGCGTTGACGCGGTAGTTGATAATTTGGCATCCCTAAAGAGCACCCCCGGATTAGCATACTGAGTTTCCATTATTGTATTCACAACGCAAACCACATACTGCAAGGTTGGGAAGTCGGTCGAACACCTTGACGGGGTTCTGCTGTGTAGCATCGTAGACATCCCAGTGGTAGACCGCTGAGTCGGTGACCAGACCGAGGGACCTTTCACTGAACCACTTCCAGTAGACAATATCTTCATTCATATTCGCCGACTTCAGCTTTTGCCGTGCGCCAAGGTCGAAGATCTGAATGGTACGGCCCTGAGCCTTCAAGGCGATGATGTTCTTGTTCCAATGCATGATCGCACTGTCGGCGTTGATCGGGCGTCGTAGAACTTCATTGTTGTTCTTGAGGTCGATAATGATGACTTCTGGTTTGCTATCATCGTCCAGCTTTTGACGGACACAAACGTAGTGATCGGATTCTAGTGTCTAAAATGGAAGATTGTCAAGTTAGCCGGGCCATTTCATCCATGTTTTGAGGGTCAGTCGCAAGGCAACAGTAGACAACTTACACATGAAGTGAAGCCAATTGATGCCGGCTGTAAACATAAACGTTAGTGACAGTCCCATGATATCCAGAAATATTGCGATGCGCGGCCGGTGCATCCGTCTTAAAGCTCGAGCTCATCACGAAGCATCGCCGGTAATCATGGTTGGGTGTACATACCGCAATGCCGACAGAGGTCAACTGTAGAATTCAGGCGCTGGTCAGTTTCAAAGCTTCAATTGTTATGAGATAGAGATGAGGGGTAACCACGTACATTGACCAGCTCTGTGAACTTGATAGGGAGAGGTGCCATATTTACGTAGGCCGCAGTACGACCTAGTTCGCCGAATGAAACGCCACGCAAAGAAGGCTGAAGAATTGAAGTATGTTGAAAAGGGGTGATGAAATGCGAATGTCACGAGGAAGAAAAAAGAAAAGAAGAAGAAGATGTATGAAGTGAGGAGGGGGGTAGAGATCTGGTAGATGCGGAAGTGACCTCAGGAGGCCGCTGCTGTCGTTGCTGAGGTGTCGCTTATGGGCTATCACGTGATACAGGGGGGCTTCCAATATCGTCTCTTTCAGATGCAGTGTTTGTAATTAGGAAAGATGAAGAAAGAGAGAGCAAAGTGAAATATAGATAGCAAACGTGCCAATATCTTGTTTGTCAGATTAACCTGAGAGGAGTGCTGTCAACTCAAGTTCATACATCTTCTACGCATGTTGGAGGTATAGTTACCTGACCGCCCTCACAATGTTTACTAACGTACTCCGTTGTTAACTAACATCCATACTAAGTAAAACACGTAGGTGGCTCTTACCACTCACCCACCTACCCACGTTCTCTGGTATTTCTTTGTTTCTTCTGACTTTCTGAGTCAAACATTACCGTTTGGAAATAGATCACTCACTCTACTCTTTGAAGAACACGCATTTCTCCAAATGCAAGCTATTGATACCTGCATGAGAATATAAGCTGACCCTCATCGCGTGGACCCCAAAAAAGCAAGGAATGTGCATGTTCAGCCCATTTTACGTTCGAACCGTTACAAGTAGCCTCTCGCGGCTAAAGCCAAGACTTCCGAACTCAGGAGGTTCCAGGATTGCAAATTGGGAATTGGCCCCTTAACCAGATCCACTCTAGCGGAGCCTATCATCCAACCATTGCAATTTCGCTTGAAATATTCGGACGTCATCAGGTGAGTAGCGCCTGAGTCCCTTCGGTACTTTCTCAATATAAAGATATTTAACCCCAGACCCCAGCTCCAGTGACCCTCAATCTAGGACATCTCCCCAGACCAAAGCAACATAGCCGACTACTAATAGCCCACTAGAGCACAAAAGGAAGTTATTCCGATGGTCTTTGACCCTAAACTCACATTAAAACCCGAACCGGAGCCACTGGAGTGCATATCGGCCCATTTTTACAAAAATTTCTCGGCGTAACCGATCAATGACCACGCGCACAGCGCCACACGGCTTGCGGTTGCTTATCTATCTCGGGTGAGCCAAGTCCAGAGGGATTCTGGCCAAGGTTATCCCCACGCCAAGCCAGCCTTAAAGTGTGTGGTGCGGGATGTTGCTTATATCCTGTCCTGGCATTGGAGGCACGCCGGTTCCAAGCCCTTGGCATCTGCTTGGCTCCCTAGCGGAGTGGTATTTTACTTGTCCGAAACTCGGGGGATCCTGGGGTGCAGCAGCATTCATTATTCCCATCACGAGAAAAATGCGGGATGGAGATGCGGGGATAGATCGTGGGGTGTGCCTATAAAATGGCGGGCGTAGACGTAGAAATCGAAAGGAATATGCCACAGATCACCTGGAAAAATCCCACAAAGTCTACTATCAAATTTTCTGGGCTGCTTTGTTCGGGGTGATCTGATTATTCTGTTGGTTGGCTTGCCTTGCCTGCTCCTTATTCTATCTTCTTGCCTCTTTTTTTCTTCCCTTTTTTTGGTAGATTGCCATAATGGCGTCTCAAAATGAGAGGGCAGATCCCATCCCGGATGGTATGTTCGCCACGGCACGTCAGTCCATTGGAGATCTCTTCATCTGGAAGCAGCGTGTCGAGGTGACCAATGAGCACGGGGAATCATACGCAGAATGGCAATCTCCAGAGCCTATTAAGAACCCTTTCAGTCTCATGGCGCAGCTTTCAGCTCGAGACTGGCTATTCTTTATAGTGGGACTCATTGCCTGGACTGCCGATGCATTTGACTTCCATGCCCTTTCCATCCAGACGGTAAAGCTAGCAGAGTACTACGACAGATCCAAAACAGATATTACGACTGCCATTACTCTGACCCTGCTGCTGAGGAGTGTGGGAGCTGCATTCTTTGGACTCGCTGGTGACAAATATGGTCGTAAATGGCCCATGGTGCTCAATATGATCATTCTGGGAATCTTGCAAATTGCCACCATTTATAGTAAGACCTTCCAGCAGTTCTTGGCTGTGCGAAGTCTCTTTGGTCTTTTCATGGGTGGCGTTTATGGAAATGCTATCTCGATGGCTTTGGAACATTGCCCGTGAGTATTATCCTCCAAAACTCAGTGACTTTTGTTAATCATCGTACGAACCAGTGTCAACGCGAGAGGCCTTATGTCTGGAATCCTTCAACAAGGGTATTCCATGGGATATGTGTTTGCAGCATGTGCCAACCTTGGTGTTGGCGGTGGAACAGATACTTGGAAAACTGTATTCTGGATTGCAGGTGAGTCTCCTACTCCCATCGAATACTATTGGCCCACCACTAACAATTTGTCCTGTGCAGCCGGTATCTCAATTGCAGTTGGTCTCGTTCGCATCTGCTTCCCCGAGTCACAGTCCTTTATCGAAGCCAAGAAAGCCGGCAAGCGAACAATGAACGCAGGCGAGTTTTGGCGTGAAACAATAAGCATGTTGGGCAAGGAGTGGCGCATGTGCGTCTACTGTGTCATTCTCATGACCTGGGTATGTTATGACTGATATTCCAGCTCCTATCAGCATTTATCTAATTTGTCCCGCGATAGTTCAATTTCTATTCCCACACATCCCAAGACTCGTACACCACATTCATGCTCACTGCAAAAGAGCTTAATAACGAGGGCGCTTCGCGGGCTTCAATTCTGATGAAGACAGGAGCCTGTGTGGGCGGAACCATCATCGGCTACCTGTCCCAATTCTTCGGTCGTCGCCGAGCAATCATCATCGCCGCCTTTGTATCTGGGGTCCTCATCCCGGCATGGATTCTCCCAGAAGGCGAAGGCTCTCTGAGCGCGACAGGATTCTTCATGCAATTCTTCATTCAAGGAGCATGGGGCGTGATTCCCGTTCATCTGGCCGAACTATCACCCCCCGCGTTCCGCTCCTCGTTCACGGGTCTGACATACCAGATTGGAAATATGATTTCCTCGCCATCATCGCAGATTATAAACGCAGTCTCTGAATCCACATTTATCACTAGTGCAAGCGGCCATCGTGTTGAGGCCTATGGGCCTGTGATGGGAGTTGCTACTGCGATCATTGCTCTCGGCATCATGGTCACTACTGCTATTGGTCCTGAGAAACGTGGTCGCCGGTTCGAAAGTGTTGTGGCTGGAGTTGATGACGCTGCCAATGCCAAAGCCATGGATTTGGAAGCTGGTGAGGATGATGATAAGCCAAGTGACAAGAACATTGAGATGGCGGATCAGAAAATCTAAATTGCTACCTGTGGTAGTTGATAGTTGATTTTAGGGTCGGTGTAATTTCCGGTGCTTTTTTCATTCTACGGAGTGTAATATAGAGAGGCTTATACCTACTATATTCTCCCACTTGTCTGGGTTTGGGTACTTTACATTATGATTTATGTCAAGGATAGCAGAAGAAAAACGAGAGAATGAAATGATACTATACCCAGCCCTTTGCATGCACCAACGCGCTTTTGGGGTGCTAGACCGCACCACGTAGAACACAATCCCATGTGTAAATTACATACGTAAAAGATATGTCTTTGTATGAGGTGTCCATATACAAGGTACTATGAGTAAAGCCTTTATATCTCAACCACAGCGTGATTTAAGTAGTAAATATGTAAACCTAGCTTTGATACTCGGTTCTTTGATTGTATATATTTGAGCAGGATCAATTTACAGATAATATCAAAGTAATGGTTCAGGAAGTTTTTGCATTATCATCTTTTAGGAGGGCTTTCAATTTTGCACTCTAATATAGTAAAGAAGTATTTTTCTTTAAATTAATTAATTGACTTATATGAATCTTTATTAAATCAAGCGCATCCTATTCCTCTTGCCGTGAGACTTACGTATAACGAACAAATTGAGACCTAACTAGGTAGTCGAAACCCGACTCAGCTCCGATATAACGAGTTTGTAAGGCAGAGAGTTTAACGGTGTTTGTAGTAAGGGCAAACTTCCATTATTACTATGGTATGAATTGAAGCCCATTACTTTACTGGAATCTCCAGATATGCACAGGCTTCTACATCTATATATAGGCTGTTAGGTATCAAAGTAATTCAGGCGTCTCAAAGTCATGTTATTCCAACTGCTAAGTACCCACCAACAACCCCCTATTATGGATAGAGCAGAGACAAGTATAGCAAACTCTGGGGTGTAAAGACTAAGTCTTCCTGGCTGCGTGCCTCGGAGTCCACATCGATTTCGGGTGGAGGGTGGGTTCTGTAGGACAAGCTGCTGTTAAGCGGTCACTCTAAGTTGTGTATAAGCATGGGCAGTTCTTATGTCGGCATTGTCGTCAGATTGGAGGACCGTATTTTCATGCTACAAGCTACGACCGGTTTACTTCTATGCCAGGCAAATGGCATCTACGAGGATAGGATAAGGACAGACAAGATAGGCCAGAACAAGGTACCCAATCCACCACGAGAAGATTCTCGCTGGGAAAGAGACCGACTCTTTGACGAAGCCCGGAAGGCATTCTCAAGCGAGTCTTGGCTAGACACTAGGTCGAAACCCAGTGTCCGCCATCCAATTCAACAATGGTTATGCGGAAAACATCACCTCTCGTGAAGCCTCATTGTGAAAAGGGAAAAGCAGCAGTAAAAGGGTAATAATCAATTCATGTCTCTCCCACGCCTATCCTGGTTGCCGGAGTACAAAATCAAGACCATGTTGGATGCAGAGATCAAAGGGGCCCGCTGACTGGCAGTGGGGTGCCCGTCCACAAATTTTGTTTCCTCGAGTACTCGGGATAATTTTTTGGTTCTTGTCGAGTACCTCGTACTTCACAGGCCCTACCCAGCCATTATCTCTGATTTAGAGACTTAACGGATAATTCCATCGTACTTGGTCTTGTACCACTTCATGGTCTCGGAGGTGGTGATGCGGTGGTTGACACCGATCTTGGACTGGCAGCGGCGGCGCTTGGCAACACGGGCACCGGGGCGGTCCCTAAAATAGTTTGTTAATATCCAGGACGGATTATGGTAAAGTGCAGTGTCCAGTAGAAAACTTACATGCAGACGAAGAAGTCCATGCCGTAGATACCGATACCGGGATCGTACTTGATACCGAGATCGATGTGCTCGCTGATACCGAATCCGAAGTTACCGGTCTCAGAGAAGTTGCGCTTGCGGAGCTCGTACTCCTTGACCTTGAGGCCACGCTCGAGGATCTCCTCGGCCTTGGCGCCACGGATGGTGACGTGGACGGAGATCTTTTCGTTACGGCGGATACCGAAGGTACGGACGGTGTAACGGGCCTTGCTGTAGACGGGGGTCTGACCGGACAGCTGCTCGAGAACCTTGGCGGCACGAGTGAGTCTATCACCGGACTCTCCGACGGAGATGTTCAGGACCAACTTCGACAGGCGAAGGGATCGGCAGGGGTTCTCGGCCTTAGCAACTTGGGCGGACTGCATAGTGTTAGTCGCAAATTGTGGAATGGTGCATCTAGTCAAAGAATAGATATTTGAGGGAAATTGAAGATTGGGTGCGCGCAAGATGGGAATCTCCAGGTTGGGGCCCAGATTAAATGGAATACAGTAAAACAAAGCAGTCGATCTGGAATGTGTGATTTGGATTGCAAGGAGCTGAACATACCATGACGGCGGTTGGGCGTGAAGTGGTTGTCGACTGAGGAGACAAGAGTGATCGCGGAAAAAGAGAAAGTGTGGACTGTGGGTTCCTACACGTGACTTGGAAGCCCTGATCTTTGCTTTGGTAATGAGCCTAATTTTAGCGCTTAGTCATAAATAAATTTGACCCGCTTTATGCCTGAGGCATCAAATGGCTTGGGATCGAGCTGACTCATGTCTTAGGTAATCCAGTATCAAGAACTGGCAGCACCCGACAAGCTTGAGCTTCACATCTTTGATAGGATCTCGCATCTTTGCTTCATCCGCCACAGTAGAAAGACTTTTTCTATCTACTGATCCCTATTTTTTGGTCTGTCAAGTCGCATCCGTGCGCGCTCTCTGGCCAACATGGCTTCCCACAAGATGGTGAGTTTCGTCCCCATTTGCACCCCCGAAACCCGTGCGGTCAATGGCTGTCGCTAACTTCTCTCGTTTAGCAAAACCTTGTGAGTCTGGCTCAAATTACTTCTAGTTCTCGATTGGAATATCTAACTTCTCCTCCAGATTAACTACCGGATGCGCGTAACATTGAACGATGGACGTCAAATGACCGGTTCCATGCTTGCTTTCGATAAGGTATTTCTCGCTGCTTCAGAAACCGAGGCGCTCAAGCTAACCTTTCTGCTCTCTAGCACATGAACCTAGTTCTTGCAGACACAGAAGAATTCCGTCGTATCAAGCGGAAATCCAAGCCCGCTGCCGGTCCCACAAACGCCCCGCTGGTCGAAGCAGAAGAGAAGCGAAGCCTCGGTCTGACTATCGTGCGCGGTACTCAAGTCGTGTCTTGCTCTGTTGAAGGTCCCCCTCCTGCCGACCCCTCTGCCCGACTTGGAACTACCGGACCCGGCGCAGCTGCCACTCTTGCCGCGGGCCCTGGTATCAGCAAGCCCGCTGGCCGCGGCCTGCCTATCGGACTCGGAGGCCCTGCAGCCGGTGTTGGTGGACCCCCACCCCCAGGCGGATTTGGATTCCCCCCTGGAGGTTTCCCAGGTGCCCCTGCCCCCGGCTTCACTGGACGTGGAGGCCCCCCCGGTGGACCTCGTAAGTACTCCCATTTGCCTATACTGACTGAGACTCAAACTGACTGGCTTCTTTCTAGCTGGTTTTGCACCTCCTCCTGGATTTGCTCCTCAGGGTGGCCCTCGTAAGTTTGCGCCCAAGTAATTCTCCCATTCCATCTGCCATGCTAATATTTCATTCTCATAGCTGCCGGTTTCCAACCTCCTCCTGGCTTCCAGCCTCCCGGTCAGGGACGCGGATACCCTGCTCCTGGATTTGGTGGCAGGTAATCGGAAATGTGCACAGGATTATTCTATGCTTTAAATTATCGGCGATCTGATTTCACCCCGAAAGGAACAAGGGCGGCTCAGCGCAGAAATAAGAACAATTGTCAACGCCTCCAGCGAGAGATAACGATACGCGGACAGGCTAGATTACCCCCAACTTCTACTGGGCAAGGCGTTGCGGCGCATGGATGGAGGTCGTGTCGAGGAACAGGACAAAAAGACCAAAATCCTTTTGAATTACGCATTAAGTCAAAAAAAAAAATATGCTAGCTTTTTAAACGCGGCCTTTTCATTCAACCCCGTCTAATATCCCAATTCTCGATGTCCACTTCCTGTTAAATTATGTTGTGTCGTCTGCATTGTATGCTGACTCCGTCCACTGCCTAGATAGATAGGCATATATGTAACAGATTTGCGTTCGTATCATATACCACCTAGTTGTTTTCTTCCTTTATTGTTATATGGACATTAAGTCGTAACATAAAGGTGAATTTGAGGTGATCAGCATGAAGTATCAATTCAATATATATTTGTATAGCTCTTCTTATATTGCGCCCGAAAACCGCAATATATGAGGAATACAACCAAAAATGACAATATTTAACATAACTAATAATAATTACTAGCTATTTGCACTCATCTCGATACAATAAAATGATACTTGATCTATAAAATGTCAGTTTCAACGAAGATGATGTTGTAGTAAGTTAGTTCACGTGACACGGCCGACCCCGGGCGAGTCGAGCACTTCCGCATCATCCAGATACCGACCTCTCCTCCCCCGAATCCAATCCTGTGTGATAACTCCCAGCAACTTCACCATGGCTGCTGTTATTAAGGCAATCAACGCCAAGATCCGCTCCAACTCGGTGCTGGACTATGTCTGCTCAACCCGTACGTATTGACCCCGGTTTCCCTTCCCGTCCCGAGATCGGCCAACGGCGAATGAGACCGAAGGAGAATAAGCACTGGCAGCGAGGTCAAGGATGAGAGGAACTCGCTTTTCCCTATCAAACTTGCACTTTAACAAAGCAACAAAGCGCAAATGAACTGCACAGATTGCTGACAATCAATGGCGCTTCCTAGACTTCTGGGGCCCCGTCTCCAACTTCGGTATCCCCATTGCCGCTGTGATGGACACACAGAAGGACGCTGAGATGTACGTTGTTATCCGATAAATGACGGGAACTTCGGCTTTCGTCTTCTGCGTTACCTTTGGCTGCAATAGTCTCAGAGCAACTGTACTGATACCTCCATCTTCACAGCATCTCCGGTCCCATGACCGGTGCCCTCGTTGTCTACGCTGCCACCTTCATGCGCTACTCCCTCGCTATCACCCCCAAGAACTACCTCCTCTTCGCATGCCACTTGACCAACTTCGGCGCCCAGACTACCCAGGGATTCCGTTACCTCAACTACTGGAAGTACGTTTCATCCCCTCAAGGCCGTTTTGGTCTTGTTTGTCTATAAGCACCATATGATCGTGTTTACTAATTTGGTTCTATTTGCAGGTGGGGAGGTCGGGAAAAGCAGCTCGCCGAGCAGGCTGCTAAGGGCGGCGCAGCCGCCGAGGCCGGTGCTTAAGAATCGTTTCCGGGAAGAAATTGGTTGTGCTTTTTTCTTCGGTTTTCATTGGGGCTAATAAGCATCTGTCTCGCTTCGCAGTATTGCACCTCCATACACATGGTCTGCTGGTTTCTGCATTGAGGCCAGATGAGTCTCGGACAATGATAAAAGAGGAAGCAAATAGAGGGAGACTTGCGGTTTGAGGAAGACGCTTAGATATCGCGCTGACTGCACTAGTTCCGGTCTGCTGATAGTCACTGTACATATGCTCTATATTATTGCGCTCGAATCATATTTCCTTTATGGGATGACCTATCTTTTTGTTTGTGAGAACTTCGAGATTCAGTGATGGGCTCGGTCTGTTATTTTTGATTCATTCCTGATCCGATGAACTTCTAAAGAAAGCCTCATAAATATGATCGAGTAGATAGCCCCCAAACCAAGAAAATATGTATACAGGAAGGGTGGTCTGACCCCCAAATTCGCCGACTATACTGACAATTTGACCGAGACTGTGAATAAACATCACAAGTATGCCCTCCGTCCATGTGTTGAAGCAACATATGAAAACCCAATGATAGATATGTCAGTCTAGGGTTGAGACAGAACAAAGAAATGCAACAAGACCTATCTCGCCACGCTCTACAGTAACCGAGAAAAAAAATAAAAGTTCTTTAAAGAGAGTCACAGTATCCTGGGCTTTGAGGGACGTCAGGGCCCATCCAGCTCATGAGGGTCAGGTACGTCGTATAGACGCAGCATATGGCGCCGAAGACAGCAAGAGCTACGTCGGCAATCGCCTGGCGTTTGGAGCGAGCACAAGCACGCAGGTGCAGGAGGGGCTACAGCGATATAATGAGTCAGTCATACCGTTCTGTGATGATTAGGGGGATGTAGGATGAGGACATACCGGGTATACGTAGATCAAGGGAACACAAGCAAAGCTTCCGACCAGGGAAACGAACTTGTCAAGATCATTTGCGCCACACCAGGCGATAACAGCACAGACCATAACCAGGAAGAAACGGAAGCCGTTCTTCTTCCACTTGATATATGGGTTATACTTGCCACTGCGAGTGAAGAGCTCGTTCTCCATAATGCGGATAGCGGGGAAGAGCTGCAACGGAGTGCTCAGCAGGATGGCAAGTGAGTAGAGGAACTGGACAACGTTGACAAATTTATCATCCTGGGGGAGGTTAAGAAGAATGACGGTCTTCGTGGCCGATCCGTAAGCCGCGTAACTCAAGGCACCGGCAGACAGGAAGATAAAGGTGATCACAACCATGACACCGGCCAGGACACCAGGGAACCTGTTTGGCTGCTTCATTGATTCTTGAATCGGGATGATGAGACCGATACCTTCGTAGGTGAAGATGGCGGTACCAATGAACATGGACCAGTTGGCTGGATTGAAGGAAATGACATCTGAAATGCCGCCCTGGTCAACCAGAGTGCTGATATCGTAGTAATAGATATATAGTAGACCCAAAAGAATAAAGGCATCAGCAATCAGGGCGGTAAATCCAAGTTTGCTGATGTCCCGAATCAAAGACAGAGGGAGGAAGATGACCAGCTGCAATAAAACCATGTACTTGATGTCAATGAATGTCACACACTTGCTCACAGCTAGCACGAATGCCTGCAAATTTTGCGAGACGAAGACAATGTACGCTGCCACAAAGCCTAACTGACTCAGGACAATTGATCCGAGAATGATGCGTCGCATGTGCTTGCCGTATAGGATGCCACCGATGTCACCGAAGGACCCTTCGATCTTCATGCGAGTATTAACCAAAAGAATGAACGCATAATAGCTCAGAATCGAGACTCCCAGAAGCACCATGCTACTGAAGAGCATACCACCATTGAGGAAGGCTCGTGGTAGGAACAAAATGCCGGTACCCACAAAGGATTTGAGCAGTAAGAGTACTGCACCTGTTGTAGTAGTTGTCCCTGGTGGTGAGCGCTGCTTATGCTTTCTTTTCTTTCGACCCGGGGTTTCAGGCTGCAATAGCGCTGCGTCTTCTCCAGACTCTCTGCCCTCTTCGGCCTCGTCCCAGGCATCAGATGAGAAGTACTCGTCTGGCCCTAGAACCTCGTCATCTTCCTCCAATTCTTCTCCGGCAAAGTGCCCATAGAGAGTCAAGAACTCCAAGAAGCTAGTAGTCGGGAGTTGAGGTGCGCCATTTCCATGGGGCGCCCCTGTATTTGACCCGTGGACACTTCCGCGGTGTGGACTCCCGGCTGCTCTTCGTAGATAATCTCTGCGGAACCCTCCTGGAACCCGGATGGTGTCAATGTCTTCCGTATCGGCCTCTGGCCTTGGTCGGCTGACGCTGAAGCTCTTGCTGCGCAGGAACCGCCCTGCGGCTTCGGCCTCGGCATCCTCCGCCCAACGGTAAACCTGTCGTGTGATATCACCTCCCTGAAGCTGTAGACTCGAGAAGTTATCCTCACCACCAAGGCTGGTCGCAATTTCCGACTGATTGTCTGTATGTTCCGTGACTAGATGCCGCTTGATAACTTCAGGGTCTTCGTATGGAGCCATACCCGGGGAGTCGGTTCCATTTTTGGTATCGAAAGAGCCATACTGAGAGGCCAATGGTCGGGTGTCTAGAGTCGAATGCACCGCAGGGGACCCGTTGTGTCGCGACGGAGTTCCAAATCTCGGCGGTGAGCGACCAAGACTTTCTTGGAGTTGGGATGCAAGGATAGAATGTCCAGGACCGGGGATCGAGGACGGATTGGCAATCGACCTGGAAAACTCCTGCTCGGTGCTGATATTTGTGACAGGTCGACTGGCGGGAATACCCTGTCGAGACGACAAGGATGTTCCCAACGAAGGGGAGGGTACGGGGGATGCGAGGCGTGCCATGGAAGCCTGTCTGCTACCAAACTCAGGTGCGGGGGACCTCGAGCGCACTGAGGACGAGGCTATTGGCACAGATCGAGATGGATTTAGGGACGAGCCCTCTCCATTATCCGTCATTTTGAAGGTGGCCTCAGGGTCAAGTTAGCTCCTGACAAGATGCCGTGTTTAGGCTCGGGGAATGGGCATGGAAAGGAGGCCGGATGCTTGTAATAACAGTGCAGGTCAGCTTCTCGGAGGGAAGATTCGGGTGAAAAGGCCAAGGTTTAACTGAGGAGGGTTTGAGACACTAATCATAGCGCCAAGCACTCCGTGGCCGATCAACTCCAACTGCGGTTGATGGGATGCAAACTGGAAAATGTTTGCACCCTATCAACGTCATCTACTGATAACAGCTTGTTTTTCTTTTTCGGTTCATTTGGTATTAGTGCCGTCTCTTTGTAGACTCAATGGTCTTGCTGGGACTATTAGCTTCTGTTATTTAAATTGCTTTGTTGTTTATACCCCCATGTTCATACCATAAATCTTGCAACTGATATGGCGAAACGAGTCGGAGAATCCTCCGACTCCTTGTCTCGGCGACGCCCAAATTTCGCGACTCGGACCGCTCAAGAGGATGTCTCACGTCTCGATCCAGGTGACTCGGCCCATGTTATCTCCGACGAACGTACTCGCCTGCTACCCTGGTCACCGACTCGATGGGCCCGTCCGTATGAGCCCGTGAATTCGTCAGAACCAACGGATGACCAACGCCATTCCTCACCCGTACATTACTTCCGGGGCCTTTCTCAGTGGTGGCACAGTGGAGGGGATCATGATCAAGAACAGGAGGCCGGTGGAGACACCACTTCACAAAATGTGTACCTGTCTGCGAATCCTCTCCGCGACGTCCGCGCCGATAAGAAGGACAAGAGTGGACATCGATCCCGATCAGTAGATGAACCGAAGAAGCTTGGTACATTCTCTGGTGTCTTTGTCCCGACGACATTGAATGTCTTGAGCATTCTTATGTTCCTCCGGTTCGGATTCATCTTGGGACAAGCTGGTGTATTGGGCATATTAGGTGAGCATACGTCCTCACAAATTCAGGATCCCACGTCTGATACATCAAAGGGCTGCTACTTGTATCATACACAATCAACCTCGTGACGACGATGTCTCTGTCCGCAATTGCAACCAACGGGACGGTCCGAGGAGGTGGTGCATACTACCTTATTTCTAGATCTCTGGGCCCCGAATTTGGTGGCTCCATCGGCATTGTATTCTATCTTGGCTATGTTTTCAACACCGGCATGAATGCTGTTGGCTTAGTGGACTGTTTTACCCAGAACTTTGGTGTGCAGTCTGGGGACTGGGCCAACTTTCTGGAGGAAGGCTTTTGGTGGCAGTACTTATGGGGAACTATTATACTGGTATTTTGCACAGGAATTTGCTTGGCAGGAAGTTCCATATTTGCGAGGGCAAGCAACGGGCTTTTGGTCATACTACTCGTGGCAACATTCAGCATACCGCTATCTGCGGTTTTTATGAAGCCTTTCCCAATCCCTCGCCAGGGCGTTGAGTTCACAGGACTTCGTTTGAAAACTTTGATGGGGAATCTCAAACCTCATCTAACTAAGGGCGCCGCAGGGAGCCAAATAAAAGGACGAGAGAACTTCCAGGACCTCTTTGGCATTCTATTTCCTGCCACAGGCGGTATCTTCGCGTAAGTTGCTGACAGCAGACTCTCAACTCCATTTCACTAATTGGCCACCAGAGGTGCAAGTATGTCCGGTGACTTGAAGAACCCGAGCAAGGCTATTCCTAAGGGTACACTCTCGGGTTTGGCTTTGACTTTTGTCGCCTATGGTCTTGTCATCCTTGCGATGGCGGCCTCGGTGACCCGGGAGTCTTTCTATAACAACGTGAATGTTATACAAGTCGTAAGTTCGTCTTTAAGAGAGGAAAACTACAAGCACGCTCTAACTGGGTGTAGGTAAATGCCTCTGATAGTGTGATCCTTCTAGGAGAATTCGCAACCAGTTTCTTTTCCGCCCTGATGGGTGTGATTGGATCTGCTAAACTCCTTCAAGCCATTGCGCGAGATAGCCTCTTGCCTGGCATAGGAATCTTCGCCCAAGGCGCGCAGAAAACCGACGATCCCGTATATGCCATCATCATAACTTTTGTATTTGCCCAGGTCACAATGCTCTTCGACATCAATCGCATTGCGTCTTTTGTTACCATGACCTACTTGATGACTTTCCTCGTGACGAATCTCGCGTGTTTCCTCTTGAAAATTGGCTCTGCACCCAACTTTCGTCCGTCGTTCCACTACTTCAATTGGCAGACTGCAGCGGCTGGAACGCTCGTCAGTGGGATTAGCATGTTTTTTGTGGACGGTGTTTACGCTACGGGATGTGTAGGCATCCTGGTGATTCTCTTCCTGCTGATCCATTATACCTCACCTCCTAAGCCTTGGGGCGATGTCAGTCAAAGTCTGATATATCATCAAGTGCGAAAATACTTGCTTCGCCTGCGTCAGGAGCACGTCAAGTTCTGGCGTCCTCAGATCTTGCTTTTTGTCAGCGATCTCGACAAACAATACAAAATGGTCTCCTTCTGCAACTCGTTGAAGAAAGGATCTCTGTTTGTACTAGCTCATGTTCTCGTGACCGATGACTTTTCAGCAGCTGTCCCCGAAGCACGTCGCCAACAGACAGCATGGACAAAATTTGTCGAGTATTCCAAGATCAAAGCCTTCGTCAACATTTCCGTTTCGCCCGCTGCAGAATGGGGTATGCGAAATATTGTGTTGAATTCCGGACTAGGCGGCATGAGGCCTAACATCGTTGTGATCGACCAATTCCGATCGGACCACTCGCTCGTTGAAACCTTCTCCTTGAACAGTGGTCGCAGAGACTCGAGGACTAGACGCCACTCGGTCCACTCGAGCACGCAAGCCGAGGATTCCACCGGGTCTGGGTCGGGAAACCCGCCTATGAGCGGGCAGAGTTATGTCACCATCCTCGAAGATCTCTTGTTCAAGCTTCGGATCAATGTTGCCGTAGCGAAGGGATTCGAGGATCTAGAGCTACCAGACCCCCGCGGTCGCCACACTAAGAAGTATATTGATTTGTGGCCGATCCAAATGTCCGCCGAGCTGGGGGCTGATAGTGAAAGCAAGCAAAACGTGCTGACCACTAATTTTGACACATACACTTTGATCCTTCAACTGGGTTGTATTCTCAACACTGTTCCTTCGTGGAAGAAGACATACAAAATCCGAGTTGCGGTGTTTGTGGAGTACGAGACCGATGTGGAAGATGAAAGAGGGCGGGTTGAGGCTCTCCTTGACAAATTACGGATTGAGGCTGAAGTCTTGGTTTTCTGGCTTGCTTGTGGTGATCTCCAGGCTTATCAAACTATCGTGAATGATGACGCCTCGGTCACACCTGCTACCCGAGAGAGGGTTAATTCCGCTCTACAGGGGGAGGACTGGTGGCAAGGCGTCTTACGAGCTCGTGCCCTAAGTCAAGAACCGGATTCGGACAGAACCAGTGACAGTCTTCATCTTGATAAGCCATATATGTTACAAGGACCATCGAGCCAAGACAGTGGAGCCAGACCTTTACACCATAGAGTGACTGGCTTGAGGAAACTGATACAGTCCACTCGTCGCAGACGATCTGTCTCCAGCTTCCGGGCTTTAGGAGGAGTGAACCTCGGTATGCAAACGCATCGCTTGCTAGATGCGTTCGTCGACTACGACAGCTCCGATAGTGCGAATGAGAGCGAAGACAGTGACTTGGAGGCGTATGTCAGCGATCCAGAACCAGAGGACGGTGGAGAAGACATAGTCAATGCTCGAAACGAGGCTGTACCCGTTTCCGGCTCTTCAAGGCTCCTTGGACGATCCAAGACCGATGACTGCAGCCCTACCGCAGACTCCCCGAGCACACCAGTGGGTGCGAGCTCTCAAATAGAGGAAACACCATCCTCCCAGCTAATCCCATCCATAATTGAGACTGGTGACGATGCCTCCCCGAAAAGCAAACCTCTAGGTCTACGGCCCTCCATGAGCCGTTCTGCATCGAGCAATCGGTTCAGCTCCTCGCCCATCCCCGAAGCCAAAGTGATCACCGAAGCCGAGGAGGGTAATGGACCATCTATCATGTTTGCGACGCAAAACTCACCTCCCCGATTTGCAAACAAGCTAGATTCTATTTACGCTCGTCGTCCATCTGCGGTGTCTCCCACATCCCCCGGTGCCCACAGCAATACACCTGCAACAGGATACCCTGGTGTAGCGTCGGTTGCATTGTCTTTCAATGATCTCCCTAGTCGAGCACAGCATCTGATTCTGAATGAGTTGATGGTTCAGCAGAGTGGGGATACTGCTGTTATATTCACGACTCTGCCGTCTCCAGTGGAGGGGACTTCACTTAGCGCGGAAGACAGTGCATCTTATCTGAGCGATCTTGATGTGCTGTGGAACGGCTTACCCCCGTGTCTGCTGGTGCACAGTAACAGCATGACTGTGACGATGAACTTGTGATGAATTGATGACTGCGAATTATACAGCACTGTACATAGCACAAGCTAGATTTTTTTTGTTTAGATTGGTAGAAGTACGTATTTAACAGCAATGTTACTTATGCATATATTCTAGCTACATAGGTATACCTAGTTACCTGTCAATCGGTGTAAATCCCATACACAAAGGCATAGAGATGATCATCCCGGCGCTACTGCACGCCACAAAATCTCTGCACTTGGTCGGATTATCCTTGTATAACAGATAAAAACAAGACTAGAATTGTAAAGGTATCGGCAAATAATATAGGAGAGAAGTACCTAAGTACAACATACGATCTTTAAGCCCTTAATAAGGAAATAAGGAAGAATGACCAATTGGTATTGTTGTGGCTGTGATTGGATGATTCACCCTCTCGTTCCCTGGTATACCCAGTAGCTTCGAGCACTTCTTCCCCCAACTTTCTACCTTACTCCACGTCTCTTGGCTATTGGACTCTTTGGCAATTGGGCTCTTTGGCTATTTGCCTATTATACTCATTCTTTTACTTTCTTACTTTCTTCAATTCCTTGAATTATTGTCTATTTCTATCTGTTTAATTCCTAATCCAACCTACGCCCCCCCTTTCTCAAATTCCAAGCCTGTCATGACCGAGAATGCCACCCGCCCATTGAACGGTATGGGTACAAATCCCGTTTCACGTCGTACAGTCGACTTTCATCCTGAAAGCACGGTCAAAGTCCTCCCTATTCACCCCAAGGGTGTGAACGGAAACTGTGTCCTGGACGATTCCGACAGCGCCTCCGTCTCCTCCGCCTCAGAAACACACGAAGCGATCACCACGGAACGCAAGCGGCCGATAATGACTCGGAAGGCCTCTTCGCCTATGGCGCCCACCTTTATGGTGTCCGCGCCGGGCAAGGTTATCGTGTTTGGCGAGCATGCTGTGGTTCACGGCAAGGCTGCCATGGCTGCGGCCATCTCTCTTCGCTCCTACCTTCTCGTCACCACCCTCTCTAAATCACAGCGTACGATAACGTTGAACTTCCGGGATTTGGGTCTTAGTCACACTTGGGATATTGACACCCTACCCTGGGATAAGTTCCACGAGCCCTCAAAAAAGAAGTTTTACTACAGCCTTGTCACCGAACTCGACCCCGAACTTGTCGACGCAATCGAACCACACCTCCAGGGCGTCTCCAAGGGCCTTCCAGAGGAGCAGCGCAACATCCACATCCGCTCCGCATCCTCCTTCCTCTACCTCTTCCTCTCTCTAGGCTCCCCGCAAAGCCCAGGCGCTATCTACACCCTTCGATCTACCATCCCCACTGGAGCTGGCCTAGGCAGTAGTGCGAGTGTCTGCGTCTGTATTAGTTCTGCGCTACTTCTTCAAATTCGTACACTCTCCGGGCCCCACCCAGACCAGCCACCGGAGGAGGCAGAGACACAGATCGAGCGTATCAACCGCTGGGCATTCGTTGGAGAGCTATGTATCCATGGTAATCCTAGCGGCGTGGATAACACAGTGGCCGCAGGCGGCAAGGCTGTGATTTTCCGGCGCGACGATTACTCCAAGCCTCCAACAGTCGTCTCGGTGCCCACTTTCCCCGAACTTCCCCTCCTACTTGTCAACACCCAACAAGCGCGTTCCACAAAGACAGAAGTCGATAAAGTCGGAGCTCTAAGAAATGCCCACCCCATCGTGACGGAGTCAATACTTAACGGCATCGATCAAGTGACATGCTCTGCACAACGTTTAATCGAGGACCCTAGTTTCGAGGGCATCTCGGAGGCTACCCTCGCCCACTTTGGAACCCTAATCCGTATCAACCACGGCTTCCTTGTCTCCCTAGGCGTCTCTCACCCCCGTCTCGAACGAATTCGTGAACTTGTCGATTACGCCGACATCGGTTGGACAAAGCTGACCGGTGCAGGCGGTGGCGGATGTGCGATTACCCTCCTCCGGCCTAACGCGAAGGCCGAAATCAAGCAGGACCTCGAACAGAAGTTCGATGAGGAGGGTTTCACTACGTACGAGGTTACCCTCGGTGGTGACGGTGTTGGTGTTCTCTACCCGGCCGTCCTGCGTAATGGCTCGGACGAAGAGGGTGGTGAGGAGATCGATCAACAGAAGTTCGAAAATGCCGAGGGCCCTGAAGGTATTGAGCGTCTTGTTGGTGTCGGGGTTGAGGAGAAGAGAGAGGGCTGGAAGTTCTGGAAGCGAGCTACCAATTAAGCCGCTTGTCTTGGTCTTGCAACGCAGTGTGATTGACTTCTTTCTTTTCCTCCTAACCTGGATCACCACCTTCTGCGGCCCAATTTGGGAAAGTCATTCAGGTCAAGACTTTTGTTCTGTCTTGGTTTTGATTTGACCTTCTTTTTACCCATTCATCTTCCATTCTTTGTACACATTATCCTTATCCACCATATGCATTATACACCCACTTCTTTTCTTTTTCGTCCTCATTCTCGGTGTCAACCCTGATGGTCTACCTTGTTGAGTTTTGTCGTGGACTTCACGAATGCATTTACGTTCGTCCCCATCCCTGTTCGGATTTCGGTTCTGATCCTGTTTGTTGCCCTTTCCCTCGCTTCTCGATTTCTGCAACTTTCGTTCCGGGCTTTCTCTTTGCATGAATTAAATTGACGACATGACTGTGGAAGGACTGCTCCCCTAGATCGGTTCGGGTTCTCAAATACATCGATCACATAATACTATTGCTCTACTCGGTAGAACTTGCTTCTGTTTTCCCGCACAAAGACAAGTAAAGATCCCAACCCCACCGAGGTGATACATGGCCACAGATGCAACCGGCCAATGGGAGATCCTTCACTCCCATAGAGGGCAGTAGGGTGACTGGGAATAGCTTCAATTTGATGGAGCCAACCTTTGTTTGGCGCTTGCAGTTTTGGGGATGAGCTATGAGCAGAGTTGTAATCCAGGGGGGAAAAACGCAAAAAGAAATAAAAAGCAATGACAGCCCCAGGCGCGGATCGAACGCGCTACCTTGCGATGAATGCTGATATTGCAATCGCACGCTCTACCAAATGAGCTACTGGTGCTCTAGCTGAGGGTAAAGTGGCAAAGTTGGTTATTTGAGGTAGATGGATTTACTCACAATGCGGGTTGTGGAGATCATTGACTTGGATTGGCTGGACCATATAACTAGATTGGAATATCAAACATTGTATAGCTATAGCTATAGATCGTGATTTTGCTTACTTTTAATTGACGGGTAGATGTCTACATGAACTACACTAGCCACTCAACATAGTGGTATTGATTCGCACTCCTTTGAACTTGTCTCACATTTAATTGAATTATCTGATTTCCAACCTGCTAATGCAACCTTATAATGGTGCTAAATGGTCAAATTAACGAGACTAACCAATGAGAGGATCCTAGGAGCTTTAAAGCTTCCAAGGTTGTTCATAGCTTCTTAATATTCTTCCACGATGCTTCGCTGGCCCTGTTGCAATGCAATGGAGATCTTCTCTAAGCACTTAGCAGCAGCAGCAAAGAACCCGAGAAAGATCTTGCTGGGCCGCAACACACGGCTCATGTATTCAGGGTGGAATTGCACACCGACAAAAAAGGGATGATCACGGATCTCAACAATCTCGATACGCTTACCGGTAGTGTCTTTGCCAACAACGGCAAGACCGGCCTTCTCAAGAAGCTCAACCATTTCCGGGTTGATTTCGTACTGGTTTCGATGCCGCTCTTCAATCTGGGAAACCGTGGGGCCATACAACGATCGCAGCTTTGACCACTCGGTACCCTCCTTGAAGATACATGAATGCCTGCCTAGACGCATGATGGCACGGCCATTCTCTTGGTTGTGTTCAGGCATGTGGATGATTACATGGTTCTTGGATTCTGGGTGGAGCTCTTGGCTCCCAGCATCCGGGATACCCATGACATGGCGGGCATATTCAACCACTATGAGCTGCATGCCAAGACATATGCCTAGGAATGGCTTTTTATTAATCCTGGCCCATGTGATTGCCTTGATCATCCCGCCGGTGGCGCGAGTACCAAAGCCGCCAGGCACGATAATACCCTGGACGCTACAGAGATCATGCCAGGCTTTGTGATACTTGACTGCGGAGTTCTGATAGGTCTCGTCCTCGAGATGCGCGGCGTCAATCAATATAATTTTGACTTTCTTGTGGCAGTACATGGCTGCGTGTTCGATCGACTTGGAAACACTGAGGTAGGCATCTTTGTTAGAGGTGTATTTCCCCACAAGGGCGATGGAGACTGTGTCGGTGATAGTATCTTGACTTCGAACGAGATAGACCCAGTCATTCCACATGCGTTTGCCTTGTTCTATACGTCGGGTTGGTGTTCGATCAAGTGGAAGTTCGAGATACTCGCAGAGGATACCGAGTAGATTCTGTTTCTCGAGGAGAAGCGGTACATGATATGTAGTTGATCCGTCGTGTACGGAAATGACCTGCTCCGGTTCCATTGAGCACATATTGGCGATTTTATGGATGGTGGCTGGATCCAATGGCACCTCGCAGCGACAGGCAACCTTTCATTCATTAGTTTAGAATGCAATGCATCATACTTATATATGGATGAAGAGTGATAGCATACTAGAAGTGGGCTCAATCCAGCGCTCCGAACGTCGGAAATGGATCTTTGAGTCGGCTTTGTCTTTTGCTCACCAGAAGCTCCCGGCCTAGTCTGATGTTAGCTTACAGCGATATTTCCTCGCTTGAAACAAGAAGAGCTTACGGCACGACAGGGACATAAGCTACGTGGATTTGAACGAGATTTTCTTTGCCGACCCTCTTTCGAAGCTGAGCGAGAGCGTAGATGAAGGGCGAACTCTCGATATCGCCCACGGTACCACCTAGCTCAATAATACAGACATCGGGCTCGGCTTGGGACTCGTCCACGGGTATCTTCGCTGTCCGTTCGATGTATTCCTGGATGGCGTTGGTAACATGAGGCACCACTTGAACGGTTTTGCCTAAATAATCACCGGCCCGTTCCCTAGAGATGATGTCTAGATAGATCTTCCCAGTCGTGATATTATGACAACTCTTTAGAGTGGTTGAAAGGTACCGCTCAAAGTTGCCAAGGTCAAGATTTATCTCACCACCATCATCCGTAACATAGATCTCTCCATGGCTAGGTCAGTTAGTACATGAGCCTGCAGAAGCTGCATCAAATCAGGGAGACTTACTGAAGTGGGCTCATAGTCCCTGAATCGATGTTGATGTAAGGATCTATCTTGATAGTGGTGACGATAAATCCCTTGCTTTGCAGCAGTAGACCTGCGCTCGAAGCGACGATGCCCTTCCCTGCTCCAGAGATGACACCTAGAAATGTCAGTCTCTTATATCTTCAGGGCTCTTATACCTCACGCTAAACGTGAAATATGGAGACTGCCCCGCTTTTCTCCACCGGCTAACGGCAGAGCCACTTCCAAGGGTCTGGTAGATCACTGTTGAACTCACCTCCAGATACCACGATGTACTTCATGTTAGCACTCTGAGTGTTGAAGCTGGATACATGGAGTATTGATGGAAAGTAAAGTAAGATAGAGAGAGAAAGAAAGCTAATCCCAATTGGGAAAACATTTATGTATGACATGTGGGGTGGCAGATCAGACACCGCCTTTCTTTTTAGACAGTTTCTTATTTCAGCCTCTTCTTTCATCGTTTTTGTTTGTTATCAGAAGTGAGAGGATTGGAAAGCAGGAAGGATCAATTTGCTGCATAGGCCTATACAGGAAGAAATGTTGTCGCCTGGATTTTAAGGCGAAATTCGGATGCACTTTGTCACTTTGTACGGTACACTTGCCAACATACTATCGTACATTGTACATCGGTATAGTTAACCAGGCTCTTGCACCATCGGCTGAATTTCGATATCAATACTCTTTTACCCATAAATCACGGATATTCAAAGGGTTAAGTTCAACTACGATGTGACTAGTTACAAACCAATATCCCGAGGCCCCGATCCGACCTCGGGAGTATCCGACGTCATGACTTCTCTCACTCAATACTCAATACCCACCAAGGCATAATGCATGGCGCAAGAAAGCGAATTGAGGTGCGCAAGGAATTTGACAGCATGATCCAGCGAAAATGTTCAAAATATGGTTGTCGTGATTGGACACCCGCCTTCCTACATGTCGCCATGTCAGTAGATCCAAGCTTTTTATGACTCCTCTTAGACATGATGATTCGCATGCGGTGTCCATCAGGATCCATGATGCTTTTGTGGAGACCACCTGTCAGGCCAGGTCCAACACGAACGAATCATACCACATAGTCATGCGAATCACTCTGTCCAAGACAGGGGGATCGCCTTTTCGAAAACCTTAGCCTTCCAAAGTATAGCTTTTTATCGACTCTTTTCGCTCCTCTGCAACTATTTGTTATATCACTTCCTATAGGTTCTGACTCGTCATGAAGCCTAAATCTGTGTCAGGCGCCGGTCTCGCGACGTCTATTGCTCTGGCGACATGTTTAGCAGGCGCGTTGGCTAAAGGGAATAGTTCGACTGTTCCACTCAGACTGACAGTCGAAAGGGAGGGTGGCAACAAGTCGAGTCCGCTTCTATATGGAGTTATGTTCGAGGTGAGCAGAATACTAGCTCCATGCGCAAGTTACTGTACTAAGCTTTAATATTGTTAGGAAATGGACCACTCTGGTAAGGGATTCACATATGCTGCCCAGATGATTACGAGCATGGCTGACTATCTCAAGGCGATGGTGGAATTCACGGACAATTACTGCAGAACAATGGATTTCAAGGAACTAGTCTTGGTTTGACTGCCTACGCTCCGGTGGGAGATGTGACAATCTTCCAGGATACCTCAAAACCCGTCAGCAAAGCAATTACGTCTTCGCTCAATGTTGAAGTACCAGATGGGGTAAAGGACTATGTTGGCTTCGCCAATACGGGTTACAAGGGAATTCCAGTCACCGGCGCCACATACAACTGTTCATTCTGGATGATGGGTAACTACTCGGGAACCATCAACCTGCAGCTTGTTGGGTCGCATAGTGGTTCGATACATGCTGACCACAACTTGACTGTCAACAGTACGGATTCAAAATTCACGGAATTCAAAACCAGGTTCAACACTACTTATACACCAAAAGGGGACAATGAGTGGCATTTGACATTTGATGGATCGAAAGTTGCTGGTAGCTCGTTGAACTTTGGCTTAATCCAGCTGTTTCCTCCCACTTTCAAAGGAAGGGAAAATGGGCTACGAGATCACATTGCAATGTTTCTGGACGAGGTCAACCCAGCGTTTCTCCGTTTCCCGGGTGGGAACAACCTGGAAGGGTTGGAAGTTGATTCTCGCTGGAAGTGGAACACCACGATTGGGCCCGTGGTCGATCGTCCAGGAAGAGAAAGTGACTGGTTTTACCCCAATACAGATGCCCTCGGCCTGGATGAGTATCTGTGGTGGTGTGAAGACATGAACATGGCGCCACTCCTAGCTGTGTGGTCAGGCAAGTCCTATGGGGACATCCTCTCCGGGCCAGACCTTGAACCTTTCGTCGAAGATACCATGAATGAGATGGAATATCTCTTTGGCGACTCCTCGACACATTATGGCAAACTGCGAGCCCGCAACGGTCGTCAAGATCCATGGAAGGTTGATCTCATTGAAATTGGTAATGAAGATGACCTGACCCGTGGCTGTGACACCTATCCGGATCGTTTCAATCAAATCTACAAGGCCATCCACGACAAATACCCACACATCACGTTTGTTGCCTCCCATGGAAACTATTCGTGTCTGCCATCTCCGCTTCCCGAAAATGTCATCATCGATCTGCATCTGTATCGCAAACCAGATGACTTTGTCAAATTGTTCGATCAGTTTGATAACCAGCCGCGGAACCAATCAGTGATGATTGGTGAGTTCGGATGTCGCAATACCACAAAAGAGAGAGGAGTATACTGGCCTTACATGCAGGGCAGCTGCAGTGAGGCTGTGTACATGATCGGAATGGAACGCAACAGTGATATTGTCAAGATGGTGGCTTATGCACCCTTGATGCAGCACTTTGATTTCGTCTCTTGGTCGGTAAGAATATTCATCGAAATGACGTTAGAGAAATACTGGGAATATAGCTGATCACGCTGTTTTTACTTATAGCCAACCCTGTACGGTTTCGATTCGGCTCCCGACTCTGTCACACCTTCGGTTTCATATTTTGTGCAAAAGATGTTCGCATCCAACAAGGGTGACACCATTCTTCCAGTCCACTCATCGGCAGGATTTGGGCCTGTTTACTGGGTGGCTTCGAAGACAGATTCACAATACTACTTGAAGCTGGCAAATTATGGTCACGAGCACCAGAATGTTAAGGTAAGTATACCAGGAACCAAAACTGGTAGACTGGAGATGCTTGCCGGGCCCAAGTATCATGGGGACACGCCTGACAACGTGCAAATCCAAACTGTCACCACCAGTATCTTCAATGGACAAGGGAATTATACAATAAGCATGGATCCTTGGGCTGTCGCTGTTCTGGTAGTCTCATGAACGAGATGATTGTACATTCCAATATTTGATGCTTCATGCGAGGTGTGCATTATTCATTGATCGAAGAATGCCAACATATGTTCCATAGACCTCAAGATCAAATTCTGCATCTTACTGATAAATATATCCGATAATATATTCACAAAATCCCCACCGGAACCTCAACAACCTTATCACGTACATAATCCGCAAACCCCTTACCAAACCCATCCAATCGACTCGAGCTGCTAACACCCCGACCAAGAATTCCATAGATCACAAAGTGTACAGCATGAATATGCGGGAATTCCACTCTCTCAACCAAGAACGACTCGTCCCAGTCATCATCATCAGCAAGCATCTCTCTCATTCTTTCAACGCTCATGTAAGACCGCAACCAAGACCAGTGAGTAGCATTAGGAACGAAGATTCCAAAGTTGAGATTAGATCCTTTGTCACCAGATCTGGCAAGAGCAATGTCTCCCAATCGAATAGACCGAGTTGGCGATTGGAGGAGGATGACTTCATCGCGGGATGGACTGTGGTTGTAGCTGGCCCGTGGCTGTAGTGCTTTATACGCTGGTGGATGACCTGTTGCGAATGATATGATAGAATCGGGTCCATTGATGAAGTTGATCTCCTCATTGAGATCGTCTTGTTTGACTATAGCAGGATAGTAAGCTAAGAATGGACGCGGAACTGCTGTGCGCATGTCGAGGGAATTGTGGAATCCTGAATGGTTATATTTAGCTCGGAGTATGGATGTTAATATAATATATATTCGTTCTCACCTGAGAAATGCTTGAGAGAAATATCTTTCATTGCTCTTCCGACAGCGAGAACGGCGTCAGCCTCGACTGCAGCAATAAAGATCCGTAGGTATGTGGTGCATTGGCGCTGTGAACTAGGGTTCGGAGCAGGGACACCGATTCTAGATATTCACACGTCAACACCAGTTCAAGGCTGAAAGATGAGATAAAGTCACCTTTGGAATTCAAGGGTGTCAATCCGATCAATGGATTCATTCGCAATGAAATGGCGGAGTTGCCTTTCAATCAGATCCCACTTCTCTTCAGTGCCATATCCAGTAGCATTCAGTAAAATCTGAGCCTCGAAACCACCAGGATAGAACACGGCCAGCTTCGTTGTTGGAGGAGGGGCATAGCCTCGTATGCCATTAACGCGAACCCTGGACAGAGTTTTAGTAAGTAGATCAACACAACGATGAACGGAAAAAAGACACTAGTCCTATCCTTTCCAGCTTGTTCAATAACAACATCGTCCAGAATAGCACTAACATCACTATTCAAGTAAATATTTCCCTGAAGCTCATACAAAAGTTGACACCGAACAGTATCAACATTAATGATACCACCAGTGCCAGGATGTTTCACAACAACACACGATCCATCTGCATCAATCTCCGCAATGGGAAATCCCGGCTCAACAAACGTATCAACCGGGTGCCGGTCAAACCCAGAGAAGTTGCCCCCAGTAACATAGGCCGAGCACTCAATAAGATGACCGGCCACCAGGGATCCAGCAAGACGGTCATAATCCGACTCCGACCAGGAGTGCCAGTACCACGCCGCTGCAATGACAGGACTGGCGTCTGCAACTCGGCCACAGATGATGATATCTGCTCCACGACGGAGTCCGTCCACGATTCCCCGGGCACCGAGGTATGCGTGTGCTGAGACCATGGGGACGGGATTGGTAGTGTTGGTGAATGCATAGGTGAGAGGCCTAGGTTTGACGGAATTGTTTCCTGCATCCAGATGCTGGAGTTGTTCTGCTGATTGCGGCATGTTAGGGCCAAATTTAGCATAGAGGTCATCTCCTGATAGGTAAGCTACTCGCAAAGCGAAGCCTTTTTGCTGGATCTGTTTGTATGATTTAGTATATAGATTCATGGAGTTCGAAGAAGAGGGCACTGACCAATTCGTACACTTTGAGAGCTAGCCCTTTCGGATTAAGAGCTCCTCCATTTAGTACGACTTTGATGCTCTTTTCGGCAATCACGTCAATGGTCTGTTGGATACCCTCCCAGGCTGTCTGTTCGTATCCGGGATGTTCGCCACGTTGGAAGGCCTGGGCATTATTCGCCATGTTGACCTCTTAGCTTAGTTAGTCCTTAGTCCTCCTTAGTGGATATTGTTAAGGAACATACCCGCCAGGTAGTCGCCCGTGATAAAGTCGACATCTCCTAGGGTGGCTTGGCGATACATCTCGTATGCAGGATCGCCTTTTGTACATTAGTACTGTTGGTTGTTGGTTTAATTCAGGCGTTCTGCATACCATGATAGCCTGAGCAATTGGCGACTCTGACTGGTCGGCTATTATCACTTGGATTGGCAGACATTGTATAGTGTTGTAGTTCCCTATTCTTTCCATAAAATATCGAGATAGGTTGTTGATTTAAATTAAATCCTTGTAGAATATAACTAAATACTTGAAATTGAATCCATCTACTATTATATTCTGGTTCTTCCAAGTTGAACCTCCTCGGCTGCAGGGCACCGAGGCAAAAGCAAACCCACGGGAAATCTGTCGAGTCATAAACTCCGTGGGCCGTGGAACTACGACGGTGACTACTTCCCCACTGATTGAGCCAATTAAATGAGAGTGATGGGCATCGTTCAAACCAAATCCAGGGTTGTCCGTGATTGAGGCTGACTTTTGAAGGTTATCCCGTGGGCTTTTTGCTTATTCCTCCGTGGCGCTTTCCAAAGCGCCGGCTGTGGGGGAGATCACATCAGTTCGTACCCAATTAGGAAAGATCTCGGTTTATGGACCAGTAGGATCTTGTCGCGATTTGTTGGTAAGATTTGAAAAATATCTGAATGAAAATACGAGTTGGTGTGTGTTGTAACCCGCGAGGGTTAAACTTTGTCGTAATCTTGCCTGGGCAAGTATAAATGGGGGGGACCATCGGTGTCGGTGTATTTTGTGGTGGAGGTTCGCCTAACAATCGCAATTGTCACTTCCTTTGTCCCCTTTATCCGCTTTGTTCTATTATATCTTTGTTTGTCTTGAAGCCAAAATGCACGAGACTATCTCCGGGAACGAGGTCTACGGACCCGGAACCTATATCGACAAGACCGTCCTCCCTGTACCGGAAGATTCCCGCCGAATCTTTGAACTACTGGCGTCACGAACACCCGGTTTCACAAAAGACACTGCACTATGGGATACTGTCAGCTTCGAAGGTCGGCCGGACCCTATGGTCCCTGGTCCGATGAAGTCCCCCGTCGTGACAGCGGCTCTGCATGCTATGTGCGGGCTAGTTGGAAACGAACTCCTTGAGCTACGGGATGGAAAGCCAGCCAAAGAAGCTAGCGTGACTGTGAACACAGATCATGCTGGAATCTGGCTTGCATCGACTTTTACCGCATTCGTGAATGACAAAGATATCTCGACTCTTGCACGGGCCCGCGAACTTCCCAACATCTTCGACAGGGACTTTGAGAAGGGGTTCGGGGTCGGTCCGTTGGCTGGCCGAGCCACTGCACTGTATCCCACCAAGGATCCCGGGGTGTGGTATCAACTCCATGGGTCACTGGATGCAAGCAAGACACTCTGCTCGATGGGGATCAATATGGATGTGCCCTTGAAGTCATTCCAGGAGGGGTATGAATATATTCGGGAACATGTGCAGAAATGGAGTCCCGATGAACTTGAGATGCATAATGTGAGACATGGATTATGTGGGAGCATCTGCTACTCGCCCGAAGGCTGGAGGAAGACTGAAATGGGGAAGCGGCTTGCGGAACACCCTCTCGTGAATTACACGCGTGAGTCATATGCGCAATCGACGCCGTCGGTTCCCTTAACTCAGCTCCCTGATCGTCGGCCTCTGGCTGGTATCAAGGTCGTGGAGATGGTGCGGATTATCGCTGGGCCCACTGTTGGGGTGATCCTTGCATCTTTTGGTGCGGATGTCATCCGTGTCAACTGTAGTAACCTGGCAGATTTAAATGTGAGTGAAATGGACTTCCCTTTTTATCTCAAAACAAAACGCTGATAATTCCCGCCCAACAGGTCCTCCAATTAACTCTCAACGCCGGAAAACGCACGATCGATCTCGATATTGGAAAGGAGGAGGACATGGCACGACTCAAGGAGTTGGTGGGCGACGCAGACGTGTTTGCCCAAGGCTTCCGGTACGGGTCACTAGACCGGAAGGGACTCGGTCTGCAAAACATGCTGGATGTGGCAGCCAAAAGAAACAAGGGCATTGTCTACGTCGATGAAAACTGCTACGGTCCATCCGGACCATTTGCCGAAAGGCCTGGTTGGCAGCAGATCGGGGATGCCGCATCGGGTGCTTCATACGTGATGGGTCGGTCGTTGGGATTCGATGAAGGAACTAGTGTTCTTCCACCGCTGCCGATCTCTGATATGACTACTGGCGTTGTCGGTGCTTTGGCGACAATGTTGGCTATTCGGGACAGGGCCCAGAAAGGTGGCTCGTATCACGTTGTGAGCTCACTTGTGGCGGGAGACGCAATTCTGGTGGACCCCGAAGTTGGCCTCTATCCCGTTGAAGTGGTAGAAAAAACTCTCGATACATTCAAATTCGCACGCTCGTCTCCGGATCAGTTCGTCTCGGAGATTATGATCCAGGTTATTGATGGATGGAAGCGGGTTTTCCCGGAATATCTTGCACAAGACTCTCCGTTTATGATGAGATTTGAAGATAGCCCATGGGGGCGGATGGATATGCTGAGGCCCGTGGCCAGACTAGATGACAAGGACGCAAGTCCTATTTGGAAGAATGCTCCTGTTCCGAATTGCCACCATGATCAAAATATCACCTGGCATGATCATAGTGCAGGGAGACTTTCTGGATTGTCATATTAGTATATACGATATAACTCCGTCATAATCATATTCAAATTCACAACTCTCCAGTGCTTTCAGCTAAATCATTTGCACCAAAATCATAAGCCGGAGGAACACCTGCTAGCATGTCTTGCCAGTTCCAAGAAAGAGGAGCGGGCAGCTGTAGTGGCCCTGTAGTATAGAAACCTTGGTCTGTAGACATTAAGTTTGAAGACTGGATGTTGTTGCCATCATTTTCAGTCGCCTGGGAAGGATTGTAAAATGCCGGGAAAGAGTTTGGGGCAAAGTAGTCATTCTGTGTCCACATCTGCCCCTGCGGACGAATGGCATCTGATTGATTATCCCTCGTGGGCTCTGGCTCGGGGTTTCTGGCCCGATGCAACTCTTTCCTGGCTGCATTTTCAAAGTCAGTGCACAATGCCAATACATAATCCAAATAGGTATCTTGCTCTTGGGATGCGACCCTTGATATGAAACTGACAACCCCATGAATCATACCAATATCCGATTCAGTGTCAGGACGCGAAGGATCAGTGAGGATTTGGGAGAACAATGCAACCAAAGCTGCTCCTGCAAAGTAAACAATGCTCCTGCGTGATACATTAGAAACTAGCAAAAGTTCGACACATTAGATTAGCTTACCATTCAAAGGTTTGGCCATAGTGTCCTCGAATTTGACTGATCAGTTCGATCGCCGCTCTTGCTGCTTCTGTTGATTGTTGCACTGATCTCTCTCGGTCATTCGACAGACTCGAGGGACTGAGCCGCTCACTCGGTGGGCCGGTCGGCCAGCGCCGAGGAAGTAGACAGACTCGGTGGATATTGAGGTAGCAACAATGGTATGCAAAGTGAAGTCTGAGGATGTGCGGTAGGAAGGGATGGTCGCCGATCGAAAAGTTTCTTCGGGGCCGGAGGATCGGTAGGATACTTTGGTTCCATGCTTCGAGATCGTCGAAGCAACCCCTCACATCTTTCATCAACTGTTCTTGGGTCTTATTGAATGCATCGGTGCTATAGAGCTCATCGCAAACCTTCCGTTGGATCACAGCAAATCGGGCGAGTGCTGAGAAGAAATTGATTGTGATATTCCCTATCTCCATCACACCTAAGCCATCAGGTGGGTTCTCATGAGGCAGTAAAGTATTGTAATCGCGAGTATCTTGGGCAGCAGGGCGGCCGGTCCTCTGACAGATGTCGGCGTCCAAAATGAACGCTATCCAGAAGACTCTTTTCCGCTCTTCGATCTGGGACACCGGAAGGCCAAAGGAGTTGGACTTGTGCAACCCAATAGATTGTGACAGACGTACAGCTGCAGCGGCAAACATGAACAGAGGTTGTGGATTTGGCGTGCCTTGAAAGAAGATTGCCAGCCCAAGAAGCGCTTGAACAGCGAGGAGATCGCAGGTTCGCATGAACAACTCTGTGACCACGTTCATTGCGTTTTTCACATGACCCAAGCATTTTTGCCAGTCGTCGCTGCTGGCACCGGAACTCTCTGCCCTGTGCATGTATGCAAAGGCAAGGACAATATTGAATGCAGCCCACCATGAGGGACTTTCGTTAGGATTCCATGAGAAGTGTCTGCTGACCATTCCCATAAAACTTTCGGGCCCGAAGAGCGGTAGAGCCTTGTTGAACGTGTCAAAATATTCATGGACAAGATCTAAGATGACCGCCTTGGATGGTAATGGTTGCGAGCATCTGCTTTGGAAATCATCTTGAAGAGCTCGAGGATACCAGTCGGCTAGCCTCCATCGACTGCTGTTTCTCTGAGCGACATGGCGCCATACATTATTACCCGTCTTGCTTTCAAGCCAGCCCACACCCTCAGGGGAAACGATTGAAAAATGAGAGGATGCACCTGGGCGTAGTCGGTAGAATCAGCAGCCATTCGTGCGACCATTGAGGAACGATAGTCGGTGAGCCAATACTCACCAAAAAAGCGCATTGCGCCTTTCGGAGTTTTAAGGGTATATGACCCTCCGTCGCCATCGCCTCGATCGGCCTCGGCCTCGAAAGATGTTTGAGCGGTGCCATTTCTCGGAGATGGCAATTCTGAATCAGATGCTTCTGAGGGTTGGACATGCTCTGGGCCTGTGTCTTCGTCACTCGGCAGTCGCCGTCTCTTGGACGCATGTGCTTCATTCAATTCGTCTTGTAAAGACTGAATGCGCTGCTCTAGCTCATGAACATTTTCCCCGCTGTGAGTGAGTGAGTGAGTATGCGTTAATTTAAAAGACCCAACAAGCAAAGTAGAACATACCGGTTGTGCTTTTTCTTGCGTCGTACGGTGTCTTCGTACTTGCAGGGTAAGTCGAATGTTCTGCAGGGGACACAGACTGGCCGAGTCCCATCACATTTGACCTTCTTCCGTCTGCATATACTGCATGCCTTTGTAGCGTATGCAGGTCAGCATCCAATTACAGTCGTTCCCTCAATATATGGGGGCCATGGGATTGGGGGCCATCTGGGGGCAAGTCTATACCTTGGCAAGGCGTACAACGTTGCTGGTATTCCCATCCATGATACAAAATGATTGTATAGTAGCACCAGGACTGTTCTCAGAATTTTAATCTCTGCGCGGCTCCAACCATCATGATTAACAATTGTAGGCCGAGGCAACAGGAGGTTTCCGGCTGAGATTCAGGCGTTAAGGTGTTGAGGCGTTAAGGCATTGATACTGAGTCATCATTTCTGCCTCAGGCAGAACTGTATATACTAAATCGGTTCCCCTAGCTAGTCCGTTCCGAAGCACAGTGTGTGATTCCAGTAGATTGTATGGTTAAAACTTCTAATTATGTTTACTCACCGCGGGATATCCATCGGGGAGGATTGACGGCCTGCCGAAGAAGTGGCCTAGAACATTCACCTGGGCATTCTGGAAGACTTACACTTTTGAACTTTCTAAATCGGTCTGCATGGTGAAATAACGTCTTTTTTGAGTTGTGAATCTAGACCTCGCTCTTCTAATCAACTCAATTGCAATCTTATTTGTAGACTTTGAATGGGAATTCTACATGGAAATCGGTGCTATAGTAAGTAGGTCAACCAGAGAACTAGAGCAGAAGTCATGATATCACCGTGTTAGATTAGACCAAAATAGTAATAACCTCTTACCATCCATCAGACCATTAATAGTATAATATGAATCATTTGATTCAAATTGGGTGATCCTGTACACCTTGTACTCCCCTAACACAGGTTCCGTCAATGTACTTTGATCTTTGTGTACCAGGAATAGTTCGAGCTCGCGAAATATTTCCATGGTTCGAACCTCGTCACTAAATTCATAGGACCAGCTATCTTAAAAAAAAATCATTTACTCAAAGTCATGACGATGCAACGGGATGTTACTCTGTATAACAACCCAATCTAGCCATAGCAAATAGCCGCGAACCATAATCAAGCCTAAATGCATAGCTGATAGAATGATTGCTCACTGACCGCCACGACTATTGGATTATTGTTGCACGATTCAGCTGCGTCTTGGGGATCTGTTTGCGCCACCTTTGCTCTACCTCCGGTGAATGGCTGTGGTTCAGGTCATTGTCACACTATTATTTGCATCACAGACTGGGCCTCCCAGACCAAGGTTACTCTCTCTTTAGGAATTATATTCAAAGGCAATGTAACCGTAAAACAGGAGGTACTTCTATCAGCCAAGCTGAGACATATATCGATCAATGAAAAAGAAATGAAGCCATGGTGAAGACAAGCTTGTTGAATCTATTGGCTGACTTCGAGCTTGTTGCGATGTTGCCGTCCATGTTGTTTCAAACGCCTCATTGCCAAGGAGTAAATATGGTTGCAACAACAGGTCGTTAATGCAACCTGTGGCTGGATTATATGCCCTTACCCGGTTGTTTTGCAGGTACGGTGCTTCCCAAGTCGTATGAACTTGTCCGACGAGGCAAAAGATCACTCCAGACACTCGAACTTCAGCACTTCTGGATTCAGTAACTCCCACATATAAAAGCAATAAACCATCCCTTTCAAGCATTCTTCTTTCTATCAACACAACTCAGCTTCATTTCCAGTCTCCAGCCATATAATCAACAAGTTCAAACGTGCCCCGAAAGCCCACAATGGTTGCCATCGGTATTCGATCTCTCCTCTGCATTCTGGGAATTGCTTCCCTTGGCACATCTGCCGCTGTCGATACCGATACCGTCCAAGGCTGGCAGCTGACCCAATACTGTGAGTTGAGCTAAAGTAAAGCTCCGCCATCTCAAACTAGGCTGATGCAGAATTAGGTAACGAGTTCTATACTGTCAGTAATGGAGACACCTGCTGGGACATCATCGCGCGAAACCAGAACAGGTTCACCATGAGCCAGCTTCTATGCTGGAACAACGACATCAACCCGTGGTGCTCGAATCTGATCCCGGGCCGACAGGTCTGCGTTGGAGTCCAGCATCCTGGGCCTGTCTGCTAGATGATGAAGTTCATGGCTGGATTGCTGGCATTATAATTCGAAAAACTAAATGCCTGACATCGCCAAGGCCTTTGATCAGATTGTTTGATGGAAGTAATGAGAGAGTGATTTTTGAGCTCTGAATCCTTTTGCGTTGTTATTACAGATGGTCATTAATTAAGTCAAAATTCTGATGCTTGTTGGTATTGAGAAATTTATGCTCTGTTTCTGTTCCAGGCATTGTGTAGGAATTGTCTCATTGTAATTGGCTTCACCCCCGGAAACCGAGTATTGAGACGAGCACCCGGCAATTGAAAGACATTGTTGACTGTGAGTCTGCTCACCAACGCAGTGACCTCTTTGAGTTCGTCCGATGAGTATTCCATCCCCTCTGGCTGCGGAGGGACGGTGACATCGCCAGTCTTGATTTGCTCCAGACTATCGTATGTTACCTTGAATTTCTTACCTGTTTCGGAAATCACTATTAGGTTACGGGTGTACCTCAAATAAGGACGTGCGATATGCTTACCGGTGAATTCTTCCGCCATGCCGAGAACCTGGTTGTAGGTAACTTCATCTCCAACGATTACAGTGAATTCAGGCCATTCATCAAGGTCCAGTGCTTTGACTAGGTAAGTAGCCATGTCGTACGTATATGTCATACAGATCACGTTGTTCCCGTCTCCTGGGATAGCAGCCGTGCCGCTGGATATATCAATACCAAAGGTGAAGGGCTGCAGGTGAGTTTGGACATGGGGCATTCCCCAATAGTCCATAAAGAAACCAGGGATCACCCTGGTATATTGTAAGCCACTAGCCCTGAGATGATCTGCTGCATCAAGCCAGTATTGGATGCTAGGGTCAATCGGGAGTAACCTTGGAAGAGTTAGATATCAGCATGGAATGGCACACAACTAAAGCTGGTTGGCCTACTCGGTGGTTTGGACGAATGAGTATTCACTGGGGATGAATCTTTCTGTTGATGCTGACTTCTCTGCAGCTTCGATCAAGTTCAACTGGGACTGACTTGTCTCATCAGAAACAAGACCAATGGCGGATATGATGGTGTGGATGTTGTGTTGCTCAAGCACACGTGCCATTGATGGAATATCCTGGTAGTTGATCTGCACATTTTGAATATGCTGCGAAGAAAGGTCCTGTTTTACCTGAGAAGAAGGTCAGTTACTTTTTCAAGTGGAAAATGACCCTACTTAACGTACACTGCGAGATAAAACGACAATGTCAAATTTAGAGTCGAGCAATTTTTCAACGATAGTTTTGCCCACTCCACCAGTTCCACCAGCCACAGCAATGACCGTCATGATTGAGAAGTGTTTGATAGTCGAAATAGTCAAAATAGTTAAAGTTGCCACGGAAGAGGTCCCCGCGATAACCCCACTAAGTCAGATTTCCACGCATTTACTACATCTACTTCCACTGTAGAGTCTACAATGTATAATTAAACTGTTTATATATTTCGAGCCCCTAATCTGCATATTGCCAAACTCCAATCAAATCTCTCTAATAAACTCACATCGGGGATTCGGGCTCCAGACATCGGCGACTTCAGGGCTTCCCCCGGGGCCCCCGCGGTCACGGCTATGACTAATATCGGAAGGAAAAAGATATAAAAGCCAAATCTCCCGACGTTTCCACTTCACCGATCTTCCCTCTAAAACCAATATACAAATCCTATATCGTCATGTGTATGAAGGCTACCTGCTCGACCTGCCGTGAGTTTCTACGATCTCTCTGTCCAAAACAGCAGCTAATAATTCTTACAGACAAGGTCACCTGGTGGGGCTGTGGAAGCCATATCCCTTCGGTGATGGACTCAATTCCCGAAGGCGATTGGTGTGCCTGCACACCTCAAGTTGAGAAGGATGGGAAGAAGTACCCTCCCAAGGCGGCGAAGGCCGGATGACTACAGGGCTGTCTGATTTGTTAGTTTGAGGAAGTGAGCGTCGCATATTTTTTGAGGGAAAGAGCGTTGTAAGGGACTTGTTATCAGGAAAGCTTGGTGGATCTGTCGAACATTCAACCGGGGAGGGGGTAGGGAGCAGTGGCGTTAATAGAGTTATGGGAATGAGTGTGAGATTCTATAATGTCAATTGGAGCAGATATATAACGCGAGTATGACGAAAGACAAAACCAAAATCAGAATTCAAACAGGTTTAATATAAAATCAAAAGGATTGAGAACCACACAGCATCCAACCATCAAGAGAGCAAGTAATAAGCAAATAGCCGAGTCGATTACAGATACCAAAACACTCGACACTAAGGGGTTTTTCCCTTTCCACCCTTTTTTCTCCCTTTCTTCGCTGTTGTTTTCGATGGTTGCTTCGCTGGTAGTGGTAATGGGGGTGGCTGCACTGGTGCTGGTCTTGTGAGCTTATCCTGTTCTAGTAGGAAACGGGCTGGTTCTCCACCTCCCGGAGCTGCAGGAGTGGTAGACACAAATGGCGGTCCCGCTGGCACAAAGCCGGCTGCGAGGGCTGGCAGCTGCCTGAGCTCCTTCTTGTTATTACAAACATAGAGAATTCCCTGTCCATCTGGACATGTTGCAGTGTAGAGCGCAAACCGCAGGAAAGGTCCGGAAAGAATTATTCCAAAGTGGTCGCCCGGCCTAGATTCGATGACACAGGCTTGTATTCTCATCCAATGGCACAAAGGCTCATTGTTGACGCTAATCAGCCGGACGTCAACCTCCACAACCTTGTGACAAGTCGTGGAGCCAGGGATATCCATGAGATTATAGCCATGAACTGGAACGGGGATACCGAGCGATTCCAACTGGTTGATATAGCATTCAGGTATCGCCATGATATCGGCACCAGTATCATGGCATACCCATAGGGTGAGGCCATTGGCACCAATACGTTGGCTGTCAGCCGATACATTCACCGGGAACTATGTAAACCGCAAAAGACGAAAGTCAGAAAGAAGAAATAATAAGTTGAGAGATCAATATAGACACTATACCTCAACTGAGTGAAGACTGGTATTCGGCGCAAACAAGTGAAACCCTCCAAGACTGGCACCACCTGGTGGTTGAAGCTATATGTTCCATCTCGAGTCAGAAACCAAGGATAATTTTTGCATTTAGTGGTGATCAACTTACACCTTCCACCCACCACGCTTTAGTGGTATCGTACTCCCTGGCCAGTTTCTTATGAAGTTCCGCGTCGAACTTCTGGGGAGCATTGAGCTGCACGCCCTTCGACCAGTAGCTGACCCATCCTCTCGACCATCCCAATTTGCGTTCCCTGTAAGCTTTGATGATAGCCTTGACATTAGGAAGCTGATTATCCGGGTCCCCCTTCGTGCTGAGATACTTGTCGATGTTCTTCAAATGCTCCAAGCGTCGAACAATGTCCCAGCTGAGTCCGGCTGGTTCAGAATGAACCATTTCATCGCGAGCAGCCCTTCTTCTCTCGTACTGTGACAGTCTGAACTTGAAGAAGTTGGGTAAGATTCCATCACTAATCCTCTCCACACATCTTTCGACTTGACCATCAATGTCGTTGACGTCGAGATCTAGCTCGTCGGCGTTCCAGCCTTCGGGGACAAGAGCTGGGTCGGTGATAGGTTGGTCCCCATTGTGTTTCCATCGCTGTTGTCTCGGGGGACGTGAATAACCCTCATCCTGGCCACCTTGGGCCATTAAGCTGTAGTCAACGTAGTCGTGGGCCCCTGGTGCGAGCGGGAAATCACTTTCAAGTCCATCTGACGAGAAATCAGAGGGAGAAGGGGAAACCTCCGTTCTACCGTTGGTTGGCTTGCGCTTCTTGGTAGATTCCTCAGGGTCCACAGGGGGCTCTGAGTAGGCACGCTTCGTGCTGCGACTAGGAGGCATCTTGAAGAAAAAGGGGATGGATTTTGCGGCGCGGCAGGAGAGGGCCAGGCAACATGGGGTGAAGAAGCATTGAGATGGGGATATAGATGAATATATTTGTAGTAAACATCTTGAAGAACTGAATTAGACCGGGACAAAGAACCACGATGAATTGAAATGACCTATGGAGCAGTGATCTCTGGCATTTTGGTGTACATAGGAACGAATCGATCGATGGAGCCATTTCCAAAGATGCTATTTTTGGAATTCCAAAAGCTCATGTGCTAGACGACAAAGAAGCCTAGAGAGTAACTCTGGGATCTCGGGCGTGCAGCTCATCAATAGAAATTGCTCGAGGATGAAATGTGTTCTCTCTGGAATCCAGCCTTTCGGGTTGCTTCGACGTTCTTTGTCTCAATGTACCGTAAGTCCCATCCAAGGTGGAAGGCTCGAATCAAAGAAGATGTCAAAGGATCGGGCGTCTTCGCCAAAGCATATTAGGGCAAATAAGGAAAGAGCAACATGACCAGGGGTGTCGTTACAGTCTAGTATAGCGTAACATTTCTGAGCTTCTCGCTCAGAGCTGTGGGAGACCTGCGTAGTCTCTTCGATCTCTGGCGCTTTGGTCAGCCATTGGAGAAATGTTACCATACCCCTAGGAAGAATATACTCAACAGCCCGTGCAATGGGTCAAGCGAAGTGAAATAGGTGAAGCTTGTTAGAGGCTTACAAGTACCGAGCCAATGGTAACGAGTGTGGAATTCTGGATTGTTCATTGCTTACAACAGTGTGTATCACTTCTTTGTCTCGACCCAAAGCATCATTTGAGATGTTATTGGTGCCAAAGAACCAGTTACAAAGAAGCTGGAAACCCGGTTTCGTGTCAGTCAGAAGCTCATTTGTACGTTCGAAGGTACAACACATGAGGAGGCTGATCAACGGGCTTCAGTAGACTACTCTGCAATGCCGACGGAGAAGAAAGAATATGGGTCCCAAGATGGAAAGCGTGGTCAATGGTTTCTTTCATATTGGAGGGACACCGAGTGGATGGATTTGGGGACCTGGCTATGCCCCCCGGAGTGTGAACTTGCCTCGTCTCCAATATTCTCGTAAAGCATCGCTGCCTGAGGGATCAGGCTATACATCCAATGCATGCTCATCAGTGAAACTCATCAGTGAAGTAGTGGGCCTTGGGGAAAGACCGACTCTGACTGATATCAAGTATTTAGCAGATACTTCCTACAGTATACAAAACTTTACAAACACCTCGCACACCAGAACAAAAAACTAATCCATAAGCCGTCAATTTCTAACCAGTATGCACCTTGATTCTTTCTCGATCGTTTCCATACGTGAATATCATGTAGATCAATCACAAAAAAAGCGCAGAAACGGGGCAATTTTTCCGACCTAAAAAACAAGGAACGGTCGTACTAACACGAAGGGGATGACAGGAGTAAAAAAGAAACCGTGAAGAAAGGGGGAAAATAAAAGAGAAAGAACATGCCATTACATCAGAATCTAAGCCTTGATCGCTGCGCCCAATGCACCACCACCGAACTGCTGACCACCAGGTCGGCGATCGCCCTGGGGAATGCGGGCACCGCCACGACCACCGCCACGACCGCGACCACCGCGGCCGCCACGGGCACCGGGACCGTGTTCGCGCTGGAAGGCGTTGGCCATACCCTGAGTGCGCTGCTCGAGGGTCTTCTCGTTGGACTCGAGAAGGTTGGTAGACTTGTCGGCCAGGGTGACAATCTGGGACTGGAGACGGGAGAGCTCGACGCCCTTGCGGAAGATGATGGCGTCGTTGACCTGGTCGAGAGCAGCGGCGAGCTCTTCGTGCGAGATCATGCGGGAGATGATGGAGACAATCTTCTTGGGCTCGAGTTCGAACATGGTGGCCAGAGAAGAGATGGAGAGGCTGTCGTAGTAAGGGGCGTAGGTGAAGAGGTAGGTGCGCAGACCCTCCTCTTGGGTCTGGCGGGACAGCATGGCCTTGATCAACTCGGGCTGGGGCATGAGGTCCCAGATCTTAATCGCGGCGAAGGTAGAGGCGGAGAGCTTCCAGTCACCGGCGGCAAGAGCCTTGGCTCCAGCAATAACACCGTCGCGGGTGTTCTCGGGGGGACCGGTGAAGACCTGGCGCTCATTGTAGTCCAACATGCGGCGGAAGGTCTTGGAGATCATGCGGCGGCGCAGCTCGGGGGTGGAGGAGGTCTGGGCCATCAGAGGCACCTCAAGCAAAGCACTGCTGGTGAGGTAAACGCACTCAAGCAACTCGAGGTTGATGTGCATGTGGAAGGGCAGCTGGCGCTGGCGTTCCAGACGCTCCTGCTCGGGCGAGACAGTGGAGTAACGCTGCATGATGATACCCTGGGCAAGAAGCTCCTTTTGGCGGCCGCTGCCGCAGATCTCACCAAGGGTGTTCTGGGCCTCGTAGATGAGGCCAGCACGGAAGGCACAGAGACCGATCTGAACAAGGGTGCGGTTGAAGAGGATCTGGGTGCTGACGTCGAAAGTGGCGATGTTTTCAGTCAGATGAGACATGAGCATCAAGTCACGGGACTTGTAGTATTGGTCGTGCAGAGCAAGGAAGTAAATTTGGCAGAGCATGGCGCGAGCGCGGGGAATGCCATCGCTGTGTTCGAACAAGTAGTTGCAGATAGAGGCCACGAGGCTCTGGATATCCCCAGACTTATAGGTACCAGTAACTGCTGACTCAATATTTGTGGGAACTGCCTTGTCCTTGGCCTGCTCGACAATGGCAATGACATTAGCGGGCTTGAAGTAAATGTGCTCCAACCGTCTGATAACCAGTCTGTTCATGCTATCCTGACCATTCTTATCGGCACCCTTGAGACTCTCAACGTAAAGCTGCGAGCGGACAAGGGAGGAGTAGAGTGCCTGCTCATCTGTCAGGCGCTCAATGTACTCTGAGGTGTGGGGGTCAATCTCGCGAAGACCCTTTGTGAGGCTGTCGTCGAGGTGCTCCACAAGGGATACGACGGATCCGGGAATGAAGAAGGTCTCGCCCTCAGCAACAGTAGGTTGCTTCTCGTCGTCCTCCCACTCGTCGGCGACTTCGCTGACAAGGAATTGGCGGTTCTCTTCCAACACGGAAAGGAGAGCAGAGTATTCCTCGTTTGCGGCTTGCCATTGCTCACTTGACATGTAGGTGGCGGTGGATGTGGCAGTAAGATCGAAGCGGGTGGAGATCAGGGTCATGTAGGTGCGGATGCGTTGGTAAGGAGTAGTGGCAACCTCGAGGAGCTTCTGCATGGTGCGGATCTGGTCGGCACGGTCGGTGTTCTTCTTTCCGCGGGACTCGACAATGACACGGAGGTGCTTGAGGATGCTCTCGGGGGTGTACTGGAGGGTCTTGCCACCACGTCCGACAGTAGCGAACCCATCATCCTCACCAGCAGCAGCAGCGGCGGCAGCGAAGTTCTCGATCTTCTCGACCTTGGTGGGCTTGGGAGCAGGGGGAGGGGCGGGGGCAGCCTCAACCTGATCCGCCATGAAGGCATCCTTATCGGCGCGGTACTTCTCGACCAGGGTGGCGTATTCCTTGTTGTTCTTCTTAATCTTCTGCTTAACCGCGTTGAAGCCCTTGCTGTTGCTAGCGTTCATCTTCTTGTTCGAGGCCTTCTGCTTGGAAGCGGTCTCGTTGGTGAAGTCTTCGAGTTCCGCAACGGCCTGGATGTAGACCTTGGGGGTGGGGCCGGTAACCTTCAGCATCTGGCGGTTCAGGTTGTCGAACTCTGTGTGGGAATCATGTCAGTTCATGCCGTTCCTTGGGCCTTCCAATTTTGCTGGCTCTCTGGTCCCTCCGGGAAGCGTGCGGACTCACCAGTGGCGATAACAGCCCAGTCGTTGATCTTCTCGGCGTTATCAATCAGGCGGATGGTGCTCTCGAGGCCCTCGAGACGCTTGTCCTTAGCGGACTTCACGACTGTAACCTTCTCCTCCTCCTCACTCTCCTCGCTTTCGGAGTCATCGTGCAAGAACTTGGAGGCACCGGTGCGGCCCTCCTCGCCCTCCTCGTCGCTGTCGGTGCTGGAGCCGGAGTCGGAGTCATCAACGTCAGAATCTTCCTCGCTGCCGGAGCCGGACTGGTAGACCTCCTCCTCCTCATCAGACGAGCTGTCGCTGTCGCTGCCGCTGCCGTAAAAGAAACGCGACGCCATGGTTGCGGATTGCGGTTTCGTTAAAAGGAAATGGCGATCCTTAAAGCTGAGAAATCAGGTCGTCGGCGATACAAAGTTGAAGTTCCCGCAGTTGAGAGCCACACACGAAATTTAAGCGAGGGGCTGACTAAACCCGATTAGGCATAGCGCATAACAAAGAAATAGTGACGGTCTTTTTTTATACTTCTCTTATTACTTTGACTTGCCGCGACTCAGTTGATTTGATGGCTTTGACTATTTGCTGACTTTGAATTTAGTATGGAGATATCTGGGAGAAAAGTTTGATTAACTCAAGCTGCTTTGGAATCGGGAAATTTCCTCTCATCTACTTTACACTGGGAAGGAAGGCCTGACCGATCAGGCACTGGGGGCAGGCACAGAAGAAATGAAACCTTGGAAGCTGCACTCATCAACTCATCACTATTGTTCCATTTATCATTCGACTATTAACTCTACTATTTACTGCATGCAGAAAACATAACGAGGAGCCCCGACATGCCATGATATACCACCGAAAAACCTACCTCGACAAAAAGAAAGAAAACAGATTGATCAACATCCCCGGGAAGATCCGAATTAATTGAAACAGTTACGAGGAGATATAAAGCAAGAAATGGATGAGATCGTTCTTTCATGCTCCATCCAGGCTATGCTGAGAGAGAAAATTCACGGAAAAACAAAAGGCAGACAGATATACCGAAGCACTGCCTACAGAAATTGCAGAAACATAATTGGGATCGTAACACAGCAAGAAACGTAATGAAACGCAATGAAATAGTGATGATGCGCGGGGTGATATCTCGCGGCGAAGGAGATGGCCACTGATGGGCACAACTCACGGTGAGTGAGCGTGCGGATCGATCTAGCGCTAGGTAGCAATGCAGATCGTATATCAGCGGTCCGAGACCATTGTCAACCACGTTGACCCACCGAAGGGCTCTTTTTTCTTGACTCATACCTATAAGAGCCGGCCATATAAGCACAGGTTGGCTGGCAAGGAATGGGTCAGCAGAGCAAGGCTTACAAACACAGTGCCTTGGGGGTCATTGACACCCGTGGACAAAATATATCAGTGTATCTGCTCCCGAGTCGTAGGGAACGATGGGCACAGGAAATGCCCTGTTGCCCCGATGTCCTAGTGCCACTGGTTCTGGCCCATGTATCCTTCGCTGAGCACACCGTCTTCGAGAGTGCGAATGAAATCCCGGTTGCGTTGGTTCCCATTTCCATTGCCCGCTCGGCTCCCACGACGCCGTTGACTGGCGTTAGCATCGACGTACCCGTCAGGAGGAGGTGGATAGTACGCAGGGCTGGGCTGCAGTCGAATCGGTGCGTTCGGATCCAGGTGGCTAGCGACTCGTTGGATGGTAGTCGGGATGCCTCCGTTGGGATCCATGGTAGATGCTCGTTGACGGCCTGCTCGCGTAGTCGCCTGTGCGTAGAGACTTTGAGGGGGTACCTGGTTGCCTGGTATCATGCCCATTTGGTGACCGTAGCCAGGTGGCTGTTGGGTAGGGTATGGAGGAGGCGGTGCAGCTTGTTGATACATGCCATTGTACATGGGCGGGGCTTGAGGCGGGGGCTGAGGTGGAGTATGGAATTGGTTCATCTGCACGGCATAGGCATTTTGCGCATGCGCCGCCTGAGCTGCTCTTTGTTTGCTAGCGGCTTCGGCCTGCTGTTGTTGTTGAACCCCCGGAGCCGGCTTATTGGCCGTCGAATACTTGAGATTCATTGGTGGCATGAATGGCCCCGTGAACTTCTGCTGGGTGATAAACGGGTGCAGCTTGGCTTGTTGAGGTGACCATCTCTCGAGAGGATTGATTGACAGCAGTCCCCGCACAAAGTCGATGAAAGCAATCCGATTGTTCAGTTCTGCAATGGTTAGTCAAGTCTCAAGGTGAATATAGAAAATAAAACCTACCTCGATCAACCTCTGCTTGTTTCATGTTCTTCCGAGGCATTGGGTAACTTCGGATAATCTCTTCCAGTGTCGAGGCCGAGAAATACTTCTTGCTCGGTTGTTCCTTCGTGTTATGTTCTCGGGAATACTGCTCCAGGCTCTTGAGGCGGTACGTCTTTCTTCCAAACTCGTCCTGTGTCTTTTCGAAAAACTCTCCCGACTGCTTGCCCATCTCCAGCATCCATGTTGGCGGGATACCTAGCATCTCGACGATCCGACACACTTGATTGTATTCCGAAGAGCCGGGGAACAGAGGTAGGCCCAGAAAGAGTTCCACCACGATACACCCAAGAGACCACATGTCAATGGCAGATGAGTACCTAAGAACACAAATTAACAAGGAACAAAACAGATGAGACTAAAGTACGTACGGCAAGCCCAATAGGACTTCTGGAGATCGGTAAAATCGCGATTGAATATAAGTGTAGACAGTCTGGCGTTCATCGCATGCAGAGCCGAAGTCGATGACCTTGATAATTGGGCTCTCGAGGCTGTGAATAGTTAGCTACTGACTCTGAAAGCTGACCGGCGATACTGACTTTTTCAGGAGAATATTCTCCGGTTTCAGATCACAGTGAATCAGATGCGCTTTGTTCAACAAGCTCAAGGCATTTAGCAATTGCTGGGCAAATACCCGGACAAGGGTAGTGCTCAATCCACGGAATTGATTTTGTTTGATCAGCTCATAAAGATTGACACTGAGCAATTCAAATGCGAGACACAAATGCTGACGGTGGATGAAGGTGTCCTTGAGACGAAGCAGATGGTGGTCATCGTTCTTGTCATATTTGCTGTTGAGCTGCGGGGAATCAGCGGGGTTCAAATGAGAAGAGTCGGGGATTTATGCGATACCAGATCCAACACAGAAACTTCCATCATACTCTGGTTGAAGTAGGCAGTCTTGTTCTTGATGACTTTGACGGCCACCACTTCTCCCGTTTTCAAGTTTTGGCATTTCACGACTTGGCCGAAGGTACCCTGACCTAGAACATCGAGAATGAGGTATCGATTTCTAGATCGGAAGGGGAAATGATTGTCAGCCCAGAGGTCACCTATTCAGGGGAAATCGGGGGCATACTTGTGACCGGCTTCCTCGCTTCCAAGGATATCGTTGACGTAAAGGATATAATCGCTATCCTCGTTGTCATACCCGTCATTCTTGACTCCTTTGCTGGGTTTGGTCAATACTCGTCGCGGATTTCTCGAAGACTCATAGTTGAAGCCAGGGTTGCATATCCGGTACGTGGCCGGGAGGTGGGTTGTCAACGATTGAAGCGGCTGAACCAGTTAGTCAAAGCCAGGGTGAGGTTTGCTGAGTACTCACGCTAATGAATCCACCCTCTGGATTGGCGCGCCTATATGCAGGTTGTATATTCATGCGCGGCTTCAGTTCCTGCACAGACTGGATCTTTTGGAACTTGGGAACAGGACCGCGACCGGGCACTAGAGGGGCCTGAGATGGCAGCGAGCCGGATCGCGGAGATCGCGACCCTGGACCAAAGCCTGGACTCATGTGTGAAGATGCGGATGGTGGGTAGTACTGGTCTGGGCTGAGGTCGCCGGATTGAAGGGGAGGAAGTCTAGGGGCCCGGTTGGCTGTCGACAGGTTAGTGAACGGGGCATGGCAGAACAAGTAATCGCGATCAAACTCACATGGCGGCGATTGATATCTTTGTGGTGGTGATGCATATTCTGGTTTCGCAGGGGACCGGCGGGAAGCACTTTGAGGAGCGGATGGGAATCCATAGGAGCCTTGGGACTTCCCAGGACTGGTGGGATATGACATTGGCGGCGAAAGAACATGCCCCGGAGAGTATCTGCGGGCAGCCGATGATTCCTCTGCTTGATTCAAGAATTGTGACGAGGCGCGATTGTGGTTTGGCCTCGATGGGTACTTCGCCCGGTTGTACGGGTCAGCGTCCTCCATGGTAGTATCCGCATCGGTGACATAATCCCGAGTGCGTGGTGTGGCGGTGGGGGAGGAAGCCATGGAGACAGTTTTGGAATTTGAGCCAGTCGAAGGGGCTTTGGATGCCGTGCCGGGAGTCTGGAATGTCTCGTACGTGTATCCGACGGGCGGCTGTGACTGTGGTGGCTGACCGTATTTCGAGGCTAGTTGCTGGGGATGAGATGCCAACGCAGTATTGAACTGCGCAGGGTGGCCCATCAAAGGATCTTGGTAAGGCTGCCACCCAGGATCCATTTTGTAAAAACCCTCTTTTGGGGCCAACAAATCGATTCGAGGTCCGTGTTCGTCTCTAACACTGCGATCAGGGTCCGTGGGATGCCAGCGGGGACGGCACTCGTATTGCGACCGCAGCTTCGAGGCGAGCCTTGACGGAATTCGAGGGGGAGAGGATGGAAAGTAGGGAATTGGCGTTAAAATAAGGTCGTGCTATGCTTCATCATCTGCGGAATTGTTGGAGAAGACAAGTTTTGAAGGGGAGAGGAGGGGGGGCGGTCGCAATTTGGTTGCGACGCAGTAGACGTAGGCGGCTGGGGGGTTTAGCCAAGTCGATAGACTTGTCTTGGGACCCGGTGAAAACGGCAAATCAAAGACAAAGCTGGCATCAACAGAATCTATGTCAAACAATAACTTAGTTCATCGCAGCATAGAGATAGTTTTGCTTGGTATATAGCCAGAACTCAAGAAGAGGAGGGGAAAGATGAGTTTCAAGTGGAGGTGAAGGGGTTAGCCAAAGTGAATCTACATTACTCTCGGTTTCTCTATATACCTACTTTCTATAGGGGGTATCCTATCTTGGACCATATACTATGCACAGCTATATGTATGAGCTTGATGCTAAAGTCTCAATATTCGAGATTCATGTACTGGATTGTGGTCTCCTTGGCGACCTGACTCTTTTCACATGATCGACACATTGCATGCCCAACTGTCGGGGCGCCTTTTCTTTTTCAATAATAACTGGGCTGAATAGATTTACGACATATATACTTTGTGAAACGGGCTAAATGAGCTACGCAGTATCTTACTGATGGTATTTTATAGACTGTTGCTGCAACGTCATCGATTCCATATAGTTAGGGAGTCCAAAACTACATGTAGATGATCATTTCGTTGAAATAATGACATGGTATTCTGAAGGGAATTCCATTCATTCCAACCATCCCACCGTTTTAGGGCTCACCTCTTGCCGCTCTTTGCACCGTGCAAGTGAGCAGATCTATATCTACTTTGGACATGGCCAATGCTTGCTTCAAGGTTGATAATGTGGATTATGAGAGCAAAGTCACAATTTACAAGGAATATTGATGAAAGACGTGATAGAAAACATGTCTATACCAATATCTATCTGAAAACGTGTGACTAGTTGCTCCTTCTATCTCTTCCTTCACCTCTAATTCATAATCCGATCTATTTAGCTTCGGATCTCTTTTTTTTTTACCTCCACGCCTATCCAAAACAGTCTCTCATTCTTGTGTTCTAAGATCAAAGATATTTTTCATGGCTTGGGGTACCATTATCATCCTTTGATATTCTAGATCTCTCCTCAATTACACTAGGATAACTGCAGTCTTCTTACTTACATCTCACCGGATACGAACCATTTTCAAAGGCTAGTGTTAACCAGCTAAGCTTTTGTTTAATGTGAGCAACCTCAACTCCATTTAGGAGTTCAGTGTAGGTGGATATGGATTTCTCAAATCATCTTAAAATGTTAGAGGTCCGATGCTGTGCTCACGCTAAGCATTCACCACCACGCATGTTGCTAGATACGGGCCAAACCCCATGACCGTTATTGTGTCCCTATAAACAGGTCACATTTTGATCGACCCTTAGTGACCTCGTGCAACTCCAGTCTGCCAATGAAATAGAATGGTGTATCTGTGGCCTCACACCGCGTATATAGATTTCAAGGTGTACTCCGTACCGAGTCCAGGCCTTCTGGGGAAAATTACCTAAGCTATTCAATGAGTCATTCATTCACGTGAGCGGTGTCGTAGGCGGTGTCAGATTGTGCCGTTGGCTTTGATGGAGATCTACTTTTGTAGATTGGGTGCTATTAATGTAGACTTATTGCTGCCTGTGCTATCGTCCTATTGTATTTGCTCTTTGAGCAATCACCATGTTCCAACTTGCCCTAGACAAAGTCTTTTAGTCTCTCACTTCTTCTCACTTAATACAATCTTTATTTGGACAACTTTCACAATGTCTACAAACGAGGAGGCGAGTCGCCTGCGGGACCTCCAAGCAGACGTTCGCGACCAGGATGATCTGGAAAGGGATATCACTCGCCAGGTATGACCAAGCTCTCAATTTAGTATCGCTTTGAGCTCACATTTGTCTCTTTTCAGGCCGATAAAGCCCTGGCGGATAAAGCAGAAGAGAATGACATCAAGCGACTTGAGAAAGCCCTTGTGGATCGGGAGTAAGAGCGCATGCCCTGATATTTGATGGCATTACTAACTTAGTCCGCAGACGGGTCGATTCGCAGGTCCGCCAAGTGCAGCAGCGTCTGACACAGCCTGTCGGAGCCGCTACTCGCACTCGGGTTGAGAATGAGCTGAAAAGGCTGCAGGCGCGTAAGGCAGATCTAGGGAAAGATCTGAAGGACATACAACAACGCATTGATGATAGGCGTGATTCGCAGGGCAATTCGGCGGTGGCGCACGGGTCGGGGCGACAGCCGAATGAGTCCCGCCGCGACTATCTCCTGCGAACCGGAAAGATCACTCCGTTCGCATTGATGCAAGAGGGCTCCAGAGATGGACCACTTGCCAATCTTCACGATGCACTTGTCGATACCGAGGACCAGCAGCATGAGGAGGAAGAGCGCGAACAAGCCAAACATCAGCCAACCGCATCTCACCGGGACCTTGCACGCCCAGACTTTGACTTTGACGACAGCATTGAAGTCAAGAGTAAGCGGAGGAAGATTGATCGTCCTAGCTCCCCGGGAGCGGATTCTTCGGCAAGCTATGTTGCTTCGGAGGCTGACGCTACATCCGAGGATGAAGAGTTCATGCCTGATACTCTCCCTGAGGCGAAGCCGAGTCGCAAGCGCAAGCAAGGAAAAGCGACCACTGAGCTTGAAGATCTGAGTGGGGTCGATGATGGAAACGAGACAGTATACCAGTCTCGCGTTCAGGAATGGATAAGTCGGCGAAGCTCTGCTCGACAGCACGCTGGCGGTCATTCTGTCGAAGCTGGCCTGAATGAAGAAGAGGAGTGGCTTAAGCCACATCCCACTGAACCAGCCATGGAGCTTGACAATGGGCTGCGGGTCCCTGGAGACATCAGCCGCTTTCTATTTCCTTACCAGAAAACTGGAGTGCAGTGGCTTTGGGAGTTGCACCAACAAACTGTTGGTGGAATTATCGGAGATGAGATGGGGCTGGGTAAAACCATCCAGGCAATTTCTTATCTTGCAGCCTTGCATCATAGCAAGAAACTTACCAAACCTGCTATCATTGTTTGCCCTGCAACTCTTATGAAACAATGGGTTAATGAGTTTCACCGCTGGTGGCCACCCTTCCGTGTTTCCATCCTACACTCATCAGGCAGTGGAATGATAAATCTTGGCAAGGAAAGCAGTAGGGAAAATGCGCTTTCATCAGAAATGATGGGCAGCCATAGCTCTCGCCACCTATCTGCTGGTCAGAAAGCGGCTAAAAAGATCATCAAACGTGTCACCGAGGAGGGACATGTCCTCGTGACTACATACTCAGGTCTGCAGTCTTATGCAGATGCTCTCGTTGATGTTGAGTGGGGCTGTGCTATCCTTGACGAAGGTCATAAAATCCGCAACCCAGATGCTGGTATTACCTTCAGCTGCAAGGAACTCCGCACTCCACACCGCATCATTCTTTCGGGGACCCCAATGCAGAACAGTCTGGTAGATCTTTGGTCCCTATTTGACTTTGTATTTCCAATGCGCCTGGGGAATCTCGTTACATTCAAAAATCAGTTTGAGATCCCCATCCGTCAGGGTGGGTATGCATCTGCATCAAACCTTCAAGTGCAGACTGCTGCAAAATGTGCAGAAACTCTTAAAGATGCCATCAGTCCTTATCTGCTCCAGCGGTTCAAGGCCGATGTAACATCTGATCTGCCGATGAAAAGCGAGCAGGTCATTTTCTGCAAATTGACCCAACTCCAGCGAACCATCTACAAGAGGTTCCTTGGCTCAGATGATATGAAATCCATCGTACGAGGAAAAAGAAACTCTTTGTTTGGCATTGACATCCTGCGCAAGATCAGCAACCATCCAGACTTGGCAGACCACACATTGCGCTCAAGCGAGGCGGACTACGGTGATGCCGAGCGGTCTGGCAAGATGAAGGTTTTGAAGGGTTTGCTTGAGGTCTGGAGAGATACTGGCCACAAGACCCTGCTTTTTACCCAGGGGCGTCTGATGCTAGACATCATTGAAAAATTCCTTGGGGTGCTGGGTGGATTCAATTACCGCCGAATGGACGGAACTACTCCGATCAAGGAGCGCCAGAATCTGGTTGACGATTTCAACAATGACCCCAATATCCACGTTTTCTTACTCACCACCCGTGTCGGCGGGATCGGAGTGAATCTGACAGGTGCTGACCGTGTCATTATCTACGATCCTGACTGGAACCCATCGACTGACTTGCAGGCGCGAGAGCGTGCATGGCGTCTGGGCCAAAAACGTGATGTCACCATCTTCCGCTTGATGACCAAAGGCACTATCGAAGAAAAGATCTACCATCGCCAGATCTTTAAGCAATTCTTGACGAACAAAATCACCCGTGATCCACATCAACGAGAAGGTTTCCAGCTGAGTGATCTTTATGATCTGTTCACTCTGACGGATGAAAATGACGACGAGTTGGAGACGACTAAACTCTTCAAAAACGCCGAAGTCACATATCAGGAAGACGCTAAAGATGCCCATGGCAGCAAGAGTAAGCCTGCACCACCTCCGAAGGAGGAAGACGATATCAACGACATCCATGGTATTGCCAAGGTCGAAGACTTCCAAAACACCGCCGAAGAGGAAAAGAATGCCAAAACCTCCGAAGACCGCATTATGCATGGCATCTTCGCTCGCTCTGGTGTCCACTCTGCAGTCCAGCACGACCAGATTGTAAATGGCAAACGAGTCCTTCGCGCAGACCCTAAAATGATCGAAGCCGAAGCTCGCCGGGTCGCTAACGAAGCCGCCGAAGAGCTCCGTAAAGCTGAAGAAACCGCCCGGGCACTCCCAATTGGACTGCCCACCTGGACAGGCCGCTTTGGGATGGGCGGTCGCGAAGATCCACGGGCTGGTGGTAGCTCAGCGCGCCCTTCTGGGGCAGGTCCCTCATCCTCAGACCTGTTAGCTAGGCTCAACCCTGCTGCTGCCGCAGCTGCTGGACAGAGAGACAGTGGTTCCGATAGTCCATCAGCACGTATGCCGCGCGGCAAAGATTTCATGCCCTTGATCCGTGATTACCTTGCCTCTCAGCGTGGGCCGACTCTGTCGCAATCCATTGTACACCATTTCAATCATTACTGCTCTAATCCGCAGCGTGTTGCTGAGTTCCAGGAGTCGTTAAAGAAGGTCGCGACACTTCAGCATGGTCGTGATCGTCGGGGCCGGTGGACTCTGAAGCCCGAATTTACCCGGAATGCCAATAATCGGGGCCTGTGAGGGGAGCTTGTAAAGAAATAGGTGAACTGAGGGCATCCCCGACGAGGCAGAGATTTAATAGGCTATATTTCTTCCTACCTTGGGGATGTTCATGTACGATAGTGAGTTTCACGAGATGATCAATGACAATGCCGATACCCTTTATGCAATTGCACAGTCAGAATCACCAAATAATTGCCCAAGTACATTGTACTACATACTCCATCGTTAGCAGACGATATCCACTAGGCACATGCTTAAAACGCCCTGTGGAACAGTACCAAGAGCGTCCAACACGCATAGAGGCAAGCTGCCGTTGAACTCAAGCCACATGCGTTCATATACACCGTCCATGATGTATGCCAAGTATGGAAGAACATGGCCAATATTTCGGTACCTGATATTCCCCGTAACTTATCAAAGAAAGGGGCCGAATGTTTTAATAATATTTCTGCTAGCCCTCAACTTCAATGTTTTCAGTGGGCCATGTTCTATTTCTAGCGGGATCACAGTTTATCAATGATGCAAAAATTCATCGAAGCGAGGATACACCGAGCCGAATAGGCAAGAGATTGTCGTTTGTACAAAGTAGAGTCGCAACGACCCGATATTCATAAACAAGTCCGACAGAATTCAGGGGGAAAGGCTCCACGGGATCTTGGCGTTCGTTGTTTGTCGACTTCTTTTTCTTTAGTGGCAAAGGGAGGGGTTTGATGTGATTGATGTTTTTCTTTTTGATAATCTTATTTGTGAAACAAATCTCATCTTATATCATTGTGAAACCCTATCCAAGGGGCAAAATCGTGTCATTGATGTCACAAATCCTTGTCTGAGGTGCTTCCATTGATGGATAGAAGACGTACTAGTGGATATGATCTACATTCGATCACAATCATGACTGGCTCGGATGGTATAGCTAGTCAGGTACCCACTTAGTGACTTCCAGGATGTCGATTGTAATCACCATCCGGTGGGTTAGTCCTTTCGTTTACCCCATACACATTCTGATACGGCAGCGTGGATCAAGCGAGATCCTGGATATCTGCCCCAAAGTCGCCAGTGCCTTGCAATTCTGCAAAGGAAAACAAAGGAAAGAATAAGAATAGCGACACCGCTAGAGTACAAAGTGAAAATGAAGTTGAAGAACAATCAGCTAACAGTTCTAGCGATGCTTTACCGATGACAAGTTCTATTTTGATCTCAAGGCCACCCAGGGAGGATCCGGATCAGCGTTGGACACTCGAAACAGTCGGCCTTATACTCCACCGTGGAACATGTGTTCATCGACTGTCTCCCATGGATATCGAAAAGCATATAAATGCGTCACTTTCCCGTCAAAATCCTACCCCTCTCTTAAAAAAAGAAACATATAAAAGTAATCGAAACTCTTCAACCTACCTTTTAACTTGAATTCCTCCTCAACCCAACTTCTTCACCTACCATCCAAAATGAAGTTCTTCGCCACCGTCGCTCTCCTAGCCACCGCTGTGGCCGCCGCCCCATCCGCAAAGCTCTTCAACTTGAAGACCTCCGGCGCCAGCAACAGCTCCCACAACGACCTGTTCCTCTCCGTCGGCCACGGCCTGATCAGCGACCCGCTCAACAGCGAAGCCATCTTCTCCGGTGCCCCGGCCAGCCGCGCCGCTGCCTTCTCCTTCGTCAACGGCACCATCATTTTGGACACTGAAACCAAGGCCCCCTGGGCCCTGGACCTGATCAACGTGGAAGGTAAGATAGTCCTGTGCTGCTATTGAGATAGTCCTGTGCTGCTATTGGATGTGACTGTTTCCCAGAGCCAGAATACTAACGACATTGGTACGATTTAGGCGTCCGCAAGGAGCGTGCTCAGATCAGCATCAACCCCACTCACGGCTCCAAGGGCTTCTCTGTCGACCGCCACGGCGTCCAGGGACCCAGTGAGACCTGGGACGGATGGTTGTGTAAGTTCTTACCATACCCCCCTTTTCCAAGGCTACATAATCGTGGTGAGTGCAAATAGCTGACTCCTTTTTCATAGGGTGCCCCACCGATGTGGAGGCCGGCCAGTTGTTCCCCAACTTGCACTTCCTCAGCAAGACTGTTCAGGAGCCTGCTCTCCCCGCTGGATGTGACAAGATCCAGCTCAATGCTGTTCCCAAGAGCTCTGCTTAGAGGGATTTTGGATTTGGAATTTTACCCTCTTAGCGAACCTTAGATTGTAAGATGTGCTTTCTAGGCTCTTGTGTTCTCTTCGAAATTTGGATCTACTACTGGACTTTCATTTCAGCATATTTCAGCGTATAGGTCAGGCTTAATTGATAATATCTTGATTATTCTACTGGTTATTTTCTTAAGATCCATGGATGTCGTACGAATGCTCTGATATAAAATTCTTCTCACAACATACAATTCTCATCGGCATCACATCCAGTTTATTCTTCTGCGCCCTATAAGCAATGAAAGAGAATATGATAGTTCCCCACATCCCTCGATATTCTCCGTTACATGTCTAAATTCCCATTAGTTAGTCTTCGGGTGACCATGACTTATGGTTAGATTGCCACCCCCACATTTGAGGATCTTATTTGGCGGAACCGAGAGATGCCCGACCTTGGGTACCAGCAGCTGGGTGGCAATAGTAGATCATGTACGGACTACTTCGACTTACCTAGTCGTCGTTATTGTGTGACGATTTATGCCGTAGCTGCAGTCACAAATTTGTTCCTGTAGTTACGTTCCGGTACTCCGTAGTAGAGTCAGCAGAAATATGCCGCTGAGTATTAAGGACGATACATGGCTTTTCTGTGGTTTTGCTGCGTTGTGTAACTATACTATGTCATGGTTTACAGGCGACCATTCACCATACTAATCTGGAGTTTGAAGTCTTGGAATGATGGTGGGATACTGGAAAAAGTCAGGGATAGGTGATGAATTGATGATTTAGGGCAAATAAGATTGTCCCTAGGATTTTGTTTGAAGTATATTGTTATCATTTAGTTATGTATATTGTCCTGAAACTGAAGTATATATTGCACGGACCCCCTGGGTTTTAGTTTGATGTGATATATATGACTGGATATCGATCTGGAGCATAAGCTTGAACTTGATACACCCAATAATTATTAACTCTCAATAAATCATCTAGTCAAAAAGGCGTGAAATAGTGGTCAGCCACTATAAATAGCCGATGTCTCACATACCTGATAGCCACTACCTATTTGGGCTTAGCCCCGCAATACAGCTCAAACATCGCATCTTCTCTTTCTCTCGGTGTTTTTTTTCCCCCTCTCTCTCTAATTATCTGGGAAGACACTCGTTTACTGTTTGCCTTTGAATCTATTTACAATCGTTGATCCGAATCGAAAATCCACATTCCCGAGATCTGCGTGTTTTAGCGCCCAGATTGGCCAGGGGATTAATAACATCTTCTGCACTCCACGTCCTTGTGATCGTCCTTCCGTAGCAACCGAAATTGCTTGGTACGGACACCAAATCGATAAGCCTGTTTTATCAAAGGAGGCCTTTTTTTCTTTCTTTTGACAAGTCACACCGGATTGTGCAAGGGGCCTGATCAGTCTAGCCCACCTTTCAGCCCAGGAAGTAACACCTCGGTCGCCTGATTTTTGAAACTCCAGATATTCTCTCCAAACTTCGACATGCGGTGTTTTATTTTGAGCGTGCTCTGCACCATCCTGTTGCTGGGGACGGTATCATCAGCTTGGCCATGGCGGCCCTATGGAGCACTTCTGGGTACCTCCTTGGATAAGCGAGCAGGTAAGTCAGGACTTTTACCTAGGTATCACACTGTTGTACTCGACGCTGACTTGCAATTCAGACACCACAGATACAACAACCGCTGAAACCTCTGAATCTACCACGGTAGCCTCCACTGCCTCCAAGACTTCTACCGGAACCACCACTGGAACAAACACCGACACCACTAGCGACACCAAAACAGGCACTGCAACCGATTCCGAGACGACCGGCACATCAACTGGCACGAAGACAACGGGAAAAAGCAAGACTACCACCACATCCTCAATCTCCATTGATCCTGCTGCCGCTGCTGGCGGTGTGTCCATGATCACCCCCGCTTCCTCGTCCACGTCCTACTACAAGATCGGCGAGGACGTGACATTCGTGTGGAACTACACCTCCCTGTCGGTCACGCCTTCTGCAGTCAACGTCGTGGCTTCGTGCAGTCTCAACTCGATGACATATACGCTCAGCTCCAACATGACCGTGAAGCAAACCGGAAGCGTTGTGTGGGATACTGGAAAGTACCAGTCATCGGCTACCATTCCGTTGCTTACCGCATCGTATACTCTGATCGTCTACGATGCTAGCAAGGACATCGACGATACCGCGAGCGCAGGATACCTAAGCTCGCAGAACGGTGGTTACGTCTTCGGGATGTACACCCCCCAGCCTTACACCCCACTGAATCGTGAGCATTTAAACCAACCATTCTTTCTCAAATAGACTGCTAACCTTTGTCCAGAATTCAAGTGTGCCACCTGCAGTGGCGCCCTGTCTGAAACCAGTCGCCTGGCCATCAAATTTACCGTCGGCATGGCCGTGATCACCTTCGCTTCGTTCACCTGGTTTGCGGGCAGTGCTGGCGTCCTCGCCACTTGAAAAGCACCCACTCGGTGGACTCGCATTGACTTATCATGAACATACTTTTCCATTTTGGGGCGTTGCATTGTTGAAGCGATCTGGATTTACGATAATAGCAAGAAAACGGCGTTGCGCGATACTTTTTATTTATATTTGTATACTTTTTTGCATTTTATCTTTCTCTGTTGGTTTTATAATAATAAGCGGTGATGGTCAATTGTCATTTCAATTTCTTTTGTGTTTTCGGCTTTTGCATACACAATAAAACCCTTGATCTCTTCAATTCCAGATTACTCTCACCGCAGTTTCAAATCCTCCATGGCACCGCGAGACTCATCTAGGCATCACTTATCCTCTCTTCTTCTTGGTTATATACCTGGTATTCTTCATTGTACACGAAGGACATGGTTTGCGATGAATTGAGTTGCCGGTGGTAGAAATGATTCTGCAGGTAGAGGTTGCCCGACTGGTTGGTTGCCAGGGCTTTGCTGGGATGAGGGTGTTACTTATTGCGATGATATTCAAGTTCAAGATGAAAGCAATAAGTCAGGATCGAGACATATTTGGAACCGTGGAGGCTTCATCGTTTGCTTGGTCGCTGTGATGCTTTCTGGCTGCGCATTGATTAGTCGTTGCCTGTATGATCTAGGATCTATAGTTCCATCCATGGATGTCAAAGGGCGTCCGCAAGGGTTTACCTGACTACATGTCTGTGTATATGATAATTAAAAGATCTAAAACATAGGTACTTTGTTGTTGATCGTCTGAACTGAAATATACTATGCACGAAGCCGTGATATGTATTCCCTTCATTGTCAGTTTTGAGGCATTTATGTCTACTTCCTATGCAATTGTTTCGATTATTGCGCAAAGGCAAGCAAAAGGAAGCTTGATGTCTTAATTCTTACAATTGGAGATTGGAGTCTGTCTTAGAGATAAAAAAAGCTGCGGGAAGCTATTCAAGCAGTTCATTCATTGACTGAGACTTTAGACCATGGAATGAATATAACAGAAGCTATTTAATCTCCTTCTATCTCTTCCATAATCCATGAAATAAATTCCAGCCTACTTCATCTTAACATCAAACCCCAACCTACCCCCCAGAACAAAATCCAGACCCAAAAAGGACAATGCCCTCCCAATTAGGTTGGATCTGGCCCAAAGACCCACGCCCCGGTAACCCACAACACTGGCCACGCCGCTGGCGCATCTTCGATGTCCTAACGAGCAAAGGGCCGGACATCTACGTGGGCCGAATCGACCAGCCCAAAACCAAGACCAGAAGGGCATCCCCTCAGTCCGGGTCCGGGCCTACAAGAGAAGAATGGTCCCGATGGGACATCGACCCCAACGACCCTGAATCGGACTACAGCCCACTACCCTGGGCACGACGGCCTGCGGCGGAGCGCTATGATTTCCGCACGAGGAAGTACCACGTTCCGGACCATGGAACATGGAGTGCTGTTCAGTATTGCAATGGGAGAAGGGCCCGGAGAGGGGAATGGAGCGGGAGAGAGGAAGTGCATTGTGTACCGAGGCGATATTGGGATCGGAATGGGGTTGAGTATCCGGCGGAATTTTGGCATGATAACATTTATGGCAAGCACCGGGATTGAAGGGAATACACAGGTTGGAAAAATGTGGTTGAAAGAAAAGGATAGAAATGATTATGTGGTTATGGGAGGGTAATTTGCATGATATTGTGTTTGTTAAATCCAAGTAGTTCGCTTGAATGCTTCCAATCATCTTTTTCTCTCTGAAAACCAAGATGAGATGGATATAGCCCAATGCGCTAACGTTCTTCCAAAATTCCACTCTAAATTCCAAGAATGTGGTAGGCTGATATAGGGAGAGAGTCCAATCAGACGCATCCAAAGTGCAATGCGTCGAAGGTGTATACACGTGCTGGTCCATTAAGAGACTGTTGATTCGCCTGAGGGCGGCGGAGAGTTGGCAGTTGGGCGCCGTTATCAGTCAGACGATTGCACTTCACGCAAGGCGTCTGCTTGATATCGGCATAAGAAGAGATCATGTCCTACATCGGCATTAGCAAGACTCTCCTTCGGTGTCAAGAGCAGAACATACCAGCAAGAAAGCAAGGTCCCATTTCCGCGAGCGTGACCCCACACATCCTAGTATAGCATCCTCAAGTTTTGTGGGTGACCGACCAGCGATCTTGCTTGAAACCTCCCAGTCAGAGATCGGGGAGCCAGAGGAAGATACTCCTTTCACCTGGAAGACGACACCAGCTCTAACAAGTGCTACCGCTAGAGACGTCTCATCCTGACCCTTGATAACTCGTACACCGGGCATATCCCGCTGAACAAACCGCTCCAAAACATTCTTCCACTCGCCCTCAGTAGACTGCGCTTTAGTACGTTCAGCCTCCTCGTCCACTCGCTGATGTTCATCTATTTTGGACTTTTCATTTCGTACTAGTTCTTCTAGAAGAATGTCATAATCTCTGTCCCACTTCCCCGTCGGCTGAAGAAGCTGCCCGTTGGCTTCCTGGATGCGGGATTCGACATGTGCCCATACAGAAGTCAATTCCGGATCCCGCCACAAGGACTGAAATTGCTGGACATCAGCGACGCGTGCGCGTGCGGCCTCATCCAGACTAGCCCGGAGGACCCGTGGGGTCTCAGCGATTGGATTACCGAGGGATACTTTATCTGGGTTTGCAATAGGCACCAGAGGCTCCAATAGGCCCTGGGGCATGAATCCACGCAGTTCATGGATCTAGATATCGGATTAACTTGGGTTTGTGGCAGAGCTGCAACGGCTCATGTACGTACCTTGCGTTCGAGTTCTTGTAATTTTGCTAGTGATGAAACAAGTTGCATCTCTGAATTCAGCCCTGATGCTTCGCTGTTGCCGCTCGGTGGCCCTTGGGTGGAGTTCTGATTGGTAGTAGCCATCGCTGGGGCTGTTGACATCGCTTTTTGTGAGGCACTTGATTAGATGGCCAAATCCACCTCAAAAATGCGCAAATTTGGTCTTCTGAAGATGAATGATATATAGATATATATTGCAATACGCACTTGACTTGCGCAATGGACAATCAAGCAAGGTGAAAGACAACGAGTTATCGCAGTGATTGTTTTGCGGGCGATGAGGTCACCCTGTGTTGTCTGTTATATAGGGAAATTGCTGGAGAAAAATATCCAGAACCGAATAAGAGATAGTGTTTTGATGTTGGATCACAGATAATGATATTTTGTTGCTTAAGGGTGCTCCAGTAATGCGAGGATGAGAGGATGTGAGGAAAGAGAGGGCCGTGAACCAATCAGGAAAACCCCAGCCACAATCGCTTGTGCCATAAGTGGCTGATGCAATGCTTACATAATATATATTCTTATAGTTCCAAGGTTGGCACATTGTGCTTTTTAATTTTATTTGCTTTGCCTGTATGATAATAATGATAAAGACCTTTAATTCCTACATATGTATGTAATACCCGTCTTAAATTTTAGCTTCATCGTACTACCTGTGTCTTTGACCCTTGATCAACGGTCTTACTCTGAGTGAGTCCAAGTTGAAACAAGTTTTTGTTGATGAGCTTACGGCTTTGAAGAATAAGAATCACTGACGTTACGAAATGATCTAGATGCAAGAAGTTCTAAGAAGACTTACCAGGTTTGATCTATGTTGCTTTCGTGCCCAACGAAGCTACGGAGATTGGATGGGACAAGTCCTCAATTATCTCACTTCTGCAAGCTTCTTTGTAGAATGAGCTCACTAGCACGATTTCTTGATCTTGTTTGCTCTATAAGAAGCCATGAAATTCATTTTCCAATAATTCTCATAACATTCATCAACCTTCTTCACGACCCATCAACATCCATCAGTAAAATCCTTTGGCACTTCGAATCCACCATGAACAGCACAGGCGGGGCACCTCTATTCTTCGGAATACATCTCGGGCCAAATCAATACCTCAGACGTTCATCTCGCATAGCAGCGCGGCAGGCTATAGAAGCCGGAGCGTGGAGCACATGCGGCGAGCCCAGCCAGTTCGCCTCCTCCCACACGAACCAAGTTCCAAGGCACGCCAGTTTCAGGTGTGACGGAAGCTCATGCGACTGCTGCAGTCAAACCGTTTCTCAGTGCATCGAGGTATGATCGACATAGAAGACCAACCTTGGAGTTTCTGGGTAATTACTAATATGTCTTAGATGCTCCGCATGGTCCATATTTCTGTTGACGATGCACTGAAGCTGCCTGAAGACGAATGCAAGGACCTGATTTGCCACATTCTCCAAGCGAGCAAGGAGTGGACTTGTGATTTGGAAAGGCAGCAAAACTGAGAGTGTTGATGTACCCGATGAGGAGTATGTCTAAGGAGACCTTTTGAGGAAATGCAAAAGACTCTTCATCGATCATTGGGGGAGTCATTAGATAGTGTGATAGATCTTTTTCGTCGATAGATGTGGGATTTCAAGATAAAAGCCGGTGAACGTTAATTTCAAACCAGTGATAGCCGGGGTATAATTGCAGAAGAATAGTCGGCTGCATGAGCGGCCTCTCCAACTGACGGTGTATCTCAGTAATCTATCCATGGATATAGTTATGGATGATGCAAGGCATGTTATATTTTGGATGTCTTGCTTGTATATTCTCCCTGTTATTGATATTCTAGCTAGATGAACATAGGAAGACAAACTACGTAGTACGCAAGTAAGGAATCTTTCAACCTTCTCGCATATTTCCTGTTTAGGAATCGGCTCATTTAAGATAGTTTTCGGCACACTGAAACGCATCAAATTTTTAAGGCACCAAGGTTTGCCTGGATCGAGTCAGTTCCAACTCGCGGTGGAACTTTACTGTGGGCCCAATGAATATCATATTTGATTTTCTTGGTCACTAACTCATTATCACTTACCTCCACTACCTCGAGACTAACAATCCACATCTTGAAGATAATGATTTGATTTTCTCTTATTGCGGGAACCCTCTAGATTAGGCCAGGAAGATGGCGTAGATTAAAATCCATGGTGATATTCAACTGGAGCAGAATAATGGGAAGGTCGTTAGTGCTAAAGTTTGAATATCGGTGAGTCATTCTTGCTTTCAAGAATGACGAGAAGCCAGGGGATCCACTATATTGGTCGAGCCTACAGCCCCCCAAGCAGAGCCTCAAAAAGTGGGGTATAAATAGCCCAGCCCCCAACGCAAAGAAAAAACCACATTTGCAACATTCCCGGTCTTTTGAGACCACATTAGCAACTATGGCAGGCCAAGATATTCCAGAAGACTTCCTCCGGGGACCAGCCCCAAACGCAACCCTCAACATACTCGATTTCGAGCGCACATCCCCACCGATCCCCCAATACAAAGGCCACTTCGCCGCCATGGTGGATAACTTTATGACCGAAGCCGAATGCAAAGAGCTCCTCCGTCTAGCAGAAGAGTCAACAAGAACTCAACTCCCAGATTCAACCCTCTCGCCCCCGGTATGGGAACAGGCCATGGTCAACGCCGGCGGCGGCAAACAAGTAATGTCCATCGACACGCGCAAGAGCGGACGGGTCATATTGGACTCGCCTGATCTTGCAGACAGAATCCTAGAACGAATGATGCCTTTCATGCGCGAGTGCGAAATCGACCGCCTCGAGGCCAAACCCCTGGTTACGGGTCTTGGGCCTGCGAAACGGGGCGAAGTGCTCCGTCTCAGTCGGCTGAATGAGCGTCTTCGGTTCCTGCGTTATGAGGGTGGGGATTATTTCCGGCCTCATTGGGATGGGTGCTTTGTCACACCTGATGGGTTGGAGAAGTCGCTTTACACTATTCACTTATATTTGAATGGAGAAGGGGAACAGGATATGGAGGAGTTGCAACCTCATATTGAGGAGGCGGAGAAGACAAACGCATTGTTCGATTTCGGTCAGAGATGGAAGCTTGATCTTCAGGATGCTGAGGTTGAGTCTGAAGAGGCTCAAGTTGGTGATGCGGCTGCAGAGTCTTTGGGGCAGACTGAGACTCTTTTAGGGGGTGCAACCTCGTTTATGGCTGGGATGAACTCGAGGGAATCGATTCGGATCTTTCCGAAGACGGGTTCTATTCTCATCTTTCAGCAAAGAAACTTGTTCCATGGTGGGGATGATGTGTTTAAAGGTGTTAAGTACACCGTACGGACGGATGTCATGTATGCTACCGAAAAGAAGAAGTGAGGATCATTCAAGATCACATTTTGCTCCTGCCTTTGGATTTCTTTATCGGGCAAAGTCAGGTTTCAATCATAACCTAACATTTCCTGTAGACTATCGATCAATATGCTGTTCCTATGAACGGCATGATTTATTGTCACTAGCAAGGCTCAGCTCAGCTTCCAGCCTTTGTGATTTGATGCTGACAAGCTGTACTTTCACGTAGGGGAGCGCAGCATGAGCTCATGCCCATCTACATGCATTTCCCAGGAATTAAGTGAAGGATACGGCCCATTCTTTTGTAAATATATTTCCCGTAAACTTCCAATACTCCGCGCGCGGTCAGGGATGGAAGTTTTCTCCAGCCAACTACGTTTCATGCGAATCTGGATCTGAAGGATCTCAATCTCCGGCTCATTAACCGTAGAGTTGAGGTCGACTGTAACGGCGTATTTTGGGAAGCACCGTCCACCGCAACGAGTTTCATATGCACCTCCGACGCGACCGTTCCAGCAGCCCTATCAATAAATCAGCCACTCACACACCCGTTGCCATAATGTCGTCCATTAAATAGGATCCCTGGATCAACGCGAATGTGATCGCACTTGGAAGGTACATCTCTGTTGGGGGGGCCTTTTTTTGGACTGAGAGTACGGATAGTTACCACCCTTCAGCCTCTATAGGTAGTGATCCATGGTTTATCATGGAGGGTAACTTCGCCACGGGCTTAGGAACTGCTATTGCAAAAGAAATGTTGATATCGAAGGCCAAAGGATTCATTGGATGAGGGTAAATAACTACCAAGGTTGGAAGAATATTGCCTAGACAGGCATAATTTATAAATAGCCCATATACCGCCTTCCTAACCAAGAAAGTGCACTGTGCATTCCAACCTTGGAAGGTCACCACCGCGGTAAAAGCCGACTCCTCCACTGTCCGCAACGCTCTTGTCCACTGGCTTCAACACACAGTGGATAATTTAGTTTGATGTTTTTTTGTGGGAATTTACTTGATCCCCGGGAAGAGATAGTAGCATCTGGACCATGGCTAACTTAACGCGATACGTCATGTCAACATCTCAAGCAAACGCGCCCCTAAGGCTTCCGGCCTGATAATCGAGAGAAAAACCCAGACCTTCACAGCCTGAAAGCACATTCGACGGAAGTAGGAGCCAACGCAGAAACTTCAAACTAACCTTGGAAGGTCTCCAACTGAACAAGTTAGAAAGTCCTCCCAAGGGGGTCACTGCCAAGGGGGGGTCCCTGCCTACAAAATACGAAAGAGCGGGGGGAAACGACCAGCGAATCTGTGGATACAGCACCCCCGGATGACCCGAGATTCGTTCATTTTCAAGATCCACCGGATAATAAATCAGAAGCTCATCTGCAATGTTCTGTGCTGATATGTGGCGAAGAGATCAAACATGAAATCTGGTCATTAGCTGAACCGCTCGATTTAGACCTCAACCCTCCAGAACAGAGATAGGGGGATTTAACGGAGTTCGGCTTCTTCAAAATCCACTTGCTCATTATAGGTAATCTATTAATGTCCGGGTAAAAAAATGTACTCCGTATCCATTTAATATTGTTTCGGATATGGAATGCGATCCGGGGAAGACGGTATGTGGGCTATTCAGAAACCATTCCCTAGGCAATGTTCTTACCAAGAACCTGTTCTCCAATGAATATTCTGTAGTCTCGGGCCCCAATCCACTTCTATCATTCTTCCGTTACACCATTCCAAGGTTCCTGAGGGTGGCGTGAAAATCGTGGCGTAACCGGGGTTACAGGGTCCCGAAATAATACCCTCAACCCTTGGAGGTCAGGCCATCATGCGACATTAATTACTTCGTATAACAGGATATGAGATAGGGTCATCGATCGGTGATCGACAGCCGGCCTGCCCATATTTGCGGGGTGAACCTGCAGCTATACGAACATCTGATTGGTTGGGTTTTGAGGATGTCTTGGATGTCTTGGGTAAAAAAAGAATTTATGTTGGCAGCCATGTGGAGAAATGAAGAGGAAGTAAAAGAGATGAATTCACAAATCATAGGGCTGTCTCACTTCTGCATAAATCCACACCGTTGTGGAGTAACGTATTCCGGGTATTACCTGACTCGACGTTACATCCCTGGATCTGTATTGTTCTATTTCGAGCTGGACGAAAGGGCAGAATGTCATCTGCAATAAGGTCAAACTTGATATCACACACGGAGGAAAAAGACATAAATAGCTTCGTTCCTCCCATGTTGTCCTCCTCATTCTCATCAACATCCTTCAAAACCAAACACTTCAATCAACTACTCAACCACCCAACCACCCAACTACTACTCAACTATCATCATGCAGCTCACTCAGCTCATCCTCACTACCGGCCTCCTGGCCTCCTCGGCCTTCGCTGCTCCCGCAGACACTTCCGCTAAGTCCATGATGGCCGACAGCCCCCAGTGGACCCTCCAGGACACCAAGCGTGTTTGCAACACCGAAGACACCTCCTGCACCTGGACTTTCGGTATCTACCCCGGCGCCGGCGATGCCACTCCCTGCACCTACGTCGTGGAGGGCAGCCCTGCCTCCCGCGCCAACGGTGGCCCCGTCACCTGCGGCGGATTCGCCGTCACTTCCGGCTGGAGCGGCCAGTTTGGTGAGGAGAACGGCTTCACTACTCTCTCTGTTGTCGACAACGCTTCAAGGCAAATCATTTGGCCTGCCTATACCGATAAGCAGCTTGCCAGTGGTGAGGTTGTCAAGCCTGACCAGAGCTACGCCCCTGCTGCTCTCCCTTGAATGAAGATGGAATAATGCTTTGGATTATGAGCTGAACACTGTATATCAACCACTTTCCTTAATGACAATCAATGACAAGCGATTGAACATCTTTTGACCTGCTCTTACATATATTTATACCTTGGTCGGCTGTAGAAACGGGATAACCGTAGCACATAATGTTGTTCCTGGCGAAACTTTGCGCGAACAAGCTTGCTTTTCTACTATCAAGGACCTCCAGTAACTGTGCCAGTTAAAGCCGATAGTATCCCATTGGGACACCACTTAGTGTCTCCCCTGTACTATGTATACAGTACGGGTACACCTAATTATCATGTGGACGTGTCAGGTATTGGTCCCGTACGACTATTTAGTGAATTAACTAGTTAAGTGTTATATGCATGTATTAGGTAGCAGTATAAAGAAGAGAAGGAAAGCTGTATTAACTTAGTTAATTCAACAAGCTACATATGTAGTGCCATCATTGCATTTAAGCTCGACAGAATAGGATAGCAACGTTTTACTGACACACTCGAAGTTAGTTTCACCATTTTACTCTCTTCGTTTTGTTTTTGATCTATTTTTCATTACGCTATAACTATCGACAAATGCAGGTTGGGCTTCCAGGTCGGATTTGGCCTACCACAAGCCTCGCTTAAACCTAAGGCTTACCACCACCCACACTACGTCCGATATGTGATGCAATCGAGACCAATTCACTAATTATTGTAGCTCAAATTATTATTGCCGCCAGATGTATCAAGCAGCGGGTCGAAAGTGCTATATGGTAGTGAGTCCGTATTATTTCAAGCCCTCCAAATCTTCGACCCTATGCTGTATCTGACATGAAACCTATACCCCAAACTAATAGATATGGGCAGAAGTAAGGAATAATAATCGCATCATTTATTCGCTATGGAATCTACTCTCATTCCATAAATCAATATGATGCCCGATCCATACATGAGGGTTTTATTTCACCCCTTCAAGTGCAGGATTTCTAGTTTGATTAGCATCAGTCAGCACAAAACCTTCACTTTTAGAATTGGCTTTCTATCTGCTATTTTGCTTATACTTACGCAGCATAGTCTAAAACCTCCCGGTCCGTTGCACGCAGTGGGATGGCTAAGCTTTGTTTAGAACAACTTGATATAAAGTAAAAGTGAATGGGCTTAGACTCACTCTGTAGGGCATTGGTTAGACCAAAAACTCGGCTAATTCAAACTACAAGCATTAGCCAACTCTTAGATCATTCCGTGTCTATCTTGGATATTGTGTATAGAACTTGATAATACACATACAACACAATCAAGCTGTGGCAGATGTGAGTATTGAGATCTCTAATGTTCGGGTAGGACTAGTTTATAAATACCTGTGGTGGTCCTGGATTGGGTGGGCCGTCTGCTAAAGGCATAGCGTATACCATGGTAGGAAGGAGAGGTAGGATATGTAGGAAACGCATCTTTAGGATTGATCTGAACTTGTGGAGGTGAGGCAGGATGAAAATAAGTTCAAATTAATTGTTATTGACAGAAGGATATGAGGGAATGGAGACAGGGGATGCTGGGAAAGCCTGGACTATTTATTTATGAATATGTGCTAAATTCTGACAGTTGGACCTGGTCCATAGTTTAGGTTCATGTGAAAACCTAGAGCGATTCCTAACCTTTCCTCACACACTCAAGTTGGCCCTATGTATGGTGATATTAACCGACATAAACCTAGAAGAGTACAAAAGCTACTAGTATATTGAGGTTAATATTCCGTCTAAACCTCATTTGCCCTCAACATAGGAGAAATACTAATTGTCTCAGGTTGCATCATATGATATGTTGTGCCTGTCTTCGAACTCTGCATTCGCAAGTGGATACATTATCATGCATATCCATCTTAGACTTCATGACACTTCCTTACTAGCTAGGCATAATTTTGAGTCAGCATTACATGGAGGACATAGATTTTAGCAGAGGGCAAGATGGAAAACTATAATTTAGTAGTACTGACATTTACATTTACTGCATTTCCCCCCGGATTTTGTGGGATTAAAATTATAAGAACTGTTACACGTAGAGCACAACACTGAAATATTGCCTCAATATCCAAATCTTAAGATTATAAGAAGGGCATTCAGGTGAGTCTTGGTTCAATACCACTGGGGACAAGGGTTTTGAATCACACACAAGTGCTCAACGCAATGATTAATTAGGTTCTATGCATAGTCAGCAAGCTAGATAAGAACCTAAAAGGTAGCAGTAGTACAGCATAGACATCATTCCCGGGCAATGTCAAGTACCGTGATGGCCATTTCAGGAGTGCCATGGAGCAAGCTAGATGATATTCCCTACTGAGCTTTAAGCTAGCTGGCAACTAACTACAATGCAATCTTAAACCAGCTCAAAGTCGCTAACTTCTTCCCCGCCTCGCCACCAATTGTCTCCATCAGCTCATCCACTTCTGCATCATGTTGCCTATATTTATAGCGTATGAATATCGCTTTACTGGAATGGGTACCCAAGTCTCTGTTGAAGGATACTGAGCTTCCAAACCCTCAGTCCCTTCTTCTTGTAGCAGGATCGAGACGTTACCAAAGTCGGTGTGCTCGCCCACTGTATACCTCTGGGTCAATTTCGTGAAAACCAAAGGTAATTGTAATTAATTGACGCACCTCCAAATTGGTTAGCTTGCTTGATAGATTGTGGAGCGTAGTGGAGCAGCCGCAAGGGCGCAGATGGATTAATCGTCAGCTCATCAAATACGCCAGTTGGGCAGTTCCACTCGGCGGGGAGACCACTAGTTAAGTTCTTCAGGATGACCTTCACCATTTCAATCATTTTGCTGTGCTATTCCATGATAGGTATACGGAATTCCTCATCTCGAAGCGCCTTTGGCCATTAGTTAAGGCCGACATGAAGGTCCCCGTATTGATTTGCATTAGTGTTAAATTCTATGGTCAAGCCTGTATAGCATCTATTTCAAATTCCAGCAAAGTGATTTCATTTTCATCACCAAGAACCTGGTTTCGTGCTTTTGGTAAAGCCAGTTCTCACGCCTTTATATTCAGCTTTGGCCCATACCTGAAGATTCTAATCGCCGCATAGCCTAGTCCCGACACGCAGGTCGGAACACCACCGAACACCCACAAATTGTGCCAATCGAGCGATGCACCACCGCTCCTGAGAATTGCACCGCTGCTGGGACCACTAGCCAGCACTCCTAGTGCGATAATTGCGTACCCCATTCCAATACGGGTGCCTAGCTTGGACTTGTCCGTCGTCAGAATGGTCAGACACATAGGCGGCAACCCGATCAGCGCACCACTCATAAAGCCGGACAGAATCGCCATGACAATGACTGCTGCCTTTGAATGCACTGCCATCATGCAGAACATCAACATGCCGGAGGATAGCGCAGCGGGGACGAGAAGGTTAAAGGGGCCGAAACGGTCGGCGAGTTTGTTTGGAATTGTACGACCAAAGACTGAAGCTGCGTTGAAAATGGGCACCATGTAGAAGGCCAGACTGCTATCCGTGATCTGAGTTGCCTCAGCGAAGAAGGATAGGTAGAACAAGATAACGAATAATCCCATGTATGCAATGAGCGAGGTGAACACGAAAGCCAAATAAGCTGGGTCCTTGAACGCGGTGGGATCGATCATGGCGCGCACCTTAGGCGGTTGCACGCGCAAACGCATAATGCTAATTGGAATGAGCAGTGTTCCCAGAGCGATGAATCCGATAACACGCACTGCCCAGGGGAAGCCGATTTGATTGATGAGTCGATACAGAACGATGGGGTAGATGACACCGCCCAGTGCGGACCCCGAAGCAGCCGCGCCCATTGCAGCGCCCATCTTGGTCGTGAAGTATTGAGGGATGATCGCGACACATGGAACGAATAAGCATCCCGTTCCAATTCCGACGACAAATCCTTGCGCCAGCACAACCTGCCAGAATTCGGAACACAGACTCAACATCATGTGCCCGAAAACAACCATGAGAGAGCCCACAACGAGGAGCGTTCGGAGGTAGCCGCGGTCGTAGATGGGACCGACAAACACTCCAACAAACAGCAGCATGAATGCGGCAATTGAGCCCACCCAGGAGATGTCGGATGAGCTGGAGTGGAAGAGAGCACCGGACTCATAGTAGGTTTGGTAGGCGCCAAAGGTGTTCAGGATTCCCCATGTGTTGAAGTACAGCATAAAGCTGCCAAGTACATTGAGCCATGCTAGTGTACCACCGTTCGGAGGTGGGGATGGCCCCACGGGCTTTTCTTGAGGAATGGATTCTAGAGAAAGGGCAAACTCCTCTGTCTTGTCGCCCATGTCGATCTTTCACGGTGAAATTGAGCAGATATGAAAACATAGATGAAAAGCTTGACTTCATCTTGAACTCCCCTTTATACATGAGCTTCATTTATCGGGTTATTTCCCCATTCGGTCGTCTCTCGGATGTTGTCACTTCATCATTGAGCCTCCCGAGATGTTAACCCCATTGGGAAAATCTCGGAGATTAACTCCATTCGGTTGTATCTCGGAGTTATCACTTCAGCCCTAACGTCGATCAAAAGTTTACTCCGAGCGTCGAATTAAATCCATATTTTTGTCTGTCAGAAATGTTTAAGTCTACGACTTGGCGTTCCTTTCTCGTATATCAGCTGCCTATTGTGGTCATATTGCCTCCAGTCTTAAGGGTTGCCTATCTTGGGAAATCCATATGTTTTCTGACGATGTTCTCTTACCTAACTACTTATGCTGACGCCAGTAAACTAGACATTGCCCGTGATAGTGAGATGGTTCGATCTGCGTAGCCGCTCGACTTTTTTCCGGCAAAGCCATACTTACTGGCTTAGAGGACTATTGTAGCCGAATTATATGTTATCACAATAGCATTGACCAGAAGCATTCCGAGGTTATTCCCAAGTATAAAAATTCGATTGGCTCCTCTCTCTCCATCTCACAACCATTGTAAATAAAGACGCCAAAAATAAGATTACATTATAGAACATCTTCTAGCGCACACTTGCGCAGATGCTACCTTGACCCGAAAGCAAAGAATACAGTCATTAATTCGCCTTCCATAAGCTCTTCACATCCTTCTTGACTGGCTTGAGAAGACCTTTAATCTCCGCCTTGAGAGCCTTCTTGTCTTCTTTAGACCACACCCCACTCCGCTTGGCGGCTCTGAGATCCCGGACGTGACCTGTAAGTAGAGTCGAAATATTTTCCACCGTGCACTTAGTGCACTTCTTCTCATCCGCAATATCATTCAATGCAGTTGCCAGTGTTTGTATGATGTCTTTCGCCTGTGGTTTCTGCAATTCGTGATCGAGAAGCGGGACTTGGCTGGGCCCGTGGGTTAAGCAATCTGGTTTGGGGCTTGTCCTAATTGAATTTTAGTTAGCAGCTGCCGCGTTCTAACAAGAAATAGAGTTGTGGGGGTGTGGGTTTCTAGAGACTCACGGTTTTTGCTGCTGCTTCTCGGTATCGTGTAACTCGACATGGTCGACAGAGGTGTAAGACGGGGCCTTGGAGTCGTCGGTCTTCAATTCGGTCATTATGTTTGTACGTAAAAAGTGAGGGTTATATAGCGTTGGTGGATAGTAGTTTCTGAAGGAAGAGCTTCTGGTTTTGTTGGCTTTCAATATCCTAGCAGAGTGATATTTATATCTACACCTTGTCGCATTGTACTGCGAGGTTACCAATACGGGGAAAGTCCGATATATCCGAGGATTACCAGATTTGCTGGCTCAGCCGAGCAAAATGTCCGATCGGGTTCGGGGTTTCTTTTGGGAAGATTATACAACATAGATTCTGACAACACAATCCCTTATTGTGCATAAAGCTTTTCCAAACCTCTCCTGAACAGTTTGTGTCACGCCGGAAGTGAATTTGCGGCTGTGCAATATAGATTAAGTTGAATATCCAAACTGAATATCGTAGTTGAGATCTCACCAATGACACGCGGGGACAAGATATTTACTAAATCAAAGGGAAGAGAGGTCGTCCAATGTCTCGTGATCTTGAGCCTTGTACTCCTATTCATTACGTGGACCATATATGCAAACCACAAATCTCGAATGTTTCTCTTTAACCTTGTCTAAAATCAGCTGGAGCTTGTTGTCTCGGTTGATCTACTACATCTCTCTCGCCTTTGGACACGGTATCTTATAATGATCTACTCATTATATCAGCTACCTATCTAGGAATATAGGTACCATCATGGACGAAGCATATCTCCCCCACTCCCTCTCCCGATCCCGCTCCGAGATCCCTTCAAGTTGCAGATCCAACCCACCTTTATCCACACCGTTCTATGCACGAGTGGGTGAGCCCTGCGCAGATAAACAGAGCAATGGCAGCCCGGAGCGGAGAAAATAAAGGGCTCGGGGGTATTTCGTATTTCGGTATATTTACCCAATGGAGATTTTAAATCCGAATTGGATCTTAAATCCGAGCCCGGTCCCGTCACTGCCTGATTGAGATGTCTCAAAATAACGTTAGACTCTCAATTGATGTCTTGAGGTGATAAAGGAGCCTTGCCGTAGATAGCTAGGCTCCTCTATCTCATATTCTATCCTCCCTCTCTCTTTTCATAAGAATGCAACTCTATTTCTTTACGAACTCTGCCATGTCCCCAACATAATAACTATCTTGTTACAACAAGCACACGTGCTCATACTTTTCAACTCATACTCTGCTTCATCAATTAAAACTTGAGTGCAGTTACCATGTTTCGCTCACTGCTGGCGATCACTGGCAGACGCCCGAAATACATCTTTCCCGAAGTCGATCCGAAAGTCGACGGAGACGACTGCCGTACCGATTGCAATGACTGCACCGTAAAATGTCCACAAAACGTCAAGATTGATACCACTCTTCCAATGTACGGATTCATCAAAGAGTTCCACACGCATATACTCGTTGCCACAGGCCAAACAGATTGGATTCGGAAGGTCGAACAAGAGAATGGGAGTTTAATGGAGGCGTTCAAATCCGACGCAAAGTCCAAGCACGGGGTTTGTCTATTTGACCCTGCAGAAAAACCTTGAAAATATACTAATTGCGTGCAAAAAAGCGCCTCATGATCTCCGCGTCGAACCTTACTCCACCGGGTGGAGAGGTGCCTGATACCTCTAAGACAACAGTTCTCCTACTACCATCATTTACCTTTGTGGATGACGTCTCTTATTCGGATGCCCAGCATGTGGTCGAGACGTTCATTGACGTGTCAGCGGGTACCCCAATCCAGTCCATCAGCAGTCCACGATTGAGTTCCCGACCATGTCCACATGACTACGTAGTCCTGCTATGCTCGCATAAACGACGTGATGCGCGCTGTGGAATTACAGCACCATTAATCAAAAAGGAGATGGAGCGACATCTGCGCGTACACGATCTTTACCGAGACATGGATGATGAGCGCCCTGGTGGCGTGGGGATTTATTTCGTCTCGCACGTTGGAGGACATAAGTTCTCTGCGAATGTGCTGGTTTATCGGAAGAAAGAACAGCAGATGATCTGGTTGGCTAGGGTCAAACCGGAGCATTGTGAGGGGATCGTGAAGTACACAATCCTGGAAGGGAAAGTCGTTCATCCGGATTCACAGCTTAGAGGGGGATTTGACAGGGCTAAGGGGCTGGCAAGCTGGTAGTGTCTAAACCAAAGTGCTGGAGTTTAGTCTTCGTTGATTGATTCCAGAAGAAGCAATAGCAGCCCGCTGACTAGACCGAAATCCGACACCCCTGGGGCAGGATTCCTCCTACAGAACTCCTGAGGCCGACCTTCCTAGGGACGTCGAGTGCTATAGACAGATGCTTCTCTTTCATAAACCTAGACAAAGGAGAATTGATCCGATAGAATGGATAATATTCACAGCCCTGGAGGGGATGGATAATCTTCTAAGCTACGGGGGAAACCCACGCCCCATTGCTCCGGCAGAACGAACTAAAAAAACGAACGAAAAAATAAAGAAAACATGTACATCTGTTGAGTCTTCCCCCACCCCCCTTCACCCGCTCACGCAAGGATCTCGTCCCGGGATCTAGCGATCTAGATACATGTGGATACCAGGGAAAGGGACATCTCGACTTGGAAAACTCAATAATAAAGGTAAATTGCAAACGAAGGCATCCACTGGTGTGTGTTTGGACCAGGGGGTACGCTACTGTGAACAGAAGTCAACAGAGAATCGAAGTAACAGGGGTAATTGAAATGTGGATGCCCGGATGTGATCCTCAGTGGAGGCGAGGGCAATGATTATGTGCTGAATGGAGTTCAATGGCAGATGGCCATCAGGAATCCGGCGCGGGAGCGATTCGCACATTGGTGGCACCGGTGATACTCTTGATATCATCAAAAATGTCAGACATCAAGGTCATTGTCCCAGTGTCTTTGCTTTCGTCACCAGATTTAAGAATCCCAACAACCTCACCAACTTGGGTATATATCCACGATCCGGAGTCACCCTTCTCGACAAAGGAACCATCTGGACCGCTAGCAATCTTGTGTTCCCATGTTGGAATAACCTGAGGTATTCCGTACTCGTCTAGAGCCTCAGTGAAGCGAACGCAATCTAGAAAGCTGTATATTCCTGTTGTGATCCCGGTAGAGCGCCCACATTTCTGGAGTTTCAGGCCGCAGAAGGGTTCAAAGCTTGGATCATAGACAAACTGCTCTGGAAGGTGTCCTGGGTACCCATAGTGGAAAGGCTAAAACCAGTGACACGTTAGCTACAAAGAAAAGCCTAAAATGGACATGAGAACTTACCCGGTTGCCAGAAATTCTGTCTCCGTGCTGCTGTGGTTGTAACCGCTCGGGGTTGATTTTAATTAGAGCCCAGTCGGTCGAGATCAGACGCGGTCCTCGGTATTCTTCTGTGCTTTTCAACTCCTGCGGTATATTGAGATCACTCTTCAACTCCCGGGTTCTATTGAGACCACTTCCAGCATAAACATGTCCTAGAAGGTAGCTTCCACTATCACGCATTGCAATCAAGGGGCTGCGGATCTCCTCGATGGCCTGGATTTGTCTGACCGTTGCACGGTAGCTGGCATGGGCTGATTCTGGGAGCCGTCCATCGTCACCCTTCTTTATCTCGTTCTCATACTCCAGAAACCGTGGTGTCCTGATATCTGCGATGATGTCATTATTTGCCTTGATGGTGTTGTCCAAATCTCGCAGTGAAGGATGATCAACCCTTAGAACCTGTTGAGCAACATCAGGAAATGATCCGGACTTTCGAGGATCAAGTGGAGAGAACTCCCAGGCTGCGATGGCTAGATTTACTGTATTAGCCTGAGTGTATGAAGTGAAGATATTAGAGTACCTTTTACAGCATTGTGAATGTCGAACCACTCAGGGTTGCGGTGGTTCGTCGGTGGCCAAACAGCATGGAAGCATGTCAGGCCGTAGGTATGCCATTCAGTTTTACCGGAAAACTGGAGTTGTACGAAACCACCAAGGGTGGAAGTTCCTGCGGAACATTGATGGATTCCGATGCTAACACCAGGGTGAACCGCTCCCGCACAAACATCTCCATGTAGAGTAGGATTCTGCATGAGTGGCGCATTGCTGTCTCTCTGAAATAAGACGTCCACATCTGCCAAATCAAAGTACGCGAGGATTCCATGTAGATGCCGTGCTGCTGTGATGAATGGGTTCGTGCTTGTTTTGCGGACTTGAACAATGACAGTGACAGGGTTTAACTGTCTCACTGTATCCGTTCCGTATCTCCAACATTCCAAAGCAGTCCACTCGCGGAAATCAGCATGTGACAGAATGAAGTCCACAATCGAGGGCCACTTGCGACAGATCGGGTGTCCCCTATTCACAGGGGAGCAGTAGATCCCCCGATTCAGCTTCTCCTCGATCAGCTCAACACAGATCCCGGGAATGTCTTTTGCAAGCTCTGGCTGAATATGGAGTAAAGCACGGTACCACTTGTCCGGGTTTGGCTGATCCGGCATCACAATAAGCATGGTGAGGATAGGTTCAGACTCCGGGTCAACCTTTGAGACGCGCCCGACAAGCCTCACATAGATAAATTCAAGTCCATGTCTCCTTAGGATGCTGGCTGTGTGGTCTTTGGTTGTATGGGACAGTCCAGCAAATGTAGAAGGAAGATTTGGCTTTGTGAGAGTTGGAAGGGAGCATAGCATCGGGCCTCCAACGCGGTGGGAAGATTTCAAGAATCCATGACTGTCCACATGTACTGAACCGCCGAATGGAGACGAGGATGATGAGGTTGAGCAAAAGCTCAGTGCGTGACAACTGGCCTTCGAAAAGGTAGAAGATGTGAATGCGGAAGACATCGTGGTCAATGATGTAAATGCGAGGTGATGTGGTAAGGTAAAATTGATTCCAGAGAGAGAGGTAAGAATGATTCCAGAGAGAAGTGGCGGTTCCAGACCAGGAAGTAAGAGAAAAGTGTCAGTTTGAAGCGGCCTAACAACAGAGAAGTGAGACGGCTAATGAGATAGAAGTGAGACTTCCAGGTGAGATGATAAAAGAAAAGTCACGGTTTGAAGCGATCTGAGAACAGAGAAGTGACAAAAGATAAATCAGAGTTTGAGCTTCCGGTCTTAAATAGGCTGCGGTGCAACCAGACTTATACCCATGGCTCAGCGTCGTGGGCAAAACCATATTCTGGCAGCAACACGACCCTGATTCTGCCTCCAGCCAAATGTTCGAAGGGTACTGATCTAACACTACACCGCGTTTTTAAAGTAGACGGGGTCTCTCGTATGCAAAGCAATGAAGTTTCATCAGACACGTTGTTTTGTATTGTTGTTTGAATTGTTGTTTCTTGCGGGAATTATTCTCGCCGACGGCGAGGTATTATATAAAGCTTCGGTTTTGGAACTTGAGCCTAGTCTACCTAGTGTGCAGTCAGCTGGAGGTCCAGACTTGCCTATTCAACTAACCCCAGATGAGATTAAGTCTATTGAGTGTAACGTGGCAGGCACAACTAAAGACATGGAGTTGCTGAATGACCTCAAGGAATAACTCGGGGAATTTGGGCCTGAGAATATGATACTACCGAATTGTTTCTGAACAAGGCAGAGAATAATGTATCCGACCAATTGGGGCACTCAGACAAGTAGAAATCTTTATGGGACAAGTTATGACCGTTTGGTAATTATTTAGTGGCAATCCATGTGTTTATGATATCGATTATTTCGGAGCTTGTATTGTTTAATCCTAGTGTTAAAACTCTGGGAAAATATAACTCGTTCTACCGTCACCGAAACATTGTTGCAATACCACTTGGACTTGGATAATGTGATAAAGTGGGGAGTACGGATAATCTACATGTAGAAGAAAGGGACAAGAGTGCTAAATTGATATGTGGAGAGAACTACCACAGCTATAACCCCATATATATAACCTCACGGGGACAATGAAGCAAAAGCCATAAACGGACAAAGAGAGGTCCGACAAACTGCCCACGCAACCACCAAGCAAACAGTGCCTCGGTGCATCAAAACTAGATTGAATATTCTGCCGCGCACTAAGGCCTGGCTCAGATCTTGCCTACATATACCAGCGATCACCTCCTTGATCAGTTGCAGCGAGCATACCCAGGTACCATAATGCCAATAAGACCGTCAATTGTGGTTGTGTAGCATTTCCGCCACTAGTGAATGGAATGGGCGCTGCAAGTTCAAGGTTGCCGTTGTCATCCAAGCGTCGAAACACAAGGAGTTCTCGTTCGGTCATGAGAAATCCATATCGAGAATGGTGCTGCTTCATATACCAATTCACTTGACTGAGTGGTCGGCGGTACTCGGTGCGTACATCAATTCTGGGATGTGTTGCCATGGCAGTGCTCCATTTCCAAGACGGCTTGATGGCTCCAGGAGCGCGGTTCGGACCCGTGCCTACCGGAACTCCAAGTTGGTAAAACGACATATCAAGTGTGAAGGAATTTAGAATCATTGCACACTCTCCAACGTCAAACGACACGCATGTCAAATCATCCACCAGGTTCAGGGTAGCCAACTGGTTAAAACCAGCACGGAGCCCCCTTCGGATTCTGGGGAAAATTTCCTGGGTTATGTGACTTCTCAAAACATTCTCTGATGTGATGGCAAGAGGTGGCGAGGTCGGCATAGGATTCGGTGGGAGGTGCGTCTCTATAAGAATGTTTCTGTATCTCTCCAAATGGTATTTACGTTCAATTCGTGCCAGACTCCAATGCTGTGGATATCTGCTGCTTTATAGGCTGCGTTTGTTGTGTTGTGTACGGGCGACTAAGTGTGCCATCCGGCACATAACTCCCTCATTGGATATAGTTCCCGACCGCCTCTATCGCCGCCTGCTTGAAGCCAACTTCAATCTGTATGCTAATTTCAATTTCTTTTTTATTTTTATACTTTACACTTGTATACCTTGTAATAATGGTTTACATAGGACGAAATCATCGAATAAGACGAAGAATATAGCAAAGTGTTGTGGTACGGTCGATGGGGGATTTATCTACCCTCTGTATGGATGGATACCATACTCCGTACTAAATTACATAAAGTAATTAAGAAGCCCGGCCCCGGGGGGCCCGTCAATACGGAGTAGACTACGGCTAACTACGTACCTAGGTACGGTGGACAAAACTACCTAAAGTGCAGTATATGTGTGCCGCGAGTAAAGAAAGTGTACCCCGTAGGCTTCAATGTTCGTTATTAATTGAATGCACTTATAAGTATCAATTAAATGCTCTTGTAAAGTATCAACTAAATACACATATATGGCAGGCAAGTTGATATAATTATACATGTAGAAAGACTGTATAGTTACTACTTTTAAGGCCAGAGTGGATCTGAATTACTGCATGGCAATATAATCCAATGAGAGAGTTATGTGTCGGGTGGCACACTTAGTCGCCCGTAGTTGTGTCCAGGGCCTGGGGGTGGGTTGGTAGGGATTGATAGTAACGCACATTACAAATATTCCATGAGGGACACGTCCGCCATAATAGCAACAGTATGGAATAAAACCTCAAATAAGAGGATATAAGAATTTGGATTCACCTGATGGTTGTTTCTATGAGAAAACCACCCTTTTATGTACTAATAAATACAGTACGCGTGACTCTTACAATATCAAGTATTGGGCGGCTAGGGAATTGCAAACAAGCCAAACATCCGAGAGATTCTTCCTTCGGCAACACCTTGTCTCTCAGGACGTGATTCCCCTTGTCGTGTCTGGACTACTCCGTACATTAAATCATGTTAAATCTTGAAAACCTACATCCCACAGAAGTTTCCTTCCAGAAGAAGCTTTTTGCCTCTACATATTCCGTAATATTTCTAGTCAATGTCCGCGGCCAGACATGTGTTATGAAGGTCGTAAGTCGAGCTGGCCTTAAGCAACCTTGATTAACGATATACTAAAATCCGAAGCATCGTGGAAGGGGTCCACGTCGATATTATGAACCAGAAGATTGTGAACTTGACATCCATGTGCTTGAAACCACTGCTTATACCCGACTAAAAGAAAGGGGCCTCTGTGATCGTGGAATCGTCCCCAATTTCCTAGGTTCTATGAGGAAATTTGATCCATCTTCGTGTCTACCCCATCTGAGAATGTTCCTGGACGACGAATACCCACCTAGCGCTTTATTCTTGGAGTATATCGCTGGTCTGTAAATGATCACTCTGGAGAATTATACGTCGCAACGGATGGATAACATAATCAGTGGTATCCAACAAATACATAAGGCGCTAGTGCGGCACTGTGATCCCAAACCGAGAAACATGATGGCTGTTACAGGCACTACCGAGAGAGTGGTGTGGATAGATTTTGACCGAGCAGAGACCTACGACGAACACCAAATCACTAGTGAACAAGAGGAGCTTCTCAGAGAAGAAGAAGAAAGTGTTGTTGGCATTCACACCTGCCTTGTAAGAGCCCACCTCCCTGAAGATATATACCATGATATTGTCTAACTCCCATCACCAGGCCTCCGATCACGCCAAAGGCAAACTCGAAGAAGCATATATCTTTTACTGTACTTGATGATCGAGCTCCTCCTTGACCCCATGTCTGGCCTAAATCACAGTTACTCTTATTTCTGCTTTTCGGCGGGGAGCAGAAATATATGGTCTCCATTACCCTTGGTCGTACAAATATGACGGCTAATCCTGCAGTCGCGTGCCATTTGAGTGTGCTTTTGGCCGTTCTCCGCCGCGTGCACGATGGTGGAACTCACATTCTGTGGCACCCTCGCTATTGGGGCGCCAAAATTGCCCCGGCGAACTAAGATATGGCAACGGAGTTAGGGAGTAGAAATCAAGGGCTGATGAGAACGGACTTTTGACCGGCATACTACATGTAATGTAACTAATGAACCACAAGCTCATGCAAAAGGGCACGCGATCCATATCAACTATGTTGTACTCCTAAAGTAAGCTCAAACATAAATAAATCTTAAGAATGCAAAAGCCCTGACTCATTCCATGTCTGTATATACCACCTAGCTAGTAGACTCATCAATGCGCCCCAAGTTCCTAAGAGTTTCAGAATGCTCTTCGGTGCAAGACGTGTCCAGAATTATTTTACTCCATGACATACGCAAGAATTCCGTCTCAAAAAGTCCACCAACCTAGCCCCTGAATTATCCGAGATCAGACTAGGTGAAAATTGGCGCACACGAGGTAGCCTTTTTAGGTGTCTTTTTAGACGTTTTTTTGCTAAGATATTGTTCTTCCCCTTCTCAACCGCCATTAATTAGTAGGTAGATGGCGAAAAAGAAAAGGCGGGGAACGGCTTTATTTGTGAATAAAAATATACTTAGAATTATAACCTTTGACTCAACCTTAGAAACCACCTCGCCTGCTTATTTCTTTGTAATGAAGTATCATTCCTGTCAATGAAGCTAGTTGCTATACTAACCACCACAACCCTAGTGGGCTCGGAATAAAGATCACTTAGTAAATCATATCTCAAGACAGAAGGAACGAGAGACTATTTTTATTTCAATGATAGACATAACGGTTTATAAATAATAATGAACTTCTTTCAAACGGCATTCCGTAGCAGATCCTTTGCACAAACTTGAAAGACAGGCCGCACAAAAGTTCAACTACCATCTGAGGACCTTTGTGGGGAAGTACTCATCAATGAGCTCCATGTAGTAAGGCTGTTGATGAATGTTCACGTTAGCATACGTTCGCAGTAGAATCGAAATACTAAAGGGATGAGCTTACCTTCAACTTCTCTGGATCAGGGAGTTCGTCACTCTTGCTGTACAGATCGTAAGGGTTGAAAGCCCTGACAGCTTCCAGCATCTTATGATCATGTTCATTCATCAACTCATGGTACGCTCCCTCCCGGTGCCACGGGTAGAACGAATGGTACCGAATCATTGCCAGGCCCTCATCGGGAATTGTAGACTGGTCTTTGACGATATGGTAGAGGTACTCATCGTGGCCCCAGCAAAGCATAACGTTGTCCAATCCGCAGCCAGGAGAATAGATTCCAAACTTGGTGTTGTAAATCTCGTTGTTGTAGTCCTCGTTGTTCTTGAAGGACTTGTTACCGAAGATAATTCTGTCGTCGAAAGCACAGCCAACTGCGAAGGTATCACCAACCACGTCCCACTGTCCCTTGGCACCGAAGAAAAAGAGGAGTTTGCCGAGATCGTGGATAAGGCCAACCAGCTGCATCCAGCGAGGCTTTCCTTCTTTGCGGATTGCTTCGGCCGATTGCAAGAGATGGGTCATCTGGGACTCGGAGGTATCGGGGTCACATTCGTCGATGAATGTGTTCAGCTTTTCCATCGCCTCCCAAACAGTCATGTGTGCACGAGTCTTGTTCTTGAAATCGTTGCGTGCTTTCAGGTTGTATGCCACCGTCTGAAGGGTGTGTTGCTGGGCGTAGAAGTTCTTGACTTGGTCACAAGCATCGTCAAACTGACGGAATCCGGCCTTGTCTTTGGCCTTGTCGAACTCAGATTCATCGTAAAGGTCCTTTTCTTGCTGAAGGTCCGTCTTGTGGACATTGACGGCATCGATGTTGTCAGACATTGCCTCGAGGCTGATTGGGGCGGATTGGACTGCGACGGCCATATTTGCGGACTGGTGACTCTTCTGGTCTTGTGGTCTTGTTTTGTTTTCAAAGGTTGTGGGAATTTGGTCTTTGGTTCTATTGCTTCATCGAAGGGTTTATAGTGAGAAACTTATAGTCTCAGATCAGAGAAGTATTGAGCCATTCCCGGATCGTATTTTCCGTGGTGAGAAAGCCGTTTCAAATCAAGCCCTAGTTATTGATCGGTTCTTGGCTTCCGCTTCCTATGTCATTATCTCTGTCGATGTATGATGATCATAGTATATGGTTGACCAGCGGTTTAATGTGGAAAGCGAATTCCGTGCTGGCTAAATTCGTACACCGGGCGTAGCCTCTTAGGTTCTAGGTGTCCAAGAAATGGAATGTACCAGTCGCTTTTGAGGCTCAAAACGTAATCGGTTGATACTATATCATTGCCCATGCAGTTATGGGTATGTTACGTCTAGTGAGAACAAGGATTTATGAATTATTATCATATTGCAGTTCATAGGAACTTATAGGGTCTGACGAGCATTTTAAAACCTCTAATGTTGTAATCACGCCGGAAATTCAACAACTACAACGCCGGGTTCCCTCTCTTATTGCCATGAGATAGCTTTTACCATTTAATATCGTCAATTATGAAAATTCTGTCTCTCGTCAAAGACCGATATTCTATAGAAGCGTAAACAAGCTTGTTATCCCTTGATTCGGCTGGATCAAATCCTGAAAACAGTGGTTTCTGGGGTACCTAGGCATCTGATGTGCGGGACTCTGCTGAGTACATCGGGACCAAGTCCGGAATGGGGGAGTTCCAATGCTATATTACTGTTAATATGTATATATATTTTCAATTCAAAGCTGATGATAGGCGAACTAAAGATAGGACCCGTGGACAAAATGCGGGATACCCCACACTAAAGCAACCTTATATCTCGGCCTCCATTTTCCGAAACATCCCGGGGACATATATTATGGAGTCATCTTGCTCAAACACAACTTCGGAATTATCAGCGAGTGGTTTGTCTGAGAATTTATGCTTCATCTCTTGGTACCCAGCAGAATGACTCTTTCTTGCATAATACCCTTTCTTGATTCGGTGGATCTCATGCTTTCTTACTCGGCTGCTACGGGCTTCCCATGGGCAGGTTCGAATTTTTACTAATTCTAGGTGTAATAATGTAATATAATACCCCGGTACCTATCCACTCACCTAGCAAAAAAGACGGGAAGCATGCTCTAAACAAAATTGCTTCTTTAGCTTCCATATCTATCATGACTGCGAGGCCATTGATTGAACGTTTAATGATATGAGACAAAAGGCCAACCCCGGACACGATGATCGAAATATCAATCTCGTCGAACATCTTGACATGTCATGCACAACATATTGCTCTATGTGCTTAAAGATCGGGGTTGTTTTGCTTTTTGGATTTGATCTTCAGGCCGTTCCAAAAGAATAACATACAGATTGTCCGAGAATATAAGCAGCATGCTCAGACATAATTCCCTTATTTTCCAAGTACTGCGCATTCTCAAATTCTCGTTCTTTCCATGGATATCCAAAAAGTCTTTGCTTAATCATTCCTAGTCTACAAAAACCCTACTTGTTCCCGATTCGGCGAATTAGGGCCTTACATCTAAGGCAGAACTATTATAAATCCGGCCATCGGCCCCTGGTAACGCCGAGCTTACAATCCACCTTATCGGCATGTCGATGTTGTCATTGCTTTTCACAGCAGATTTGTATAAAAGAGTCTCAAGCTAGGGCAAAATTCCTATCCAAAATTTCTCATAGCATTAACCCAAATCATTGAGACAATTTCCTTTCACATCGCTCTCAAAATGTCCTCAACCAACAACATCGCATTCACCGCCCCGATCAACCCACCAGGCGCAACACCCGTTGTAACTCCCGAACAAATATGGAATGGCCTCCTCCTCAAGATCCGCTCCGCAGAGACATTCGTTCCAGGAGCGATCCAATCCACAAAGGTTGTCAGTGAATCCGTCGACCCATCGACCGGAAACCCCGTCACCGTTCGCGAAGTCCTCTTCCGCGAAACTCAGAAAATAGTTCAAGAGACCGTCACAACTTTCAAGCCTACCCGCGTAGACTTTGAGCAACCAGGTGGAAGCAAAATCAGTAATGTGGTCAGTCAAGGAGCTGGTGGGGAGCTATACATGACGTATATCTTCGAGTGGAGACACCCCGGCGTTTCGGAGGTGGAGTTGGCGGCGCTGCTCGAGAAGGAGAAGAAGATGAGCCAGATGGCGGTTGAGGGGACAATCAAGGTGTTGAGGCAATTGGTTGAGGAGAAGAAACTTTGAAGTAGATCTTGACCCACGAGATCATGAATTCCACATTCGGCCCTCGATCATCTTCTCGGTAAACTCCACCCCATAATCACCACTTCTTTCATGTAGCGTATTCTCGGAGTAGTGGGTTATCAAAGCTTTCCTTCTGATGGCTCTTTTGCCAGTCATGCTAGAAACAAGCAACCCAGTCGTGGGCGAGTCGAATTGTTTCCTCATAGCATGCGACTCCCATACAAGGTTCCTTGAATATCCAGACATAGACGCAATGTCATCTAGGTCCAAATGATAGAAAAAGACAACTCGTTTCTTGACATGGATTAATCGAATGGCCTGGGCCCAGTCCTTGCGCGTCAGAGATAGTACATCAAGCTCCAGCTCTATCAGTCCGTCGCACAGTCTCAGTAAATTCCAGCAGCTCTTCATATCATCCCATCCATTCCAAATTGGATCCCGATACTGCGGAAATGTCCCAGGGTGTTCATCGTTGTTGTAAGGATGGATAGGCATAAACGATATCCGCCTTAGCCACGATCTCACTTGTGGACGGATGGCAGTCAAGAATCCCGTTAGGAGAGAGGGGTCCTCGAAGGCAAACCAGTTTTCCGACCAGAAGACCGGTGCAGCATCGTTCCAAAACCTCTTGCTGGCGAGCAGAATGGCTAGATTGTCACGCCTTCCGCATAGACATGGTAGAAACCTCATGCACGGGATCCCCTCCACGTTTCCGTTCAGGTCCCAGTAGCAATTATCACAGAGATAGGCATTTTTATGGGGTTTCGCCCATTGGCTCCGTGCCGGGGACTGGAATATCGGGACTTGTGGCTGCTTCCAGACGTAGCGATGGCAATTTGCGCATTGAGGGCCATCTCTGTTCCAGGGATCTGGATCTGGACCTGGCCTTATGCGGAGCATAGGCATTTTGCATGGGTCTGAGTGGTGCATATCAAATTTGCATGGCTGGACGAGAATTTTGCCGTATATGTTATTTCTTATTTCTTGTGGAAGGGAGAAGAATCTAAAATTCCAATGTTTGGAGTAGAAGTTATGATAGGGAGTAAAAGTTCATACCTCTTGAAAAGGGTAGACTCTTCATGTTCCTGGGGCTCTATGAGATGTGTCTCCTGTACATGATTTGCCTTTGATCTTGCTTGTCGGACCCCTTTCGGTGTGGGATGTAATTCTCGGCGTCGTGTATACCGATGGAGTTTAGGTTCCAAGTCAGGCACTGAAGATGATTTCGCCATTTACTTGCAAATTTCAGAATACAATACAGATAACTAAATCGTTCAGACATGGCTATCCATGTAGAATTATAAATTTGGTCAAATGTAGTCCCGGGCCTAATATGACTCCTGAGAGTACGTCACAGTCAGCTTTCAGCCTCGCGGGGACTCAAAGAGGAAATGGTTACACAGAGTCTGTGGCGCAGCACACTCCATACGGAGTACACTACCTACATATGTAGGTACACACTGGTGAGAACAAAGGGGAATATTGCATTATGACTCATTAAACGCTTTATCTAGGTATGGCTATTTTATTCAAACATTAGGAACCAGCACCTTGCCCTCCGACACGCTAACAGCAGTGCCCGTCAGCACAACTTGTTCAATCTTCTTGTCGCCATCCAACGTAACCCCAACACCAATATCACTCCGGCGTCCCATCTCAACACCCTGCACAACATGGTACTGATAATTCTGACCAGCCTTGCCCTCCGTAAGCGTCAAGTACGCCGCCAACCCACTAGCCGCACTGCCAGTAGCGGAATCTTCCTCAACTCCCAGGATCATCCTGGACCGAATGACCTTCTTCTTCGAGACACTATCCTCAACATCCCGAACAATGAAATACACACAGATCATCCCAGCCCACCCTTCATCAAGATACTCAGTAGAAACCAGCTCACCACCGGTCGCAGGCGTCACAGCAGCCAGCGCCTCAAGTGAAGGAAGCTCAACAAACAACTGACTCATCCCATTGACAATGGAAAAGAGCGGGAAAGTAACATCTGGCTGCGTAAAGAACGGTGCCAGCGTCGGGTGCAGCCTAACCAACTCCTTCAAGCTAAACCGCCCAGCGTGGATATGCGTATTGTGCGCAATCTGCGCAGCGACGTATTTAGTCTCGCGATTCTGGAAGGAGATGGGGATGTCGCCGGACTTGGTTGCGAGTGTGGTGACGCCATCGCCATCCGCGGGGTCGGCTGAGTGGCTCAGGAACCAGGAGGCTGCGCCAATGGTGGGATGACCTGCGAAGGGGAGTTCGCGGTGTATGGTAAAGATATCGATAGTGCGCTTGCTTTTCTCGCGTACTGGGTGGACAAAGATACTCTCTGATAGATTGAATTCCCGTGCGATGGTTTGCTTCTGCCTCTGCGTTAGAGCGATTGAGTCATCTTCTGGGAGGAAGACTACTGCCAGTGGGTTGCCGGAGTAGGGTGTTGATGTGAAGACATCGAGAGTGACGAATTTAAGGTGAGTCATGTTGAAATATTGGGATATTGATATGTCGTGGATATCAACGGGGATGTCGAATGGTTTTTATAGTTGCAACCTCGTAAGCTGCCCCCCCACTTTTCGCTTTGACTCACCGTCAAACTTCACGCTACTTGGAATAGTCTCATGTCTCTAGAACAATTGGATTATTTAGACGACTGAATACAGAGTGGATTACGACCTTTGCACAGTGGACATTCAATGAACCCTACACTCGTGGGAGAACAAAATCCTCCGGCATACCCCTCCTATTCCCCCATACCTTCAATCCCTCAATCAACGCTCTACTAAAGTCAGGATCATACTTCAATCCATCATCCCCTGAACTAATCCTTCCCCTCCACAATGCCCAATTCTCAACCATCACCCCCTCCGGTGCACGTAAAATGCCAACCGCCACATCAACTATCCCCGGCCGGTCGGTACAGCTATAAAACACCGTCGCACCACACGTCCCACAGAATGTCCGTAGTACCTCCTTACTAGACTTGTAACTTTTCGACGACCCGATAATCAAATCTCCCAGTGGAGAAGGAGATATATGATCAACCGGAACGAACATCCAAGCTACGACATTCGAGCCATCGACCAAACGACAATCATCACAGAGATCAAGAAGCGCAAGCCACTTGCTCGTGTCCCTTGGCAAAACCCATCCCTCGCTCGCAGGACTAGCGAGGAATTCCTTTCTAGGACGGGAGATAGAGAACGAAACGCCACCGCAGTGACATTCAGCGCGCAATTCTTCATCCTCGTTTTCGACTGCGCCTGTTCGGATACCGTCTCCGGACTTGCTAACATCCAGTGACGACTCGGTGTTAAAAACATCAAGCTGGCGACCACCAATATGCGAGAATATCGCGGAAAGCCCTCCATCAAGCGAGGAGTTCGTAAAAGCATGTGAGCGCATCTCCCATAGACCCCGGTTTGGCTCAGTGAAGATAGCCGTAGATATCACCCAGCCCCCGTCATCGTGTGACTTATCCCCGATGTGGCAGCCGCAGGTACTACAGAAATGCCGCGTTCCCTGGGACTCGGCGTGGTTGTAGGGTGTCAGTTTGTCTATGCTGGATGGAACGATGAACTGTGGTACTACGCCTGCTGGTAGCGGGGCGTGGAAAATACATGGTGTGCCATGGGTGTAGCGACAGACGCTGCAATGGCATATGTGGACTTTGAGGGGGAGGGCGACTGCGGGAATTGTTATGGTGAAATGGATGCTTTGGCAGTGGCACGCTGCTGTGAAAGTCTTATTATCAGCCATCTTGGAAGTCGGTACGAAAATATGGGTTCCCTGCGACTGAGCAGAGGTCAAGTGTGGGGAAGCTCGTATTTTATATGCTTCATCAAGCACGGACCTTGGCTGTCTCGGTGACAGGGCAGATAGGAAATATTAGGTCGTAAAATTGTTCTCATTGAGTTTAGGTATCCGATGCTTTACAATTCCGTTTCCATCTCAATGCCAAACGCCTCATCAGGTCATCATAATCGAAACATATCACCAATATTGAAGTGAAACCACTATTCAGAGTCACTCTCAATCACAAATCCACCGCGCATACGTCTCCGGGCTGGAGCCACAGGCGCATCTTCCTCGTCATCGTCTACAGCCTCGGACTCCGTAGCCTGGGGCTTGGTCGGGGGATCACGAGTAAAGGCGAAATCATCATCAAAAGCAAGATCATCCTCACCCGATATGAGGGGAGTGTCTTCGTCCTCTTCAGCGCCGTGGCTAGTAGAGATATCCTGCTGGGAGTGGGACGACTGAGCGTCAAGTTCTGCCATGAGAATATCGCCGTCAGCATCACTCTCAGCACCGCTAGCAGCAGAACCAGAATCACGACGTTGTCGCTTCGATTTTGCAGCCGCAGATGTGCCGGTATCGCTAGTTCGCTTGCGAGCGGCAGACTTCTTCCCTTTGCTTTTGCTTGGGGGTTCGGCAGTGCCAGTGAGCATGGCCTTCTTGATTTCTTTGGCCTGGTTGACTCGCCGCTCTTCTTCAAGCCGGAAGAACTCTTTGTCGGCTTCTTCGTCGCTTTCTTCGTCGCTGGCATGGATGAACAGATCACTCTTGATCTTCGCTTGGCGAGAAAGTGCGTTTGATAGACGCGCATCACGCCGCGCTTCTATGGTTTCATCGTCCAGTGGCTCCCTTTCAGTAGTGGCCTTCTGCTTCTTCTTACGCTTCTTCTTAAGGTCATCCAGCGCGCTGGACTTTGACCGCGGATTCGCCGGGAATAAAGGACCATCGGGAATGTCCTCGCCTTCGGATTCGGATCCGAAGTGGACATCAAGTGTGCCTTGGATCATGTTGCCACGACCTATTCCTCTGTTCTTCGGTTGGATGTGACTGCGAGGATCATCATTTGGATCTCCGGATAATGGGTTTTGAAGGGATTTCAAGATTTGAGAGATTATTTCACGCAAATCATCGGGCTTGAGGGAGGCCGGAACGACCCAAGAGGCGCCATGGACATCTTCAACGCCAAGTCGCTCGAATCCGACGACAGCCATGAGCAGACGTAGCTTTGCGTTCGAGAACATGGAGTTCTGAACGAACTCGTTTTTGCCCTTGACGGCTGTTTCTTTGTTAGTGTCAATCGAGAAACAGGGTATTGGGGGAACATACTAATCATCGGATTGGGAACGCTGATAGTCTCGGGGTTATCGGCGCGACGGGCTTCTTCTTGTGTTTCCCAGTCCTCTCTTTCGGAGGCTGCGGAGCTTAATACATCCTTAATCCATGTTACCAGATCTGCTCTACCATCGAGAACAAGAGCTCCAATCACGATGTGTAGTTTCGCTTCCTTCGTGGTTGCATCCGGCGATGTAATCACAAGGTCCGGTGGGGGACGCTTATAGTTGGAAATCGTTTGCTTCTCGTGTCCATATTCAAGGTAGTAGACAGTTGAGCTGATCTTGCTGAATAGCAGTTCAGTGATCAAGGCGGGGCGCTGATCAATCTTCTTGACCAGTCGTCGAATTATTTGCCGGACCAATTCCTCCCATTCTTTGAATACAGACTTGCTTGAGTCCATGGAGCCCGGGCCTTTGATCATACGATAGAAAAGGTTGATAATATCCACACGAAACAGCAAGACAGTCATCTCCTGCTTGAATGCAATCCGGTAGAAATAGCGATGGGCGCGTTTGAGCTGTTCAGAGTTAAGCTCTCGGTAGAATCCTGTGAACGCAATAAAGGTATCCACGCAGTTTTGGTTGCAGAACTTGGCCGCGAATCGCTTAAAGTCAAAGTTGCGTTCCTTGATGGCCTGGGCGGCTTCCTCCATGTCTTCATCTTCAGAGTCACGCTCCTCGTCGTCATCTTCTCCCTCCTGCTCGGCAACTTGAGCAGCCTTCTTTTGCCTTTTCTTAGCTTTTCGCCGCGAGCGGATTTGCATGTCGGCATTGTCCTTGGAATACCGTTCCAGCATTCGCAGGAACACATGTGCCAACTCCGTGCAGGCATCTAAATAGCCGAAGCCTTGGTCTTTGTACCCGCGCACAATAGCAAGAATCCGGTCATGGGTTGTTTCTTCATAGAAAATTCGGTTTTGGATGTTCTCCGCGATTTCCTGATCTTCTTCGAGTGGCGACACTGCCATTTCCTGGACAGTCAACAGAATCTGGGTGAAACAGCGCATCTGAGCATTGAGGTCTTCCCATTCCTTGTTGTCCAGGCTACTTTGCATAGCGCGGTTCAAAGAAATGAACGTCTCTTGGTTCAGGACGCCAGCGACCAGACCATAACTATCGGGTTCAATATCTTTGGTTCTTCCTCCATTCTGAGCCGTGCGATGGCGAAGCTGTCGAGCCCGTCTTACGCGCTCTGCATCCAGGAACCAACCGACCGTGTAGAAGAATTGGCGATGATTGAGTGGTACCACACGCTCGGCTTCACGCTCAATTGCTTTCCGCACATGAGTGAATAGAGGGTTGAACCCGGAATCCAGGAACTCCTCCACGAAAGTCCTCAGGTTCTTAGTTGCCTCGGAATTAAGGTGAGCTGGCATGTTGAAGTTGTTGTTCTGGATCACATCATCTTGTTTGCGACGAGGCCGAGGCTTATTCCACTTTTTGCTCTCGTCCATCTTCTGTAGTGTGGTCTGGTCGTCGCGCAAGACACCTTGTCCAGAGACAGTAGACACCTTCGCATCGTCTCGTTTGACCCAGATCATTGTACCGAATCTTCCATGGCGTGTAGGCGCATTCTTCGCGTATTCCCTCCGTACCAATGATTCCTTTTTCAGTAGATCGCTGAGTTCGTCGGTTCGCTTGGCCGTTCTCTGCTCATCGTCCATGAACAACTTCTCAACGTTGACACCTTTGACAATATGGAAAAGTGTCTCCATCAGAGGAATGTCTTGAAGGTTGAAGTCTTCGCCGACATTAGAGCACATGGTCAGGAGAAGTGCGAATGCATCTTGCTCATGGAAGGCGTTGATGGTCGCCGATCTGGATGTCTCCTCCTCGTCACCTTCTGCCGCAAGTCGGGTATTGGGGGATATGATCGCAATGTTTCGCAGCAAGTACAACATGAGCTTGAGGATTCCTTCGTCTCGGGTTGAACGTTCGGATCGAGGGGTCGCCATGCTTGGAAGAGAAATTCGAATGACTGCGCGAAGGAGATTCAATCCCCCAGATCTGAGGATACCTCGCTTGTATTGCACCTGTGTCTGTTGGATGTAGGGGGTATGACGGTGGTGGTTGACTGTCATCTGGCTATGAAACTCCACAGGCCATGTTAAGGGAACAAGAAGTTCCAAGCACGCCAGTGAAATTCTGGTCATATGCTTGCTATTCTGGCCACTAGCCCACCAGAGTGAGAGGATCGGAAGCAGATCACCATTGATCAAGTTGGCCTCTCCAAGGCACCGCGCAACGTCCATCCGGTTATTCTTTTCATCGTACAATTTCAACCAGCGTTTAATGTCGCGTAGACACGCCAGAGCATCATCTCCGAGCACGTATTGGTCGGCATTTTCCCCATTGAATCCTCCGAGCTAGATAACCAAGCGTATCAGTGAATTGACCCAGAGCCAGGCAAAGGAGAAAGTGGAAAGTAAACTCACAGCAGTAACCAGGCCGTAAACATAGTTACGCACGTCTGGATCCACGACTTGCACGTCGTGCCCTAGAGGAACAACCTCTTCATCCATGGTGGGCTAGTTTGATACCCCATTAATTTGCTTCCCGAATCGAGTTGAATGGGAACGCGTCGACGCGTGTTCGGCTTCGGCGGTTCGGAGAAACTGGAGGCCGCCAAAGTGCCGAAGATAACCGATGGTCTTACGCCGGAAATCAACGGCCACGATGACAATATCTGGCAAAATACTCGGATGTATAGATACATGCTTGAGCTTCGGCTTTAATATGTCTCTGTCGGTCCATGTTCTAAATTATATGAATAGCAGATAGCCCCACTGCCTCTACTCAAGACTTACTATTCTCGGCTCTGCTTCATAGCCATCTGTCTATGATGTATTTTCGATGGAGAAATACAAGGCGGTGAGATATATGCTTCAATGGCCACTGTCGAGTACCAGACAATGACGTCCGAAAGCACGTGAAGTCATAGCAGTATACCGATTTGCTTCCTCTCACTTACCTCCTTCATTCCTTTTGTTAATTTTTCCCATAGCTCGAGAAAACGCTGCAGCCATGATTACCTCTACTATTCGCTTTGTTTCCCTTCGCAGAGGCCCTGCGGTGGCCCGAAACTTCTGCTCAACCTCTGCAGTCCGCGCAGCCGAGGTCAAGTCACTGGGCGTTATCGGTGCGGGCCAAATGGTGTGTAACACGAAATATACAACCACGATGCAGGTCTAACAAATTTTTAGGGCTTGGGAATTGCCCTCGTCGCTGCACAGAAGGCAAAGGTTCCAGTAACTCTCGTCGATACCTCGCAGGCCTCCCTGGATAAAGGCCTCAAGTTTGCCGGTACGCTGAGCTCCAGTTTAGTTTACTGCAATCGCCTAAGATTGTCTAACATGGCATTAAATAATAGATAAGCTTCTCGAAAAGGATGTAGCAAAGCAGCGCCTTACTCGAGAAGCAGCTGATGAAGCTCGTGGCCTTATTTCTACGAGTTTGACGCTGGAGGGTCTCTCCGCAGTCGACTTCGTCATTGAGGCTGTGCCTGAGATCCCTGATCTGAAGACAAAGATATTTTCCAGCTTGGCCCAGATCGCCCCGAAGCATGCCATTCTCGCAACAAATACCTCCTCTATCTCCATCACCAAGATTGCCGCTGCCACTAGCGCGGATCCTACCGACCTTCAGGCCTCCTCCCGGGTCATCTCAACGCACTTCATGAACCCTGTTCCCATCCAGAAGGGTGTAGAGATTATCCGGGGACTCCAAACATCCCAGGAGACCATGGACACTGCCATTGCCTTTGTCCAGCGAATGGGTAAGGTGGCCTCTGTGTCGGCCGATACACCTGGCTTCCTTGCCAACCGTATCTTGATGCCTTACATCAACGAGGCCGTGATTTGTCTGGAGACTGGTGTTGGTGGCCGTGAGGATATTGACAACATTATGAAGACTGGCACCAACGTGCCCATGGGCCCCCTCGTTTTGGCTGATTTCATTGGCCTCGACACATGCCTTGCAATCATGAACGTTCTTCACCAGGAGACTGGTGACAGCAAGTACAGACCTGCTGGTCTCCTGCGTCGTATGGTGGATGCTGGTTGGCTTGGTAAGAAGAGCGGCAAGGGTTTCTACGACTATTAGGTTCTGTGCGTGTCCGGGATGGAGAAAAAGCATTTCGATCAAGATACCCTTCCTGCATCATATTAATCTAGATCGCAATTTGCTGGAAATAAATATTGATTACCCGCCCTCATCCATTCCCTAAGCCTGCCCCTCCCACCAACAAGGTTCACCTGCCGATTCTGCTTGCTCCATTGCAGCGACCACTGTATTAACATCAAGATCCCCATCTGTATCCAGGTCTTCATCTTCTATACCACGTGGGGGACATTCGCATCGGCCGCGTTGACCACAGAGGTAACTTATTTTCCGATTAGCGTTCACATTTTGCCTAGGACACGCATGAACATACCAAAACTGATGCCCACATCTACAAATGATGTGGTTACATCCATCGACCTTCTCCACCAAATATAGGCAATTTGAGCATCTCTGCCAATTATTCTCCTTTGCCAGTTCCAACGTCGCCTTCGTCTCAGAGTCATGGCTACACGACCAGCGGAGATGGAAAAGGTCCCCACACTTGGAGCAAACCTTTGCCCGGCAATGAGGACAAACACAATACCCTAACCGTGCCTCCGAGCTCTTTGGGGGGATCCATCGGCCACACCTCGCCCGAGGACAATACAAGCGCTCTATAGCAGGGATACTATTCTCCTCCCACCGAATGATATAGCGCTTTTTGTTTCGAGAGCTCATCACCTCCATGAGTGCTTTTGCGGGGATTTCTTGGAAACAACACTTTGCAGGGAACATCTCCGGGCTGTTCAAGGCTGTTGAGGACATTCGTCGGAGGCATGAGGGGCAGAATTGGTGTTCGCAGGGAGCAGTTAATAATTTGCTCGTTGGGACCTTTTGGAAGCACCCTGTGCACCTGTGAAGGGTTAACGTATTGCTTTTAATTGGTTTCCGGTTGGCTTTGTGCTTTACTGACTGGCCCACTTCCTCAGTCACTTTCTTGGATACGAATACTCGCTCCAAGTAGTCTAGGAGTTGTCGGATGGACAAGCGGCTCTTGGTCATTTTGCTGTGGCTTGGGTAGCAACTTTTGGGGTTGTTACTGGGCCCTTCAAAGAGGGACAAAGTGCATAGCCAGTTGTAAGATTCCGGGCTTGAAAGACGTCCTCTTATGTAGAAGTGCAGGGTGCGCCTCACCTTTTGGGCCATATATGGATAGGAGACTTAGCCATGGATGAGCAAACACTATTTTCTTTCTTGTTCCTGAACAGCCCATGGTTAGTTATAGGATGACAGCTACATTCTAGGGGTTGCTGTCTTATAGTCAGTGTATCAAGTGGGCTTCGGCAAGATCAATTCTTCTTGGGGGTTTGCTTTATTCTGTTGACCGGCAAAGCAATCATGGAGACGTCTTCAGAGTGCTCAGGCTAATAGCCCTAACATAGAGGTGAACAAGGAACAGGCGTGGATCCATGGATATGGGGTTTTCCCGAACAGGTAAAAACACAGCTTATTCCAACATTAGAGCGAATAATCACATCGTAATGCGAGGACCACGGTGTTCTAGCCTTAAACTAAATTGATATGTTTCTTCCAAAAGTTTTGTACATTGACCATTGACACTAAAAACTAGGGTATCACTAAATGCTATAAATGCTGTCGATTTCGGCCATCGTTAAAAATTCCCGTACTTAATCCCACAAAGACTGTTCAAGCGACTTGGACCTCATACAAGGCCGGCAAATCGTCGAACAGCCCATCCTGACCCGTATTCTTGATATTCTTGGCGAGTTATGGAGACCTTGCTGAGTTCCTCTCTGTTTGAGGCAAGGCGAGTACCTCCTAGCCATGTTGAGTGAACAGGGCTACTAATGTCAGTACTTTCAGAATCAGGTTGACTGGATGAATGACTACTTACTCCTTAGCCCGGCGTACTCTCACGACACATTCAGCAGAGGCAATCTGTCGTAATTCGGTTTCTCTGTAAAAACATAGTTTGTTAGTAGAAACTTCAACCAATTGACTTTCGAGTACCCACAGTCTTTCCATGAATCCAGGAATCAAAGCATTTCCTCCGACAACGAGCACATTCGCCAAAAAGGCAGAGTGCAGGCCAGTAGGCAGAACTGACAAACTTTGAAGAATCATATCAGGTATACCGGCTGACTTCATGCCGATATCTCCGGGGGTGAATAGAAGCTCGGGGACAGCAAAGCGCTCATTGCCCAGCACTAGTACATCCTCCGATAACACCTCTGCGCTGAGCCCGGAGACCGCTCCTTTCTTCTTTTTGGCGTGAAGAAGAGGATCATGCGGTCGAATGAAGCCCTTCTTGTTTGCGTTCGGGTCTGGAAGCACATAGTCCAACACGATTCCCTCCTCGGGGCCACTCTGGCGCTTTCGGCCACTTTTCCATGCTTGTTCCAAATCACCAGCAAAGTCATTGCTAACATAGCAGACCGCTTCTTTCACTTCGTTCATAATATATGATTCATCCACCATGTTGTATTGTCTCATTGACACAATCTCCTTTAGGTAGTTTGTCAGGTGTTTGCCTCCAAGATCGAGTCTTCGGATTCCGCGTTGAAGAGCATGGCCTTTGTAAACCGGAGTCACTGTGGTGTGCGAATAACCAGAATCGACGACCAGTAAGCAATCTGCCGGCAAGATAGATGCGCCGGATGTATTGGAGAGAGGATCGCCGAAGAGAGAATGGATTTCGTTCCATGCGTTGAGGGTTGGACCTATAAACTTCTGGTCAGTACAGGATCATATGCGGCACCAAATAATCGGACTACCGTACCCAAACATCTCGCGTATCCCCCAAACCCCCATTCCTCCATAACCATCTCATCAGCGTGCCGTTGTAAAATGGGCAAGGCATTCGGCGCTTCAGTAAGCACAAGGGTAGTGTCTTCCGGGTCCGCGATGTGATAATTCCGATTCCGAGCCGTCGGCTTCCCATCAAAGAAAGACTGATCCCAAATCTCTCTCTCGGCTTCCCAGTTCACAACATATCCCTTCTCCACCGGGCGCCGGAACATAGCCTCATTCCAGTCGTTGACCGTCGCTAGCTGTGCGCCGATCACGATCTTGTTATCACGGGTTTTGACGAGAGCATTGGGTATCGATGAGCAGGCGGAAACGCTTTCGTCGGAGGCCGCATCAGAAGCGTAGCCGGCTTTGATCATGTACGCGCCATTGTCGATAATAAAAGTCTTGTCGGGAAGATACCGCGACGTCTCCACAGGCTGTGTGGGTGTTGCGGGCGTCCTTGGGGGAGCACGAGCCTTTGCTGTTCCCATTATGGCTGGCAATGATGAACAAAAGCTTTAAGCTCGTCAAGCTGGGATGCAATGATGAAGGTGTTTGTCTTGTTTGATATTGAAAATTCCCGCTTAGGTAATATGATATTCGCCGGGCTAGGCACCTACAACTCCGCAAAGTCTACAGAGCAAGAAACATTTTGACGATTGTCCACCCCGCGGCAAGTAAGGGTTAAGCGGGTCTTTATCAGATAAACTTCCTATCTATGTGAATTACATATGTACACTGGTCTCGAAGCTAGGAGGTGAGATCGATCTATCAACTATCAACTATCAACTAGTTACGGAGTACTATCGGCGTTTAAACGGATCGGTCAAACGTATTTCCGAAGCGTTGCACAACATTATTCGGTTTCTGTACGCGTACAGGTGTATGTTGAAAACCCCTACGGAGTAAATGCGGCGATATTGTCACAGATACCTCAATACAGAAGGCAAATGTACCAGTAATATCTCATAAATTGTCCGGCCCCACCACCCGGCGGCTTCGAAGGTTTATTACGGAATACAACGGCCTGGGAGCTGTCGTTCATTGTGCAGAAGTGAACCAAATCCCGACAAACCGGTCTGTCGAAGTGACTCCACAGGGGTCAATCCGGAGATCAATAGCTAATTTAGGACGAAGCACCGAGCATCTTGTACAACTCCCGGGATTTACATGCTCCGTACAGAGAACATTTTACAAACATGTAATGGAGGGGCTAACTCGGCTAACCCCCGTAGGTAGCATATTGACTTCTTTCCCCTCCAAAGCATATTGTAGATAAATCACAACTCGAAACCCACTGACTATTACGAAATGGCTGCGCTTCAGACTATCGAAGTTCCACACCTTGGCGGCATCAAGGCCGGATACGCCTTCTCTAAGGACCACTATGATCCTTCCAAGCCGACATGCGTGCTCATGAATTCGATGTGCATGACCGTGTCTCTCTACCATGACCAATTCAACAATGAAGCCTTGACCGATGCCATGAATCTTCTGGCCATTGAGCCATTAGGCCATGGCTCGACCAGTTCTCCCTCGGAACACTTTACGTACTGGGATTCTGCTCACATGGCTTTACAGGTCATGGACCACTTTGGCATTCAGAAAGCCTTCGTCCTAGGGACAAGTCAGGGGGGGTGGATTGTGACTAGGATGGCTCTCCTAGCCCCAAACAGAGTAGGTTCAAGCCCAGGGAGGACCTCGGCAGTCAATGAACTGCTGATTAAGCCCCAAGCCAAGCCCTGGAGCCAAACCAATAGTACTAACATATGGCTAGATCCTCGGTCTTATGCCCCTGGGAACCTCCATGGATTACGAATCCTTGGATTCTCGGGCCAAGGGCTGCTGGGACCCTGCTGCCAATCTTACGGTGTTCTATGAGAAGTGGACCAGTCCCTCGGCTACGCCCGACTTTGTTGTGGATGACGTCTGGTGCGGACTGGTGGGGGGGATTGGCTTTGGTGCCGCTGCCACCGAAACGAGATCTGCATTCTGGACTCAGACCCTGAAGGAAGTGTATAAGGGCGATGAGGGCCGGAAAAAGGTTCGAATGGCGCTCAATTGCCTACTGGAGAGGGACGGACTTCTACTTCGGATCGGGGATATCAAATGTCCTGTTTATTGGCTACAGGTGAGTACTATGTTTACCGATGTACATGACTCGTGCATTAACAAATCGATAAGGGAACCGAAGACACTCCCTTTGGCACGATCGTTCCTGCGGAACATATTAAACGTTTTACCTCGTCTGTGGAGGCTAAACTTGTGATGATTGAAGGGGGTGCGCATTACCTGAATGCCACCAACCCAAAGGAGGTGAATGAGGCCCTTCTGGAGATGGTCACCAAGTACAACTACTAGTATATCGCTATTGTATAGAATTGCGAGGATATGCTGGAAGGCCCACTAACAAATACCACAAATGCCACTAAAGGAGCCAGTGCATAGCTCTAATATTCCATCTTGTTTATACCATTCTTTTTTTAGGTTTTCGTTCTCGTTAACTACATGCGTATCATACGTTTTCCCTGTTTACTACTAGTTTACTAGTGTACTACTAGTTTACTAGTGTACTACTAGTATAAAGTGGGCCGTTCGTATTTTTTCTCGATAAGAACCTTCCTAAAACGAATATTCACCCCTGCATCCACGTGGATAAATTTTATGTTATACGGATCTGCAGGCCATTCATTCGGTACTCAACGGTTCCTTAAAATCTTACCTTGCTCCGTGCATAATGATACGTCCATGCATATTAATGATACATATCATTTGGTCCAAACTAAGTGATACATATTAGTGATACATAATATGTATTAGTGATATTAGTGTAGAGAGCAAATGCCTAACCCGTCATGGGCTAACTACCAAACTAAGTTCAGATTCCAAACGCCAAGCTTGTCATTGTCAATTAAACGTCCAATAGTGGGATTCTTAGAATTGTACTCCGTACGAGTCGTGTACGGAGTATTCGACACACAATGGGACTTTCCCGTGCAGAAACTCAGCCGTGTACTCCGTACTCCATACATAAGATTTTATTCCCCAGCATTTGCCGAGTTTTATGTTTACCTCCCTGAGCCAAACCTCATGGAGAGCAATCAGGACAGTCTGCAGCAATGGTCTATAGCTACCACAGCCTCAGTCACGGTGCTGGCCTTCGTGTCAGTTTGTCTTCGACTACTCGCCCGTTATGAGCGGATGCAAAAGCTGTGGTGGGACGACTATATGGTTATCTTTTCCATGGTTAGTTTGATTTGTTCCCTCCATTGAATGCCAATCGCATAGTTTCTGATCAAACATAAGCTATGGAACTTCATCGTTGTCGGATTCATCTTCGCCATGATTCATAAGGGAATGGGACTCCATGCAAGCACTATTCCGACAGAAAACGTGATCACGATCGCAAAGTATCTGGTTGCGGCCGAGGTTCTCTACGTCTTCAACCTGGTATGGACCAAACTGAGCATTTTGCTCATGTACTACCGGATCTTCCGCTTTCCTTACTTCAAGACATGGGCATACATCATTGGAATCTTTATTATCCTTTGGGTTATCTGTATAACCTTTCTCTTCATCTTCATTTGCGTCCCCGTCCAAAAACTATGGTATCCCCAAATCCCAGGGCGGTGCATCGACCAGGTTGCGACATGGGTCGCCAACGCCGTCTCGACGATCGCAACCGATGTTGCTATTCTCCTCCTTCCGATCCCACAAGTATGGAAGCTCCAGCTTCGAACTTCGGAAAAGATAGCCGTTTTAATTGCCTTCAGCTTGGGATTCTTGTAAGCCGTTAAAATTTCCAAAAACAAAAAGAACCCCCAGTCAATCTAACTTCAACAGCGTTGTCTTCGCCTCCGCCTACCGTTTCTCGGTCCTCTTCAGCTACACTGCGCTTGATTCCTCTTACACTCTCGCCCCAACGGTTGGCTGGACCGCGATCGAAATGTCCGCCGGCATCGTTTCGGCCAATCTCCCCACCATCCGCCCTGCTCTTCGTTTCATAGCGCGCATGCTGGGTATCCACGGTAGAGTTATGGCTCTCTTCAGAAGTACAAATAGAACAACTGCCAAAAGTTCGGACGCTGTCACTCAGCCTTCAGGAGCAGCGGAGTCCACTTCCAACATCATGCAACACAACAAGCATTCGAAACGACATTCTTTCTATCACCTACCAGATGATCCTAACTCAGTAGGAGAACAGGCACAAACGGATACCTCGTTTAGGCCGGACTATGATAATGCGAAGACTTACACCAATGTGTTGGGTTCGAGGGTTGGTGATCATTCTGATGGGGATGAGATTCCCTTGACTGAGATTAGAGTCGACAAAGAGTTTACGCAGACTACGCACTGAGGGGAATTATCCTTTGTATTATACTTAAATTGGGATTTCGGTTAATGTCACAGGGTGTCATCCTGTACTTGTCTACTAGCGAGTCTTCTTAATATATACTTAGATGTATATTGTAGGGCAAAGGGTACAGTGGGCCCCTATAGCCCAGATCAGAAACAAGGCCGCTACATGTGGGTAGGCACATCTTATCAACTAATAAGAGCATTTTACCGCTATCTACATTGTCAAAGGATCACAACTATATCGACTGTCACCGCAGTGCTATATACAATAGGAGGCACGTGATGGGACTATCGAGGTCGCTTACCTAGGTCGCTCAGGGGCCCTCTTGATTTTACTGAACAAGAATGAGCAGGGCAGCTTCACCACGTTGGCATATCTAGGTTTTCCATCAAATACAAGTCATGCATGGCTACATATTAGAGAGAATTTGCCATGTCAAGAGCTCTTCGCGACGTATTCAAGGTAAACGAGGGATCTGCTATAAGGGTGTTGATACCTGCTAGTAATAAACAATCATCATCTTTAGACTGAGAGTAGAACAAAAAATAGAGAACCGAAATCAACATGATAATCTGCAAATAACAGACCAATTAAACAGCCTGAAGCTAACAGCTTTGACATAGAAATTCCAGGTGACCCCGCAGAGCCCTAATCAGCCCCGCGATAACTAATTATCAGACCCAACCGCCCAAATTTTTTCTCTACTAAACTCCCCTCCAACCCAACCCCAGCCAGCCCACGACTCTCACAATGTCCAAACAACTATCTCCCATCATCAGCACAACCCTAACCCTGATCGGCCAATTCCAAATAGCCCTCACCACGCCCCCAGCAGCCGCAACCGATGCCGCAAAAGATGCCGAAGCTCTGCCCCTCCTAACGGCCTCCGCGAGCGCGCTCAAAGCACACGTCACAAAACTATCCCTGCTGGCCATTACCTCGCCCTTCACGCACTCCGCTGTCAGCACCGTGCTCCGTGAGCTCAATGAATCTATACTGCCGTCGCTCGTGACCGCTTCCCTTCTCGTTACACCGGCGCAATACACCAAAGCGTTTCATTCCGAGGTCTTGATTCTGGTCAAGACGGCTTTGACGGAGCTTTTGGGGCTAGTTCAGGAGGTCAAGCTTGTTGGAGAAAAGAAAGATCAGGAGAAGAAGGATACAGGGAAGGAGAGCGGCGTGACGAAATCCGAAAAGGATGCTGTGATGCTCGCTACGGGCCGTGTCTGGGATGCGTGCGATGCTACGACCGACGTTGCGAATAAGGGTGTTGTTGGGTTTGTCATGCGCCGCGTTGAGCAGTGGAGGGATCTGGTTCGCGACGCAGTTGAGGAAATTGAGGATTGGGATCCGGAAGAAGGGGACGATGGTTTCTTTGATGATATTCTCGGTGATGAGGGGAAGGGTGGAGATGATGATGAGGACGAGGACGAGGACGAGGATGACGAAGAAGAGACGGCTGCTCTCGAGGAACACAAGAAATCTACCCTTCGTTTCCTCAAGCCTATTGCTCAGGCCTACCCAGCTATCATCAACAACCGACTGAAGAATGCTGGAAATGCGCCGTTGGCTTCTCCGTCTGGTGTCAAGAAGCTGGAGTCCTTGATGCTGAACCTGCAAGCTATCCCAGACGATCTCGATGAGGCAGCTGGCGCGTTGTACGAGGCCAATTTTGAAACCTCTGCTGAGTATTTGCGGAAAACGAGGAAGTGTGCCACACAAGCGGTGGAGTTGGTCGCATCACCTTGGGGTGCTGCGGATGTTAAGGAAGATGCACCGGCAGACAAGTTCGCTACATGGTCGAAGACGTGGCTCAAGGTGATTGACGAGGTCAGCAAGTCAATTGAAAAAAACTGAATGTAATTATCTGTCACGAAGCTGTAAAGAAGCTGATGATAAGATGACAAAAGCCCGGGAAAAGCATAGACAGCGATATTATGTATATGTACATAGAACAAAAATGGTGATATTATACAAGCCTTTTTAAATCATGACCTCCAACTAGATCTCATATCTTAGAACTCTTCTTCGGGGACTTCATGTTCCCGCTCCCATTCCGGCAGGTCACCAATGGGAATACGCTCTCGCAAGAACTCCAAGATCGCATCAGTTCCTTTGGCAACTACTTGCCAGCGAGGCACTCGGAATCGATTGCCGGCCACCTCAAACCGTCTCAAGGCGGACCCATTGCCCCAGTTCTGGGAAGAGCGTCCAGCAGCCAACAGGCCAATCTTCGGGGGAAGCGAATCAATGTCATTATTGCTTAGCTCCAAGACCTGCAACCCTCTTACGGCTTCGAAATCCAAACTAGCGATCTGGTTGTCAGAGGCCACAAGGGTCTTGAGCTCTGGGTAAGTCTGTCTCAGATGGGGAAGTGGTCCCTTCAAACGATTGTGCGATACATCCAAGAAGGTCAAAGATGGGGCTATTAGGTTGGACAAGAGAGGCTCCCATGACGTCAAGCCGCCCGCATTTAAAGTCAGCGACTGAAGCTTTGGTAACTCAAGCGGGGAAGACAAGAAGTCAGCGCCATTCAAGGGGTTGTGTGAGAGATCAAGCTCAACTAGACACTGCGCGAGCATTCCAATGGCGGGGGCCGGGAAACAGCTCAACTCATTGTGCTGCAAATAAAGACATCGAATGTCTAGCGATGGAATCATCTCCAGCTGTTCCACCTTAAGATCGGTCATTTCGGCATAAGACTTATCAAGAATCCCACCGGATTTAATCTGCCAGCTGCCATCGAGCGCGGGACTCTCAGGCGCTAGAGTGAATTGGGTTGCCACTGAGCCCTCGTCATCTGTGTCCTGAGGATCAGGCTCACAGCGGCTCCGCAAATCTCGTTTGATATCGTCGGTGTCCATTCTCAGCAGCCTGCGCTCACGAAGTGGGTTATTGGAAACCCGCAAAGAGGCAAGGTTTTCCATCAAACCAATCTTCTCATCCAACACCGTGAGGGAATTTCCTGTGAAATCGGCCTTCTTTAAGTTCTTGAGATCCACAAACCCTTGTGGAAGATCTGCGATTTTGTTTTCCTCGGCAGACAGCGTTATTAATGACTGCCAAGAAGTCACGCACGGGAGATGCGTGATGCGATTGACACCCATCAGGAGAGTATGTAAATCAGGAAGTTCAAGCGCGTCATTCGCGGAGAAGACCACCACAGCATTGTTGGCAATATTCAGGGACTGCAATGTCTCCAACTTGATCACTGATTCCGGTATTAAAGTGCCTTCCAGCCTGTTCTTCTGCGCATTGATCGTTTTCAGGGGAAGTTGGCAAAGGATCTCGAACGGCAAAGAAGTGAACTTGTTCTCACTGACATCCAATGTTCTCAGGGAATCCAATCCAACGAGTTCATCTGGAAGCTTGGTGAGGGCATTGCCACGTAGATCCAAAAATTCCAAGTTAGGAAGACGACCAATGACGGCAGATAGTTCCCCTTGCAGTTGATTGTTCGCAAGTTTCAGATCGGTCAGAGACTCTATCTCTGCGATGATCTCGATATTGGTCATGTCCAAAGAATTATTCGACAGATTGAGCGTGCGTAAATTTTGCAGACGTCGAAGACCCATTGGGAGTGACTTAAGTATATTCCCGTGAAGATCCAACGTTTCAAGGCCCCCAAATTGAAGTCCTCGGTCATCGCTATCGGGGTCGAACTCCTCGGGGTTGATATCAGGGAAGGTAGCATCTGAGATCTGTTCCAGCTCATTGTCCGCGGCATTAAACTTGACAAGATCAACATTTTCAAACCAGTTCGCGGAGTTTTCTGGGTCATAGTCATACATCGCCAGCACTTCTTTTGGAATTTCCTTTAAAGAAAACGCCGCAATGTTCAACTGGCCGGTCGCGCGTGCTGTCTGTACACGCTTCCGCATCACCAAAGAGTTGGATCCCACGGGCATTTGGCCGAAGGGATCCTCGTCATCGCCGCCTGCCCACGAATCGAGAGGCGCATCAATAAGCGGGGCCTGGTGGACTTGCTTTTGGGGGCTCTCCTTTTTATCTCCAGCCGCTATCGCCTTGCGGGCAGCCTTTGCCTTTGCTATAGTTTCACGTAGCGTACTGGACGATTTGGAGACTTTTCTAGCTTCAAGTTCTGCCTGTTGCTCCGGAGACAGGTCATCAGGCATGTTGGAAGAAGCAGACACATATCTTGAACCCGTCGAGGGAGAGCGTAGGGTCGACACCTGCCCTGCTTGGGCTTTTCTTGTTTTCTTAACTTGAAGAGGTCTTTCTGGGGGTCCCATGTTTGACTTATCGGGCTTTGCGGAGACCTTGCCAGGTGACGGGCGGATAAGGGAGGGTTTTGGTGTATTCTTGTTGGCAATTGGTCTTTCGGGTATAATTTTCTTGGGTGGCGAGCTGATGTCCGTATGGGCACCGTCTCCCGGTGCATTACTTTGTCTGAGTGACGGCCGCTTCAATCTTGATGGGCTGACGCTGTCCTCCGAGACGCGGACCGGAGAAAGAGATTCAGCAGTCGACATACGAGCCTTTGAGGGAAGACGCAGCTTCGAAACAGGCTGTGTATATAGCTCGTTGCTAGGCGGTGCGCAAGATGATCCCCTCGATGGCGGTCTCGAAACGTTGGAGACAGTGGACGGGGCGCGAGATGGCGACCGTACCGGGCTACCGCCATTGAAAAAGCTGGACTGTCTTCTCACCGAAGCCGGTGATGGTGGAATTTGCGCTAGCGTCTCAAGTGTACGTTCGGACAAAGATGGGCGTATTCCACGGCGACCGCGTGATTCCTGGGCTGATGCAATTGATGCAGTGTCATCATCCCCAGCAGTCGAGCCCGCCTCCTCTGGAACATGTGTGTCATCTTCCCCGCCTTGGACATCGTCTTGCTTGAGGGCCGGGATAGGACCATCCTGCGGCTTAGGTGGTAACAAATGGTGTGATGATGGCTTTTTCACGAGTGTATTGTAAGATGGTCTTCGCAACCTCCTTTCGTCCAGACCAGGATCGGCTCGTAGTCTGTCTCGGGAAGGTGAGGGTTTGATCGATTTTGATGCGGTAGTCGTGGGTAAAGGCAATCTTGAAGTAAGTCGTGGAATGCCGCTTGCTGGGCGTGGTATACCACTTGCAGGGCGTGTGGATGTCTTAGGCTGTCCTTCCATATTGGCGTTCCAGTTATTGATGTTGGTCTTCGGTCAGGGAGAAAGTCGCACGTCAAGAAATTCGGATGCTCATGTCCGATGATAAGGAGCGGGACAAAGAATGTGGAGGGCGGGGAAAAGTCGCAGTGGCCGATTTAGCCCTGTCAAAATCGTGGTCTTTGGCGCAAAAGAATGAAGAACTAGAGGTCTAGAAATGTTTCGGACGAAGCGGATTGTTTACATTTCTAAGGTCTCACAATCCCGCGATCGTCGCCTCAGGCATCAACCGATTTATTCCCGATCCATGAGATATTTTGTATGAAGCAGATATAAAGCAAATCTTCCATTATCCTATGCTATATATTGCCATTAATATTATGTAGACCTATCTTAGGATATTCTTTGAATATGAAAGCCCATGGATCCATTGAAATTTTATGTTTATTTGACCCATAGTTGGCCTATTCCGTCGGATATATACATCAAAGAGCAATGACACATTACAAACAGATACTCAGCGCAACTACATAGCAGCGATCTCAAAGCTCTCTCTTAGGTATTGCTCAAGTAAATTAATATGAGCCAGAAAAGACGCGTTTTATCACATCCATTATTTAGCATATAGGCTACGAGCATGTGCCGGTATACTGAGAGAGACGGGAGTCTACAGAAAATAGTACTACAAGTAAATAGTTTCATCTACGGCCTAACATTATTCTGATACTCAGTATTATCTATTTGGTACAAGGTATCTGAATTTTTTTTCTCTTACATTTAAACCGAAAGATACTAGTAGATATTCCAAAGACTTGACTGATCCTTGCTTTCGCCGCTGAAAAGGGCTGGTTCCAACTGCTTCAGGTGGTAAACAGTGCCCTTGCATATTAGCTTCATAGAAGCCCGGCCTAATTGCTCTGAAATGCTACATAGATATATAGTGTTTGCCTCTACATAATGTAGGTAATTCAATTGTTATGTACTGTAAGAGGGCAATTTCAGTCAAATTCCATAGGTTCAAAGCATACATAGTTTTCTTTATTTCTAGATCACAGAGGATTTTCAAGGTTCAAACAGATAAAGCATCCAGATCAAAACATCAAGGCCCAAACATCTCCATGATCTCATCCATCATACATACATGTATACAACATACAGATCTTGATGCTTATCGGTTGCCTGCCCAACCCCCCAGCGCTTGCCCGGTCGCGGGTGTTTACTTGCCCTGAGCGTCCCGTGATCGTCAGACTAACCTAAATAGGTTTAAGGGAACCATGATCTGGCCTCTGATTGGTTTATATTCTTAGATAATTGACCGGGGCTGGGACATGGACTAACCCAAAACGGGTACCTTGAGACTCCCCCGTTCCCAGCCTCCCAGCCCCTCCCAATAACGCAAGCTGGAGTAACCTCTTCCTCTTAAGGTCTCGCTCAACTCCATTATTCTCCCTTCTTTCATCCTTCTCCAAGTTCTCCAAGTCATTGTCTTCTTAGCTCGAAATTGAAATTCCTACCCCCCTTACTCCGTCCCTAGTCCTTCCATCTTCTCTTTTGGTTCTTTTGGTTCCTGAGGCAACATACCTGGTCTGAGCATCTGTGCGATCGACCAAGCCCAAAGCCTGACTGATATCAGTCTCCGGTATGTACATAATTCCTTTGTTCTTCGATCATCTGTTCTACGATAAAGGTGCTGATAAGAAATTAGTGCGAGGACCCGTTTCCCCACGGCTAAAACCCCCGTGATCTTATCATAGTGATATATTATTATATCAACATCACTAAATAACTACATGTTCATCATGTCTCAAAACACCAACTCACAAAGCTCCCTGGGAGCACCTGCAGAGATTGTGCCCTCGACTCCAGTCCGTCGGGCCACTTTGTCCCCGTCGCCAGAGCTCAGCGCTATGGCTAAGCGCCCATCGTCCGAGTCGGATAAGAAGTTCCTCTCACCTCCGCCCTTGTCATCATCAGATATGACCCCTCCACCCTCATGTCAGATCCCAGGGGCCCCACTTCGTTCTCGCTCACACTCGCGCTCCTTGAGCCCTTCGTTGGCGAAACCCACCGATCTGGACAAGTCGTTGTGCGATGCTTACGGCGTTTCTGAGAACCTGCCCACAGTGGAAGAAATCGACAACGCCAGTGAAGCCCAACTGCGCACTATTGCCAAGGAACTTTTAGCTGTAGCCCGAGACTCGCGCATGTCTGCACTGCACTTCAAACTGCAGAACAGCTTGGTGTCTTTCGCAAGCAATGAAGCCGTCAAGCGCGCCGAGGTGGAGCACCAGCTCGCCAAGCGCGAAGTTGAGATTCTTCAGAGCGCCGAGTACCGCAGTCGTTCGCACCCTGTGGATCCCGTCACGCCCAAGCAATCCCAGTCTGCCTTGAATTCCGATTATCTCTCGGCTGTTCACCGCTCGCAAGAATTAGAAGAGCTCAATACCGTTCTAGACCGAAGACTCCGAAAGGCGAAGCGTGCCATCGATGAAGCTACCAGTCGGTCTATGGACCTTGAGGAGCAGAACCTCATGCTGAAGCGCCGCATTGGCGACAACCGCAAACACTTCTCCCAGATATTCAACTACGGCAGCATGTCGCCGGGTACTCAGAATGAGATACACAATCTCTGCCATGGTGAACATGCAGACGGTCTCGCCGCTCTTCTCTACGCCGATAAACTCACCAACCAGACGCACGCCTATGGTACTCACTCTGCCACCTCCGTCCCCGTCACCCCGAACCACTCGAAGAGCCAGTACCTCACCCCAATTGGGCACCCAAGAGATGATCACTATGATAGTGATAGCACCGTATCCCTCTCGGCCTCCGAGGCCGCGGAAGAGGCTATGGGTTCCCCGCAGCACATGCGCTCCACTGTCCCCAAGAGCAGCACACTACTTCAGACAAAGTTGTTCGGCCAGGTGCAGAAACCCGGTGTGGAGCGATCTCGCCCTGGCAAGCGCAAGGCAGGCAGTGACGCCAACGTTACCCCCGCGAAGAAGACCAGGGCTACGAATGGTATTGGCCTGGGCATCAATGCCTGAGTACATATGCCCGCCAGCTGGAAAACTCGTTCCACCAACTTTGATATGATTCATGACCTAGCGCTGCTTTGCTTGTTACGATTATGGGACCCTCACGAATGATGAAGACATGCCAAATGTGGTGTTTTCAAACTAGCGACTGTTTTTTTTATTGGGAATTTTTTTTTGGGTATGAAGAGGCCATGCGACAGTGATCCATGGCCCTTCACATGTGGCGTTATTAAATTGGCTTCTCGATGGGAATTTGGGATATGAATTTGGAATGGTACAACCATGTACAATAGGTATAGAGTCGTTCAAGGACCAATAACGAATTGCAACATTGAAAGCAATATATGAAATCTATACTCCGTAGAACCAATTGAATCCATCCAAAAAAAAATTCAAGCATGATCTCTAAGGTTCCAAGGTTGATATCATCGTCAAAGCATAGCCAAAGCATAAAATCCAAAGAATAAAAAATAATAAAATAACTCTGGCAGATTACCGAATCCGGTTTGGTTAGGGCTCGCTAAGCGAGGCGGTGTGTCAGTCAGCGGGCGGCCACACGAAAAATGGGAACTTCATTTTCTGCCGTGAAGGAGGATTTGACCAGCAACCCTCGACGACCACCACCCGGCTCGATCCCCATCCGTCACCATGGTGCGTTACCTATCCCTGCTTGGAAGATACAATGAAGGATTCGACTTGTGCGATTGAGAGAAATCGACGCATCGAAATACGCCTCGAAAAGAACGAAATGGTTGACTAACCGATTGTGTGTGGGATATATAGGCGATCAAGCACAACAACCAGATTCAGAAGAACCGTGAGTGACCCGGCGCTTTGTATCTCTATGTGATCGCTTCAAACCGACAGAAGACATGGGGAGATCGGACTTGAAGGAACAGTGATTAACGAATTCTTGAATAGACTTCCACAAGGACTGGCAGCGTCGTGTCCGTGTGCACTTCGACCAGGTACGACTATCCAACATTTCCCCGACCAGAGAATTTTTTTTATTATTCCGAACGATATCGCAAGCGACTTGGAATCGAGGAAAAATTTTCTTTGCAGGATATGAATTTGGCCGACTAACATGAATCGCACAGCCCGGCCGGAAGCACCGTCGTCGTGAGGCCCGCATCGCTAAGGCGGCTGCCGTTGCTCCCCGTCCGGTCGACAAGCTGCGTCCCGTTGTCCGATGCCCCACCATCAAGTACAACCGCCGCGTTCGTGCCGGTCGTGGTTTCACCATCGCTGAGTTGAAGGTAAATTGAGCCGCATCGAAAGTGGAGGGAATATGGAGAAACAACTTACTGACTGGAAATCGTTTTCGCGCTTTATAGGAAGCTGGTATCCCCAAGAAGCTTGCTCCCACCGTCGGTATCTCCGTTGACCACCGCCGCACCAACTACTCCAAGGAGTCTCTGGTTGCCAACGTCGCCCGTCTCCAGGACTACAAGGCTCGCCTGATCCTCTTCCCCCGCAAGAGCGGTCAGTTCAAGAAGCTCGACTCCTCCGCTGAGGAAGTCAAGGCCGTCAAGGCCACCGTCGCTGAGGGCAAGCGTGACGGCATCGCCACCCGTGTTGAGGCCACCTTCCCCATCACCAACCCCACCGCTGCTGAGGCCGTTACCGAGGTCAAGCGCGACTCCCTCCCCGAGGGCGAGAAGGCTGCTTACCGTCGTCTCCGTGACGCCCGCGCTGAGGCCCGCTACAAGGGTATGCGCGAGAAGCGTGCCAAGACCAAGGCTGATGATGAGGCCGCTGCCAAGAAATAAATGTGTTAATTCCCTCCTCGTGCTGATGATGATGATCGGGTCGGTTTTCGAATCGGGGATTAGTGTACTGTGGCATGGCGTTGCGCCTCTTCCTTGATTCCCTCTCTCCCTCCCCAACTTTACTCCTTTTTGTCTCTAAAAGAAAGAACTCGGAAGATCTCTCGAAATTCAAAACCGCCCAATTCTCTCAATCTTGGCTTTATGCCTGTACCTCTCAATGCTTTTTGTGGCTGTCCAGCTGGGAGTCCAGGCCTTCAATCTTGGACTTCCAGCGACGACAACATTGAGAGCTTTTTGTAGTTCATTTCATTGTATATGTTGTAGCTTCGCTATGGATATGTTTGCCTCGGAGACCAGTTAGAAGGGAACGACGGCATGCAATTGCATGTATCTTCTCTATGAACATACCGGAATACAGTGACTACGACTACATACCTATCTTTTAGCTCGTTTATGAAGACAGAAAAGTTATTATTTCACAAGTCACACTTAAGAGGAACACATTAAACTTGCAGTCTGAGCTCTGCTCGGGTATCTTCAGAGAACTACGCTAAATAAACATTTCAACGCCTTACGCTGACAATCACACCGGAATATCAAAATTTCAAAGACCACCGAACAAAGCACCAAGGGCACCTTCAGTCGCCCTTACCACCGCATCAACATGGATACCGCCCTCCACACCTCGCGTAACCAAAGCGCCATCCTCACGTAGCAACGCATGGAAAAGCTTCTTCGTCTCCTGATCGATTTTCTTATCTACCCCAGGGATCGACACGCTAATCTCAGGCCGCAGTTGAGGCTCTCCGGTCCACTCATCCAACACCAAAGTATTTGACAAAAGTACTCGGGGGCTGGAATCAGATGGTTTAGGTTTGATGACCATGGCACTTCGATCCAAATGCGGGACCAATCGTCGCAGTTCAGATACTGTGATAACACCGTTCTTGCTTTCCGGGGCAGTATCCTTTCTGCCCTGCGAGGTCCGAGGGATATACTTGTGGTCAATGTGTGCCCACAAACGAGCGCGAGTGATTGCAGATTCCCAGTACCGGTTGATACCCCAGCATAAAGTTGCCACGTCGAGTTTCAAGAGAGGATTCTCTAAGCGGGTATCAATCCATCGGCGCAGAGTTTCGGGGACTTTTCTTTTTTTGCTGTCGCTGCCAGTAGGCACTGACAGGGAAGTCAAAGACTGGGTCTCCGGGTTTGTCTCGTAGACAACAGTCACATTGTATAGACTTGCTGGGAATGGAGATGGGGGAGAAAAGGTCAGGGTGTGTGTTTCTAACAGCTCTCCCCTACGTGACGACCGAGTTGTGCGGGTCTTGAGGGTCAAGGGTGCGAAGGCTGTCAGGTATGGCAGTGATTGAGAGGCTTCTTGTAGGGCAAATGGATTTGTTGGTAGCGATGATAATTCACGTTTTGGCCGAGGGATATTGGCGGAGAACGGGAGTAAAGTGGCGAGGAGGGATGATATTGATTTGGGAGCTGTTTTGGGGACTGGGAGAGTTGTAAGATTCGCCTCTTCCGATGTGAGCAAAGACCTAGAGACTATCAGCAGTGTTCAAGCCAAAGTTACTTCTGGAACTCACAGAAATTTGTCGAGCCCTCTGGTATCGCTTTTCAAGTCAGGATCGGACTCTATTTTCTTTGCCCATGCTTCCAGTTCCTCAACTTCGTTTCTCAGTCGTCGCAAATCCGCAGCGCTCTTCTCGCGCGAATCGCGTTTCTCGCGAACAGCCGCGGAAACTCCACCCAGGTCTGAAGCTGTCTCCAAATCCTCCGGTGGAGGAGATTGGAAGTTTACTGCCTTAAGTGGGCTTTCATGCAATGCATTGCCAGTTCGTCGTTTGGCTCGTTTCTCCTGTCGCCTACTAGGACTGCTACTCAACATCCCTCTGGGTCGATCCGGTGCCTTTTCCAGACCTAGTTGTGTTGGCGTGGGGGGAAGATCGGGTTCGAGGATATCTTCATCCATGAGACTAGAGTCCGGAGCCATATCCATATCTGCTTCTCTTGTGGCGCTTCCCAATTCCAATGCCAATTGACGCTCGGGGGTATTTGATTCGGGATTTTTTGGCTGTGGTATTGGGGACCCAAACACAAAATCACCTGGGAGAATCCTTCTTGAAATCCTGCGCGGGGGTTTCGAGAACGCTTGAACACCACTTGAGCGCCTATTGGGGGAACTTTCGGGCGCTTCAGAGCCTCGAGGTCGAGTGAGGGGACTTGCGGAGGCATTGAGCGAGGGTCGGAGCGCTTTGCGATCGCGTAATCCAAATTTTCGAGGATCTTGTTGTGCGCTGTCTTTGCTTGCTGGTCGTCGGGTTGGAGATCTGCTGATTGCGCGCTCTAATATATCGGGGTGTGATCGTGCGAGACTGGCTTTCGTTGGAGACTGGAAGGAGGGTCGTCTTGACCGATGGTCATTTTGAGGAGGCTCTGGCGCCACCGAAATGCCTGTGGTCTCGCTGGTCTTCCGTTTTTTTGCTGGGGAATCCATTGTCGCGTGGGGGTGCTCGTCTTGCCCGGCGCGCAGATGATGACCTCGGGAAGATAAACAATCGTCCACCTGTTTGCAGTGTTTGCACTATGACTTAATCTCCCCTCGTTAATGCACGAACATCTAGTCTTTTTCCAACCCCTACCATGGAGTGTCTCTCGGCTGGTACAAGACACTCATTGCGGAGGTCTGCATCTCAACTCCGCTCTTTCCCTGGCAAAACATTTCCTCCATTTGCTTCATATCGACAATATGTGTTGGTTCCGACCCCCCGGCGCATGAACGGACATAGCCAATCCGACCAACCCGATGCCGATAATACTCCAGCTTCCCTGGAGGAAATTGCGGACACTCCTCAAGCCCACCCCCTGTCGGGATACTATTCATTGATATTGAAATCGAACTCACCATACGGTGGTGGTACATCGACATCGCGCCCGACGCCCGCTCGGCCCGAGGCCAAACCGACGCCGGCATCTACCGTCACACCGCAATCGCCCCAAGAAAAAATGGCGATCGTATTTGGCACCCGTCTCGCCGGTCCAGGCCGATCCTCGCGCTATAATCCTGGTGAAGCTCCTCCGGAGTCCACGTGGAGAACTATAAACGGAGTCCCCATTCCTCCACAACCCGAGGAACCGGACAACTGCTGCATGAGTGGCTGTGTACACTGTGTCTGGGATGACTTCCGGGATGAGATGGAAGACTGGGCATCCCGGATCGCAACGGCCAAAGCTAAAGGTGGGCCTGAGAAGGGAACGAAGGACATGCGCTCGGCGCCTCGAGCGGAAGTTCGTGCAGCCAGTGGAAGCATGGATGATGATGGTGGTGGCAGCGAAGCAAATTGGACCCCACCGACTGAAGATAATGACCTGTTTGCCAATGTCCCTGTTGGTATCCGGGAGTTCATGAAAACGGAGAAAAGGTTGCGGGTGAAACATCAAAAGGAAGCTTCAGTGTGAGCTCTTTCAGTTGAAGTTTTTTTGTTTTGTTTTTTTATACCCTGTGTTATATTACATTGGAACAAAATGGGGGAACCTGTGTCTAGAGCGCATCAGACATAGTATACGGGTATAGAGATAGATTATACATAAGACCTTCAAATGATGCCATGACATTTTTATCCCCTGTTCCAAAAGAGAGTGTTCAAAACCATTGTAATATGTACATTGGAGTAATTACGAACCTCGAGGATCATTGATATTTTGATAGTTGCATATCAGTTGTTAGGTCATTTGTAGGATGCCAAGGTCGGAGCTAAGGGCGCGGTCTGTTTTTCTTCCTTTTTTTTTCCCAAAAAAGGAAAAAAGAAAATCATTCTCATTCGGGTCTAGGTAGTCGAGCAGTTAATTCTACAACACAACTGAGTTGCTCATCATAATTTGCTTCTGCCCTTTCCTTTCCCCCCATAGGTCCCGAGGCTAATTCGCTATTCTGCTATTCCTCTACTCTGCTACTCCGTGCCATGCCCGCGCCTACCCCGGACTTCCTTCGTTAGGGCCGTGGGCCACCGATTTGCATAATGGCAACAGGCACCAGTGCCTGTATCCACCTCCGGAACATCAAAAAAGGATGTTTCTTTGTTCGAAATGAAGCCTCCAATCCGCACGGGGGACTCGTCCAGTCGAGGTTCCCACAATCCTCACGAAACATACACACAATCTGGTCAACTACCACACCACTTCGATCCACTCGAAAGCTAAACCGACTAGGACCTATCATTACGGGCAATCGGTCTACGCTCAAAGGACAGCCAACAACGGGTGCTCACTATTCCACATACCCTCCACCGCTGCTTGAGTCGGCTGTCAACAAAATCGTTTCCAACAGAAGCCCGACAGATGACCTGCCGATCCAGCCGCAACAATATACCCCCGCTCAGGTCACCACTGTACACTTACCCATCCAAGATAATGTATTGTCCACAATGAAAGATGCAAGAAAGGTACTTGAGTACGCCAATCGAGACATGCTTTGGGCGGACGGCTCTAGGAGGAAGAATAAGTTGCAACCACTTCGTCGCCATGATCCCAATTATGTAGCGCGAGGAACAGCGCGATTCAAGCACAGGCTCGACGCCTGCGACAGTCCGGACGTTCAAGCTCCTGAAAGAGAAACCCCTGAAATGCCCGTCGGACTTTCCACCAAGCAAATATTGGATGTCATTAACAGCAATACATACAGCATTATTGGTGAAAAGCTTGACATTGGGAAGACCACGCAGGTTCCTCGAATCATCTTGGAGGATGCGATGAATAATTCTACCGCGGTACCTTGTAGGGTTCTCTGTGTTCAGAAAAATGAATTCGAGGCAGTCGAGATGGCACATGGAGTGGCCCGCGAAAGATTTGGGGAACTGGGTGTTACCATCTTTCACGGGGTGCCACCCGATCACATTGCTCGTCTTCCTCGGGGAACTATCAGGTATTGCTCTAGGCACGATTGGCTGAAAATATTGAAAGATGGACCCTCGATCTTGGGGCAATTCTCCCATATTATACTTGATGAGACTTGGTTACATGATCTCGATATCAAAGTGGGTATGATGCTTTTGAAACGATTTGTTGAACAACGCAAGTCTATCCGTGCATTGGCACCCAAGGTCATTCTGATGAGCTCATTTACTCATGCCAATGGTCTGTGTTCCTATTTTGGTACCAAAACTACAGATGGCACACTTTTGCCTGCTCCTCATGTGACTATTCCGAGGGACTTCCCCGTGAAGAAGTATTATCTCGAACAAGTAATGGGCAAAATCGCCCATTCTTTGACACCGGAGATCATAAAGCATCTCCTTCATGAAGACAAGAAGACTCAAGCCTTCCTGAGCGACCATTTCAAATTGTTTGAAAAAACCGTAAAACTCAACAGGCATGGAAAAGAAATCATGCCTTCGGGGTTGGTTTCTGCGACTCTTCTCTCGCTCTTGTCTACGACAAAAACAGGCTCCATCCTTGTCTTCGTCCCAAGGGATGCACAAGCTAGGAGAGTCATGGAGCAGATCACAGCCTTTGGCCCCAAGCTGGGGTTCGATTTTACAGATAAGGATCGGTTTAGAATAACTCGCTTGCATTCAAATACGACGGAAGAAGAAAAAGCCGAAATTCAGCTTGGAATTCCTCCAGGTTGCCGAAGACTTATCATTTCAACACAAAGGAGCGGTTTCACAATTCCAGATGTGAGGTACATCGTTGATTCTGGCAAGTCAATGAACTACAGTTTGAGGAAGGGAAGGGGTGTCAACTGGATCAGTCAAACTGTCGCCTCGCAGCGGGAAGAGTGTACAGACAAAGTCCAGGCTGGAGAGTACTACTTTCTTGGTGCCAAAAACTGTTTTGATTCCCTTTCAGTTACTACACCTACAGAGACTCCGGCTTCTCGCTCAAATCTCCAACGAGCCTGTTTACATGTTAGGCGATCGACCTCTGGAACGTCCCTCTCGATCGCAGAACTTTTCGCGCAAACCTTTAAGCCACCTCGAGAATCCAGGGTTTGTGCTGCAGTGAATGATCTGAAGGAATTGCAACTATTGGACGAACAGGAAGAACTCACCACTCTTGGTCACCTTCTCGTCGATTTGAACATGGATCCATGTTTGGGCAAGATGGTTGCTCTAGGCATTATCTTCCAATGTCTGGACCCAATGCTGATCCTTGCGAGTCTCGGCTGGAACCCCGACCTTTTTTCTAAAATGCTTTCTTCGCCTGATCCAGATCCAAGTCCAGGCGTGGGTGAATCATTCATGCGTTCTGTCAACGAGTCGGGCTATCATGTAGCTATCACCAATACCTTTGGGGCCATTCGAAAAATGTCGCATAAGGAGTTTAAACTTCCGGCTTCTTGGAAGAAAGTCCCAAAAGACTGTCTGTCCGAGGTATATCATAAGGCGACCCCGAAAATTGATCGAATGATCAACAAATTGAAGGCAGCCCAAATTATCCCTGCAAGGAAGTCGTTCGGTTATAGAGCCTATTTTAGTTGCAGCTACCTGAATACCCATTCCAAAAATGAGGCTCTTATCAAAGCACTCTTGCTGCAATGCCTTTCCTCCAATCTGGCCGTGAAACCCTTTGGCTATACGACCATCAAATTCAAATCCGGAGAGATTGCCGAAAGGGATCCCGATTATTCCATATCCAAAAACTATATCATGGCCTACAACTTCGAATCGTTTCGCGCAAGCAAGCCTCATGGTCTGATACAAAAGACCCAGGTCAATCCACTGGCCGCCTGTCTCTTGGGGAGCAAGATAGAACAGGAGGAAGATAGCGTTATCTTGGATTCGTGGGTGAAGATCAAACCACAAAGTGTGAAAAGCAGCGGAAATGAACTTGCCAAGGACTTGGTTCAAACACACAAGGTCTTCAATGAGGTCAGTATATTCTTGTGGTTAATCCAATTCGTGCGCTAACCTTGGGATTCTTGCAGGCCCTTCACACTGCCTTTAAGATACTTCCTTACCAGGGAATGGCAAGCTTCGACTCTTCAGCGGAATGGTTTTCATATCTGAACGCTCGCAAACATTTTTTCAACGCCATTCGGAAAACACTGCAAGATATTCTCCATGCGCACGATCCGCTGGCCCAGAGCACTGGGAAAGGCATATGAATTACCACATGGACGCGAAGGACACACATATAGACGGAGAAGACATGTACAATACATACATAGTAACCATGTTTGTAATTATCTTGATAATAATATAATTGTTGATTCGATGAGCCCCGCTTGCTTAAAATAAACTTGGAGATCATTCGAGAATATGTCAGATGTTAGCACGATGTGTGAGAGGTAGGGCGATTGTTCAATATGGACATCGTAGACTATGACTCTTTTGATTGCCAAGTGAACACAATCCTGGAGCTTTTATGCAACAGTATAAAATCAGGCTGTGTTTCCTGTGCAGAATTTCATATTTTAATCTCCGCATAAAGGCGCTAGCTATACATAGAGCCTATCGGCGCTACGTACAACGTACATATGTACTACAAAGTACATTAGCTTGGAATACCCGTGCACTGACATATCTGACCTATGACCATATGACTTCAACGCTTGATTCTTGTTCAAAATGTCAGAACTATCTCTTATAAGTATCTAGGTGAATGTCGAGTCACAATCTCTTAAACAGGGGGGAAGCCTTCTAGATCAAAGGTCAAGTCTGCCAAAATATCTATTTGGATAAAGCTAGTCTGTGGAACCATGCACAGGTGCCCAGGCCCTTTTCAAACGGGAATAAATCCCATGGGCGGGGTCTCAATTCATAGCTCATTCTAATGAACATATTTCAAGGCATTATTCTTTTATGTCAAGCAGGTGATACATATGTAGTAACGGGAAAGGGACCAAGGAGGAGTATAAATATCCTCAAAATGTCGTGCAGTATGTTCAAACTGAATACACTAGATATCCTCAGATATTACGCTTGATAGCCCTGATCATGACTGCCATTCCTAGTCTTTTGGTGCTTTCAGGTATCCGAGACTTCCCAAATGCCATTCTCACTTTATTGAAGTTGAGCTTGGCATTGGTATGTGCATATTGTTCTGTCGGAGTGTTTCAATGAAGTTTGACTAACCAAGGAGATACTTCCAAATAGATCCCACTTTACCTCATCGGCCTCCTACTTTATAATGTCTACTTTCACCCTCTGGCTAAGTATCCTGGACCAAAATCTATGGCAGCCACGCGTCTACCTTATATCCGCTTGATCCTATCTGGCCAAATTGCACACAGGACGAAAGCATTGCATCAACAGTACGGCAACGTAGTTCGCATTGCCCCCGATGAACTCTCTTTTACAGATGGCAAGGCCTGGAAGCCAATCTACGGCACACGTGTTGGCCATGGCCAGAAGCCCAAAGATTACCGATTCTACGCGCCAACCGTTGAAGGAGCTCCTGGCATTATCGAATCCAATGACATCGACCATTCTCGCTTTCGGCGTCTGTTGTCGCACGCATTCTCCGATAGCTCACTTCGCGGTCAGGAACCTATAATCAAGGGCTATGCTGATCTTTTGATACAGCGCCTACATGAGAATATCAAGAGTGGCACAGGTACTGTCGACATGCTAGCCTGGTACAATTTTACAACGTTTGATATCATTGGAGACCTAGCTTTCGGAGAGCCATTTGGCTGTCTTAGGAATTCGGAATACCACCAATGGGTATCTATCATTATGAGCACAGCCAGGTATGGTGCCTATACAAATGTGGCTCGGCGTCTCCCGGGATGGAAATACATCATCCCATTAATCACTCCAAAGCATATTATCCTGCAGAAGAATACACACGTAACCTTGACTAAAGAAAAGGTCCGGGGTCGGATGACCAAGTCTAACGAAAGACCTGATTTCTTCGGCAATATTCTGAAGCACCAAAATACCGAGAGAGGCCTCAGCTTCCCGGAAATGATCTCCAATGCCAGTACGTTGATCATCGCCGGCTCGGAGACCACTGCAACTTTGCTGTCAGGGGTGACATATCTGTTACTGAGGAACCCACGCGTGCTAGCAAAGCTCCAAGATGAGATTAGATCAACATTTACAAAGGAAGAAGAGATCACCTTGGAATCCTGCAATAAACTGGAGTATTGTCTGGCCGTCCTCACTGAGAGTCTTCGAGTGTATCCACCTGTTCCAATTGGATTGCCTCGCATTGTCGATGCCCAAGGTGATATGATTGCTGGAAACTGGGTGCCAGGAGGGGTGAGTACAGAGCCAACTTGCTTTCAAAGCCGCACAGCACCGCTTACACCTTTTATAGACCACTGTTTCCGTCTCTCAACTAGCTGCCAGTCATTCCTCTGCCAATTTTACCGATGCAGAGAAGTTCATACCAGAGCGTCATCTGGACAACCCTCGCTTTGCAAATGACAGTAAAACTGCAATGCAACCGTTCAGTTTTGGTCCTAGGAATTGTATTGGACGCAAGTAAGTTCTCAACTTGTCATCCGTACTCGCTGTTTGCTCACATCTATCTTTTTTTAGTCTGGCATATGTCGAAATGCGTATTATTCTCGCTCGCATAGTCTTCAACTTTGATATGGAATTGGACCAGCCCGAAAAAGACTGGATGGATCAGAGGATTTTCTTTTTGTGGGACAAGCCAGAACTGATGATTAAATTGAAGCCGAGGGACCATTTACACTGATAGCACTGAGGCTCCGATTCTGTGTTTGTTATGAAGGACTCGCGGTGATCGTGATATCAGATTGAAGTTCATAAGCTTTGGATTTTTGATGGAAAACATAGGAAGAGGTGGACATGTCTTGGATGGGCTTGAACTTAGCGTTATAGTACTGGGATTAAACAAGCAAGCATACTGCCATCCATGGATAGCAAGCTATATTAGCAAAAGAATGCCCGGAACATTTCGATATTTCCTTTCTACTCTTGTCTCAATCAGTTACATCCATGTACAACATAGTTCATCTAAACTTCGAACATTTATGAAAATCGATGTATAGATAGCATAAATTTCTATAACTTTAAAGTTCAGTCTTAAATATATCAATTAATACCGAAACATATCTCAATAAGTCCAACTTACTCATAGCCACTCTCCCACTTATTTATCTTTATACATCGCCGCTTACCGCCTCCACCATATCGGCAAAAAAAAAGACACCGCAGATCCCAACCGCAAAGACCGACTCGAATCCGCCAATAACTCGACATTGAGCACAAAGGAACCAAAATGTCGCTCTCTAAAAGCGAGTCCGACGTAATCCTCAACCGGGCCAACGTCGCCCTATCCCGCAGCCAACGGCTCGTAGCCTCATGGCTACCGCAACAATCACCAGAAGAACTATCAAACCCCAAGACCGACGAAGAGCTCCAACGAGAAGAAGATGAAATCTTCACCGCAGTGCCAGAGACGTAAGTGCCATGCTACTCCAGCCTTTCCATTTTATCTACAATCCAGACATACTCCTTACCACCATCCCCCCAATTCCACAAAATATACCCTACAAGCACCGACTAACCAACTCACAGTCTCGGCGTCGGAGCCCCCCTCCCCCAGAAAGCAGCAGATGGAAGCTGGAACCGCACAGAGCTGGACTCAAACGATAAACTGCGCAAACAACTCCTCGGCAAGAACTACGATCGCGTTATGAAGGCCGCCGCCGAGCAGAAGGCCGCGGCTGCTGCTGCTAAGACTGCGGCTGCGGCTGCGTCTGCTTCGGCTAGTGTGGCGAAAGCTGAAGTCGAAGAGGAGTATGATGAAGAGGATGGTCGGTCGGCTATGCTTGCTAGACAGAAGAATAAGAGGAAGGGTGGAGCTGGGGCGGGCCGTGGTGTGCATCCTGCTGCTGCGGCTGCGGCTGCGGAGGCCGGGGATAAAGGTGGTGAGGAGGGTGAGGGTGAGGGTGCACCGGCTCCTGCGCGCTCGAAGGGCAGGAAGAAGGCGACGAGTTATCTTGATGAGCTTTTGGCTGAGCGTGCGAAGAAGAGAAAGAAGAGGTGAGGATTTGCGGTTGATAGATTCGATTCTATGTCCCCACGCACACGAGCGTTGCGCGAGCTTTCTCTGGCTCCGGGTTCTCTTGGGTGAATTAGGCTTTGATCTTGGTCGCTCTGGATGCGCTGGACACGGCGATCGGGGCGTTGATTCAGGTGCTTGGGGATTAAACCCATGCCGACGCGGTGGGATTGCCTACCGGCGTCCGAACTCTGTCGGCGACAGACTACAGCGCAATATCCCTTGGCTAGACACGACCAAGCAAGACTGCATACATACATGCACTCGAATAGCAACTCGGCTTGAGTGTCATCCTGTGCCATGTGCCACTCCAACAAGATACCCAACCAAAACAGTCTGCAGAGAAAAAAACATCATTCCAATTGATATAATCAAACTGCAAATATAAAATACAATTCAATTCAATTCCAGTATCTTGCTCTAGGTGCCACAAGATTCAATGGGGTTTTTTTTTTGCTCCGCCCAACCCAAGGGTATATATGATATGATGTGTGTGAACGAAGTATGGGGACCCGGAGAGCCGTAGGCCAAATGCCGGGATTGGCGTGCCTTCGCCAAAATTAAATATCCAAAAATAGAAAAGATGAAAGGTGAAGGAGAAGAGATGGGAGAAAGTGACATCTACAGGCGCAATTAAAAGGTTGAGATCAGAGCTGCGGACATTCTTCAGATGTCTGGAGATGAGTGTCCTTTGCTCCGGTCAATGGTACATATGCAGGTCAAAAGAGCGGGAGAAGTAGAAGGGAGTGCCATAGCTTGTCGGTGGTATAGGGACTTGATGAGAGAAGGAGAATGTAGTGCCACGGTTAGTGGAAGGTGGATGCTGGGAATCTTCCAATATTTAGGATTTTATTCCAATCGCTTCCGCTTACGGTCCTCTGCCATCGCCTGCTGGTCCTCGTCGGGTCTTTCGGCAGTATCGGCAGGATTGAGCAATGAATGCACATTGCTTGCCATGCTCGAGCGACGGGTTGCGGGCAACGAAGAGCCGTGAGGGAATCTTGAACCGCCAATTGTCCAGCCGTTGTCGACACCGAGCATGGATGGTGAAGGTTCGGCAGTGGGTGGGGTGGCATGGCGGGATTGTTCTTGAAGGCGACGGGGAGCACCCATTTCGTATTGGGCGAGGACATCGCGGACTTGCTGGTCACTAGAGACCGGGGTTCGGTGTCCTGGTGATGAAGGCCAAGGGCCGTTTGGGGGGTTGCCAGGGGGGTAGGGGGAGCCAGCCGAGGGGGACCAGCCGTGCTGTCGGATATCCGCAGACGTGTGACGGCGGGCCAAGTTAGGCCCTGGGGATGTTGATACGGAGAGGGGATGAGGCATCGGTTGCTGTGGGGGCGGCGCAACGGGAGGTTGTGGGCGAGCGTATGCTGAGGCAGAATTGGCGCCGCCAATTGAGCCGTAGCGGCGAGGGGATACTGAGAGATGGGGAGGGACGGGCGGCCGGATCATGCTGGTGGGTCTAGGTGTATGGTCCATCATGGACGGTCGACGGGTATCGTCCTGGGGCATCTGGCGCGGGGACAAAGGTGGACCGGCTTCAGTCATGTTGGCGAAGTAATGATGTTGCCGTGGAGGCATGAGAGTCTCGTGAGGGGGTTCGATAGCGCGCATGAATTCGATATGTTTCTCAACTTCCTTTTGCATGCTCGAGACTGGGGAGTGTCAGTGCGTGTCACCATGAGGGAGGCGGCAATATTGACATACCATCGCGATGTAGAGGGCTTTCCCTATCGGGCACAACAGCTTGAAGAAACCGTGAAATAGAATGCGTCCACTAAGATCAGGTTAGGACCGATACACTCCGAACTAACATAGACGGCGGACATACTTGGTAGCACTTTGTCAGGCTGTCGGTCATAGCATGACATCTCGAGTTCAGTGCGATATTTCCTTCTTCCGCCCGAGCCACACGAGCAAGCAGGTCGTATATGTTGTGCTCCATGTTCTGGAACCTAAGTTCGGTCGCATCAGTTACCGGTTCAGCGGGTGTTCCAGGCTGCGAAGCAGGAGCCTTGTGGCTAGGGAATGAATCGCGGTGGATCAAAGCGTGCCTCGAAGCACGGCGCTTGATCTCTCGTAGACCAGCTAGATCGCCTCTTTTGAAGTTCCCATTGCCATGTTTAAATTCCCAGAGCGCAGAATCCGGGGACCCGGTGTGAAAGACGTCGCTCACTAGCAGAATCAAGAATGGTCAGAAATCGCCCAGTCAAAGCTAGCATGCGAAACACTCACCTTTGTGAAACCCATACATATTCAGCTGCCGAACGAACGAGGAGATATTGGTATGCTTGAAGTACGATCTGAGAGGGTCAGGGACGAGTTTATTGGCAGAGAGGATAGCACCCACGCTAGGACTTTGGAGAATTCCGACGTTGGCGACATGACGAAGCTATCGTTTGTACCGGACCACGAGATGAGATGTTGGATGCCGGGGTCTTCTAACATACTGTTTCCAAAAATTGTAAGCCGATGGAGACAAAAACGCGAAGCCCCCCCCCCAAAAAAACATACTTGTAGAGCTTGTGAATGAAAGCAGTCTGGACGACCTTTGGCTGCTGAGCTGCGGCCGCAGCGCCAATAGCCGGATTCGGGGCATTCAAAGAATTGTTTCCAGCTTCAGTGCCATTGGTGATTCCGGTCATTCGGTCGTCAGTGCCATGCGCGCCCGTGGGCGGAGGGGTGATATCCATCGAGTGCTGACCAGACGACGAAAGTACAGGAATGTTTCGTGTCCTGCCGGGGGCGTCTGGTACCCCGGCAAATGAAATCCTAGTAGACGGAGGGTCGGCGAGACGACTCATATCGGAGGGGTGTGGGTTTATATATAGCACAAAATCGATGGTGGATGCGACGGGATCGTGAGGGGTGGAATTCGGACGCGATGGACCGTTTATGCTCGTGCCGAAAGAACGTGGGAGATCAACCAACAATCAACACTTCTGTCATCGCGCAGAAATTGGGTTCTTTTCTCGAAAAATAATAAAAATGTGACCAGGGGGGAAAAAAGAAAATGATGAAAAAGATGAAAGTCTCGAAGTGTCTGGAAGGTTGAGAGAAAAAAAGGGTTCTCTCTGCGGGGAAGGGGGCCGGAAATGCGTTGACAATCGGATCTGCAGAAGTGAATTCTACAAAATTATATACGGAGTATGGAGTACAGGGATGAAAGAAAAAGATATGGATATTACATATATATGGATATGTTATGTATGTGGAAAAAGGGGTCATAGGGCTATTTACTTTAATTGTCTAACCTTTAGACTATCTCTTCCTTATTGGCTTGGATTCTGCCAATTTAATTATCAACTATCATACTGTAACATATAATATACCTATATCTAAATGAAATATATATATATCTCATAAGATAAAGAGCCTTGAGGTATTTAACTCTTATACATTTGGCATGTCTGACTGGAGTTAGACTGTAGTTCTACATACGATGTACTCCGTAGTTAGTACTATTATTATACCTTAAATTACCCCCTAATAACAACTATCATGACTATCGTGATATATTTTTATCTTAAAAATCATTAGCTCTCGGACAAAAGACAGTCCGAAATTTGGAATGACGAGATACTCTTTTTCTTTTGACACTGCTTCTTGGATTTCTACTCCTTGTCGGGGTATCGACATATTTATTCATACAGTATTACTTGACAAAGAGCTTGTATTGACTGCAGTCGTCCACTAGTCCGCGGGTGTCCAGGTGGGTTTGACAGGGGTTACATAGCTGACTAGTTCATATAGTCTATAGTCATTTCTTCAACGGATTCCCACTTTCTACCCATCAAATCACCAACTTGCAATCCTCATATTAAGGAGACTAGAGGGGCGCCATGTCTCATCAAAGCACCAGATCCAGATTTTCCCATCCGCGGGGAATATAACAAAGTCCCCGTCCCCAAAAGCCGAGGTGCAAAACAGCTCATGTGGAAAAGCCACACTGGTTGAGGATTCGAATCGATACGCTTTAGCATCGCGGGCACGTGAAGGATCTGAGAATTCAACGCCAATGTGCAATATTGTTGTCCCCGAGAGGTGGGAGTTCTCAAAACAATAAATCAGGCCACGACCCTGGGCTGAATAGTCTAGGTTGACGTGAGGACTCCTGGAGTTCGGCTTTGGGGTGTGGAAATGCACAGTAATCCGGTCATCTGCCTCGAGTGAAAAAGAAAGTGAACCAAACTCAACCGAATCTCGCAGAGGAGGATCATCTGTAGGATAAAGAGCCCTCCTGTAAGCCTCAGTCGTACGATTTTCCAGCAAAGTAGAGCTTTGACCGGGGCGCAGACATGCTCTGTATTTTGGTGTGGTGTCTCCTAGTGTGTATTTAGACCCCCATAATTCGTCGTGTCTGAAAGGAAGCTCTTGATATTGCTCCCAGACACAGATAAACTTGTTATCATGGACAGAGAACTTCTGGGTTTGCAAATGATACGCTTCCCAGAACAAGCCAGCATATTCCCATAGTTGAATATTGTTGTCATGTTTTAGGCGGAGACAAACGACGGAGAATCCATCCTCCTCTGCATGTAATGACAGCGAAAGAATGAACGACCCGATTTGAATGGAACGGGCGACTCCAGAGTCAAAGCAGAAGTGGACTACAGAATCCGCGTAGCTCAGCATAACTTTGGATCCGATAGATATGTAATGACCAAATTGCAACGAAGGAATGCGAAAGGACTTGTGCTGTTGGTTACGCATGTTCCAGACATGACAATACCTATCGTGTCCAGTCAGAAGTACATTCAACACAGTAAGGTTACCTTCCTAGTTACATACCCCCGAACAGAAGTTGCTGAGATCAAAATGTCCGAGACCTGGACATGAGTAAATTCTTCTCGATTTGCCGTTGTGAGGGTTCTGTTTTCGCCGGTTGGTAGGCTCACCACGAAGATAGTAGTCCGATCTGTGGATTCTTCAATCCACGCGCATACTCCATTAGAACAGCTTATGGCGTCTCTGTTTGGCGCGTCATCTATATCGGGAGACGAGTCATAAGGAACTTCAACCACGACAGCAGGCAAGCCCCTTTCCGCTCGAATTCGCTTTTTAATCAGCGCATTCAAATTAGCCGGGGTAAAATCGGGCTTGATGACGCTTTTTCCCATGTGATATCTGATTGCAGCGGTGACGACGATGGGCGAAGAGAGCAATACATGCCATCGTTTGGAGACCTTTATAATATAAACATGTCAATAGATGTCACAAGTATCCCAACAGATGATGACATACTCTTCGAAGGAGAACAAGATCGGCTAGGTCCAAGTACTTTACTAACATGGCCACCAGTTCAAAAGGCAGTTTGCCGAGTAGATCACATTGGAATGTCATCGTTTCGAATCGACTTTTCACTTCTCGTATCTCATGAGGACTTAGGTTATCAAGGATTTCATTGAGCCTGTCTGTATTAGCAGGTCAGAGCCGACTATAAACTTTGGATGTTGGACATACGCTGCTCGCCGGCTTGAGTTGTCACGGAGAGCCATGAAGCCCGCGAGAATGGGTTGGGTGGTTGAGTCCATATTGGATCAAATCGAATGGAAGATTAAGATAAATAAAGAGACTGTGAGTAATAAACGAAAATATTTTCAGAGAAACATTATAAAATGATAGGACTTTTGAGGGTGCCCTTCCAGGATTGCACCTGGGCAATGGGCTGAGGTTGAAGTAAGGTGCACTGGTAGCCTTGGAGGTGATCCGTGGACTTCAGTACATAAGCGACATCTGGAGCCCTGGAGCCCTGGAGGCTCAACAATATACAACCCCCTTAGAACCTCCCACGTTTCTTCTTTTCTTCTTTGTTATATCCATCATGGAAGTATTATAGGATTTTATTATTCCCTAAGGTCTGCCAAGCCTTTAAAGAAGCTCAAAGGTCGCGAAGAAGCTTCCATATATGCCATGGTCCTAGGACGCTGCCGATGCTCGGTCAAACTAATAGACCTACAAGTGGGGAATGTCGCTTATTAGACAGGGAAACTCGAAGAATATACCTAGGTACGGCCGAACGCAAGCTGTTATAACTTCTACTATAGAGACCAAGGAGAGGGAGAGGAATCATTTTCCATTCAATGTATGGGAAGCAAGGTATTTATACCCTGAATCTGACAAGCGAGCGATCAGGTCTGCAAGCACACAAGCCTGTACAATCAAGCATCGATGGGATGATCTAAGCCATTCCCACTCGGAGTAGACATCTACCCTACATATAATGAACTTTATAAGGAAACACTTCACACTAAACAATGAGAGATCAATTATATCATCTCTCACACATCCCGATTAGGAACTGATCTAGGTCATAGAAACACTCAAGAATACAGTGACAAAAAGAAAATAAATGACACAGGAACAGGCGCAAAAGCATTACAAAGATCTCTCTAAGATGTCACTGCGGCGGTTCGGTTCGGTTCGCTAGCCCCAGGAAAAAGGCAAATGAAAATGCTCCCTACCCTCTCTATCATTATAACCAAAAGAGTAAACTCTTTAGATGCCGAGGGTGAACTCAACACCGACGTCGATCTCGCGGGCCATCTTGACGACCTTGGAGAACTGGACGGACTTCTCAGCGGCGTTCTGGAGATCCTCGATGGAGAAGATCTTAAGGCCGGACTCGTTGATCTGGAAAAGTAGGGGATTTGGTTAGTTTACATCATAACGAAGAACGGGGGAAACGGGAACTATGATCATACCAGCTTGTGGGCCTGCTCCATGTTGGTACCCTGCAGACGGGCAATGATGGGGGTGCGCAAGTTCATCTCCTGCACGACGTTGATCAAACCCTGGGCAATGGCGTCACAGCGGACGATACCACCGAAGATGTTAACGAAGACGGCGGACACCTTGGGGTCGCTGGTGATCAGCTCGAAGGCGCTCTTGATGGCAGCAGGGGTGGCACCACCGCCGACATCGAGGAAGTTAGCGGGGCTACCGCCGTTAAGCTTGATGATATCCATGGTGGCCATGGCGAGACCGGCACCGTTGACTAAAAGCGAGAATTAGCATTGTGAACTTTGGAAGTATCAACAGAATCCTTACCGAGGCAGCCGATGTCACCATCGAGCTTGATGAAGTTGAGACCGTGCCTAGAAAAAGGTAAAAGTTAGTCAATTTTGTTTTTGGTCCGGTTTTTTTCTTCTTTCAAGGCAACATACTCAGCGGCCTTGACCTCATCGGCATCCTCCTGGGAAACATCGCGCCACGAGAAAGCCTCCTTCTGACGGAACTCAGCGTTGTCGTCGAATCCAAGCTTAGCGTCCATGGCCAAAACCTGGTGATCGGAGGTCTCGGACAGGGGGTTGATCTCGAGCTGGGTAGCATCGCGCTCCATGAAGCACTTGTAGAGGTTCTGGATGGTGGACTTGGCCTCCTCGATGCACTGCTCGGAGAATCCAAGGTCGGTGGCGATAGTGCGGGCGATCTCATCAGTCACACCGACGTGGATATCAATGGGGGTGGTCATGATGGCGTCGGGGCTCTCCTTGGCGACAGCCTCGATATCCATACCACCCTGGGAGGATGAGACGATGACGGGACCACGGGTGGTACGGTCAAGGAGGACAGCGAGGTAGAATTCACGGCGGGCGAACTTGCGCTCGCAAATGTAGACCGAGTTACAGATACGGCCGCCAGCGCCGGTCTGCTTGGTAACGAGCTTGTGACCGATCATCTGGCCAGCGAACATCTTGGCCTCGGTGGGACTGCAAAGATATCTATCAGCTTCATTGTTCCCAATCTGTTGTCGGATTTGTTCAACTCACGAGTAGATCACACGGACACCACCCTTGAGACCATTGTCGAACTGACCCTTACCACGGCCACCGGCGAGAACCTGGGCCTTGATAACAAGATCACCACCACCTGAAATGTCATGTTCAGCGAGCGCGTTTCAAGGGGGAAAATCAGTAGGGTGTTCTTACCGATGGACTTGGCAATAGCCTCAGCCTCTTCAGCATTGTTGGCGACCTCACCCTTGGGGACACCGACACCGTACTAGATTGTTGATCAGCGATCCCGAGTTCCTTTTTTTTCGGGCGACCGAAGGCCACGAAACGCGGGTTCACGTACCGACTTGAGGAGTCTTGCGGAGAGGTACTCGTGGATGGAAAGGTTTCGCTTCTGCACAGCGAGTCTGCTCTGGATGGAGGGTTGCTATTGTTTATAGCCAAAGTCAGCTCAATCACATAAAACGAGCGCGACCCGATCGAATTCAGATATAACTCACTGTCGCAGCCTTGAAGGCCGCCGCAACGGGTCTACCGCGAGCAAGCTTGAACATGATGAATTAGGATGAGAGAGGAGAGGGGGAATTTGTAGAAGGGCGGAGGTATAAAGCCCGTTTAGATAGTTGGTAAGGGACCGGGAGAACAGCTTTCTTTTTCACTTGTTCGGGGTGACCTTGCATTACGGTAAAATCGGGTGCTGTAGCCAACCAGCGATCGTTACTGACATGACTCAGCATGCGATCGGGGCCAACGCGAATATAACGGAACAATGGCTATTAAAGTCGGTACTTCTCTCTACATATTTTATATATAGTGTTTATATATACTCCGTAGTGTTTTGATACATATAGATAGATATATATCCTTTTAAATACTGGACTTTTACCAAATCTGGTTCTGTATTACTACAAATGTAGATACACCTCAACCCCTGCCCAGGGCATCTTTAATCTTCCATAGTTTGAACATTTTAGTCATAACCCGGCCAAACAGTCCTGACCAAGCCCAACCACCCGACAGCATCCAAATCAACCAGCTAGCACGGCCCTCCCAGATCCAGGTCTTGCGACCACGAGCCCATGGCCACAACCAGCGCCATGGAGCTGAGCCATACAACACTTGAGAAACGACACTGCGAGCATAGGCCTCATTGGGCATAGCGTTGTGCTGGCTATGCTTCACACGGGTAAGATACTCGTCCTCGATGGGAGAATACAAAGAATCCGGCTGCAGAGAACGGTCGGTACGCGCAATACGCGATTGAACACCGCCGGTAACGATGGTTGTGACATGAACGCTGTTGATACTTGTTAGAAAACACAACATAACGATCTTAAAATTTGGGGGGGGGCTGTATCTAACGAACCCGAATGGAGCCAGCTCCACGCGAAGCGTGTCACTGAACGAATGCAGTGCTGCTTTGGAGGCGTTGTAGACAGAGCCGAATACATATGGGATGATCTAGTTATTGTCAGTAAAATCGGATCTGCGAAGATGGAATATCTCTCAAACGTACTCCGGCAACAGATCCAATCTGCACAATAGTACCCTTCGCCTTGATAAGCAAGGGCAGGAAAGTCTGGCACATAGTAATGACCGCGAAAAGGTTGGTCTCAAACGTTTGGCGAACCTCTGCGAGCTCTACTTCCATAGCAGGGACGGTGTAATCTACAGCAATCAGTACCTATTCCAAATTATTGACGCTGGAAGCCGCGACAGCGAAGTTACATACTCCGACCACTAATGGATATTAGCCAGATGTACCATCCACGGATGACATTTCAAACGATACTCACGCGTTATTAACGAGATAATCAAGACCTTTGTCTCCGAGTCTCTTTTGGACATCCGCAAAACACAATTTCACGTTCTCCGGGTCATCGACTGTAAGGCTCAAGGTTTCAATACCGAGGTCTGCTAGATCAGAGATAGTCGCCGCATCGCGAGCGGTGGCCAGCACGCGCAGTCCATTTCGGTTAAACTCGCGCGCAAGGGAGTTGCCAATTCCACCGGGGGAACATCTACGGTATATATCAGAGACTGTTGTTGGTATCTGTCCGAGGTTGCTTGTCACTTACCCCGTGATGAGCACCGACCGACGAGTGTCTGTCGTTTCCGACATGGTTCAAGTTGGATATAATAGACTGGGACAGATTTGTAGATTTCAAAAAAAGAATAAAAGTCCACGATGTGATAAAACAGCTGGCGATGGCAACTACAACATCTGCTAGACAAGTGGAGACCAAACAAATGCCTCGGCCCTCCCCGTTTCACGGGCATAGCAATGAGCCCTAAGCCCTATTGCCTGTTTTGTCTTTATGGTATAAAAAGTGGCTTGGATAAATGAATATGGGTTGCACGTTAACAAATCGGAGGATAGGTTAAAGTAGATTGCTCCACCTGCAATAAAGCTTAGGACTTTGCACCATCTCGAATATATTCCCGATATTCCCGAGAATCCACTTACCTACTTTGTAGTGGCCTACACTGTCCATCCCTCAAAGCAACCGAATAGAGACAGTCGAAAACAATGACATTGTTCAAACGTATTAGTTCCTGTATATAAGCAATTAAACTAAACCGTCTAGTGGTCCCGGATGCGTGGCGATTCCCAAAGGTGAACTCAACCAGTAACGCCGTCCCGTCTGTGCCGGAGAACCAGTATTTGATATTGGAGGGGCGACGATGGGACTTAACGACATTGATGCCATCGATACACCCAAAACCCTCAGTTATTTACAACGTTATATGTACTGGAATATCAATAATCTATTCGCCATTGCCACTGGTAGATTTCTTGCCATCGGTCCCCACATTAATCCCCGTCGATCCGCGACCCAACGACCTGTCTATTATTCTCTACAGAGATCTTTCAGCCGCTATCGCTATTAATCAAAGGGCTTCAACAGCAACCCAAAATTGTACATTATTTTTTTCACATGCTAGCATCTTATCTTTTTGTGGTATCACCTCTTACCACCCGCCCATGTCATCATCCGCAAGCAAGCAGCACAATAGAAATCCCGAACGAGAGGGGGAAAGTTCACACTGCCCACCCTTGTATTCAACTTCGCGTGCACTCATTGGGTCAACTTGCAGCAGCCAGTGATGGCCACTGAATCCGATCTGCCCCGGCATATGCGAATTCCCGGCGAAGACGGGTACCGAACTCCAACGATAGAAGATGCCGAGCGAGCGCTCTCGGTCCTCGGAGCCGTTGAAGAAAGCCCCGGTGGCGGGATTCGCGAGGCTCATTCATCTGCTTTAGATGCTGCACTGCAGCGAGCCTCTTCGCGGGCTACTGTGAAAACAAAGCCGGATAAGGAAGCCGCTGCGTGCCGAGAGTATAACGGACTGGGCCTGTTTGGGCTCAAGCGCACTGTTTCTGGGGAGCTGAGCTGGAAGAAGCGCATTCGTCATGTTACGTGGGCATACTTTACGTTGACGATGGCTACGGGTGGGCTAGCTAATGTCTTGTATCAAGGTCTGCATGGTCGATCTCATTCTGTTCTGTGGAACGTGGCTAACAATGACTAGTTCCATTTCGATTTAAGGGCTTGGATACGATTGGGATCGTTGTCTTCCTGGTTAATATCGTTTTATATCTGATCATCTGGACTCTCCTGTTTGTTCGGTTCTATCATTATCCATATACGTTCAAGGCGTCGTTCAAGCACCCAACAGAGTCTCTCTTTGTGCCCGCATCGATAGTGTCCTTCGGCACAATCCTAATCAACGTATCGCAATACGGGCCCGAAAACACGGGTCCGTGGTTGATGCGCGCAGTCTGTATTCTGTTTTGGATCGATGCCACTCTAGCTGTGATGTTCTCGGCTGGCATCTACCTCCTCCTTTGGTCGACGCAGACATTCACCATCGCGCAGATGACTCCTATCTGGATTTTCCCTGCTTACCCGATGCTTATCATTGGCCCACATGCTGGGATCCTCAGTGCAAAACTGGAGCCGTCGCAGTCTCTACCGGTTATCATTGGCGGCACGACTATCCAAGGAGTTGGTTTTTTGGTTTCGTTGATGGTTTACTCAGCCTTCATCTACCGGCTGATGACGCAGAAGCTGCCGAGGGAAAATATCCGTCCTGGTATGTTTGTTTCTGTGGGACCAAGTGGATTTACGGTTGCCGGGCTAGTAAATATGGCGGCTGGGGCGAAGAGGTCGTTTCCGGCCGATTTTATGGGCAATGGGGAGCTGGCTGCCGATGTGTTGAAGATTGTTACTAATTTTTCGTGTCTTTGGCTTTGGGGGTATGTTCGGCTTTTTGGTTGTTTCTATCTACTCGGCTAACTCTTGTCTAGGTTGGCCATCTTTTTCTTCATTATTGCAAGCGCAGCCCATTGGTCGGCGATTGGACATGGTCGGATGGTTTTCTCAATGACCTGGTTCTCATTTGTCTTCCCTAATACTGCCTTGATTACTGCTACTTTTGCTATTGGCAAGGCATTCTCCTGCAAGCCTATTGAAATTGTTGGGTGTGTGGCGATACTACCGTTAGTGTTGATGTACTTTTTTGTGTGCTATATGATGGTTCGAGCCATTTTGACGCGACAAATCCTGTGGCCCCAGAAAGGCGAGGATAGAGATGAGGGAGGATTCGAGATTCTTCGGGTTAAACCAGTGGCTGCGGCGGAGGTTTTAGGGCATACATAGGCGCACAATACATATATGGACACGACTTATATATATCCCATGTACGGAGTATGTTTTACATAAAAACCACAAAACAAACACCCAATACTTTGAAAGAAAACACAATTCATTATAATGTCTACACCATAACATCATTCCAACACCACCTACACACAAAATAAAAAGTAGTAAAATAAAACGAAGAATACGTATATAACAAGCAAAACAAAAACAAAAACAAAAACAAAAAAAGAATGGACCCGCCGGGAATTGAACCCGGGACCCCCCGCAAGTCACTGTTGTAGTGCGAAGCGGGTATTATACCCCTAAACCACAGGCCCATTTGATGAAAGATTGCGCTTTTATCTGTAATTCGACGAGGTGCAACATCAGCTGCATACACCTGGGTATTGTACGATGAAGGAGATATCGCAAGTGACAACAGAAATATATGTGTATGTTCAAATGAAAATGAGATTATACTATCATTTGTTGTAATCATTTGTTGTAATCATTTGTTGTAATCATTTGTTGTAATACAGATAAACATACGAAACACTGCTAATGTATGTTTGGAATTCCATCACAAGATCTTACCAAGCCCTAGTTATCACTTGGAACTACCTAGGTAGGTACAGTATATAGACTGTTCCTTCCCACTCTGCATCCATATATGGGAACCTTGGAACGGTAGACCGATGAGGTAATTGAAATCATCTTTCTGGAAGGCGCAACGTCTCCACCAGCGAGTATAAACCCCCCCTCGTCCCCCTTCAAACTCATACATGTAACATACGTGCTCCATCTTCCATCTACATGGGTACTGCTGTGCCTGTAGTGAACTTAATTACGCGGGGACAAGCCTATCGAATTGTAACCCTGAGTCAGCCTAGGCCACTACCTAGGTAGCTCCAAGCCCTCACGCGCCCTTCAATCGCATTTTCTCGATATTGATGACGAGATTACCTGGAACACCACTTGAGAACTCATTCGACCCTTTACAGGTTGAACTAGAAGAGCCGTGACTTTTTGAACCGAAAGAATGTGTCACCTCCACGCGTACTTGGTCCTCGCCTTATACCCCAAACCAAAATATTTGCTCAGCTTTGGGTACCTCGTTACGGAGTTCAAGAGTGCCTGACCATATAATGGGTCCGTTTACCGACGAAGAAGAACTGCACAATTATCTCTTGAGCCCTGCCTCTGGACACGGCTTCCATTCAACTGCAGAGTACACCCAAGCTTTAAGACAGGCAAATAAAATCCGCAAATACTCTCATCAGATTACCTTCACCCATGGTGATTTCAAGGCTCATAATATTCTCATCGGAGATGATGGCCATCTATCCGGTTTTCTTGATTGGGAATCCGCTGGCTGGTATCCTGAATACTGGGATTTCACGACTGCAATGAGATATGGAAAGGGCAGCTGGTGGTATCATGTGGCTTTGTGGATTGGCGGTGATCAGTACGATGGGGAGTTGGCCTGTGATATTGCACTCAACTCATTGACGGTTGACTCATATGTAGCTTTCTGACCAGTGATTCAGCTCAGCATGTGTTGTTTTCTCTGCCCTTTACTTCTCTGTTAATAACTCCACATGATCATACAATAGTTTGCATCGGGAAAGGAGATACAGGGAAATCAGACGACATTTCACCGGGAAATGGATATAGATGGTCACCGACCTTGCCGTGAGATTCGTCCAGCACATCTAGGTCGAGATGGACTAAGGCAGAGGTAAGAGTTCTGTACCTTAAAATCGTCATCTGCTGTTATAGTCTACAAAGTCACACAAATGACCACAGAAATTTAGAGAAATCGAACAATAAATTCTACAAAAAGTCAGTCGGGGTATCGAACTAATATGTAAAAAAAAAGAAAAAGAAAAACAAAGACACAAAAAAATCATGCCTACCACCTAAGCGTCCTCCATCACGGCATCCTTTGCCGTGATTACGGGAGAACTGCCGGCGGAAGCAGCCGAGCTTCCCCCGGAGTTACTCCCACGCTTCTTCTTTCCCTTCTTCGGGGACTTTGAGCTTCGACCACGGCGGTGGTGGTCAACCGCACCGCCGGACAACTTGCGGCCACGACCGGGCTCCCGCGACGGCATGTTGAGAATTATCCGGGGGCCGCCCCTGACTCCCCCCACGGAAGTCGGAATCTGTGGAACTGGGGGGAGGTTCAAGGGGCTGACACCCCGGCGTGGAGTTCCCGCGCGCGTCAGACTGGTGCTCTTCCGGCGGGAGGCACCCACAGACGGGGAGGCCTCGCCCGAGGCAGCAGGGAGGGTCGTGGCCGCAGTGGTGGTCTTTGGGGTCTTCAGGCCCTTGCGGGCCTGGCGTCGTGGGGTGGCAGGGCGGGGGGTAGTAGGCACGGGGATCGCCTCCTTCGGCTTGCGCGCGCGCAGCTGGCGCCCCTTCTCGGCGGGGATGTTGAGGTCGAGACCCCCATCCTGGGCGCTCTGCTCTCGTCGCTGGCGGTTTAGCTCCGCCGGCCGGCAGCTCAGGGTCTGGCGGCCATCGGGGATGATGAGCTTCGAGAGCTCCCCGGTGGCCACCGCCCAGCTCACTTCTGGCAAAGGGGCGGCGACGATGTTGGCATCGAGGTCCCCGGTGGACCTCCGGTCTCTCCCGGGGGCGACGACCTTCGCCGCGAAGGACTTGGTGGCTGTCAGGTAAGTGGCGGCACTCTTCTTGCGCCCTTTGCTGGGCGTTGGAGCCATGATGGCATCCAATTCTCTCAGATTATCCTGAGACCACCACTCACTTTTGAACTCTGAGTTCTCACTCAGACCTGACAGATGGCTGAGCACACCAGAAGACAACGCGCGGTCACTGTAGCCACCCTCGAGAACGCTGATGACGCGCCCTTCCACGCCGAGGCCTTCCTCTTGTGACATGCGGATGACATCCGCAGTGAACTTGGCGTAGAACTCAGTTGGCACCTTCACGCTGTGGCGTTGCATGCCATTGCCTTCCCACTCGCTGGCATCAAACCCAGCAGAGATAAAGATTGCCGCTTTGGGCAGTGGAGCACTCGGATTCTCTTTTCGTTCTTGGTTGAGTTCCGTCGTGCGTTCGCGAAGAAATGAGCGGGCTTTGATGAGCAATGCGTTGTATTTCGTCTCGTACAATTTCCAGAACTCATCAAGATCGGCCCACTTTTGGAGATGAACGTTCCAGATGGACTGATTGTGTGCTTCGACGCAGAGGCTGGCACCCATGACTTTGTCGCGCTCGCCATTCTCGCATGGGAAAGAGTTCACATCATGCAAGCTGTAGTACCCAATTGCTGCTTTGGTGTATGGGGGAGCGTCTTCATATTCCTTGAATTTCGTGGCATCGGCTCTGGCCAAGTCGGCCTTTTGTGTTTTGTTGAGCAATTTGGAGTTGTGATCGTATGCGATGTCCTGGGATCCATCGCCATGGTGAAGATCGAAGTCAAGGATTGCAGCGTGGGTGAGACCGTGGGTTGTTGCTGCGTGAGAAATTCCGACATGAACGTTGTTGATCCAGCAAAAGCCGGAAGGGAAGTTAGCTGAACAATGGTGACCGGGAGGTCGAATGCAGACGAATGCGCGCTGGATTGGACCAGACTTGAAAACAAGATCTACTCCCTCGCAGACGCCCCCTAGGGCTCCTTGGAAGGCATTCACAGACTCCGAGCATAAGTAGAGGTCGTTGGCATTCAGGGCGGGACCACTTGTCCCGAGGCCATCTTCTTCTTCCGTCCGTTGTCTAGCAAGTTCGTTTCCATCCATGATGAGTCGCGACTCTGCAAGATCCCCCATCCATTTCAATTCTGACATCCATTGGGTTCCATGAACATCCGTAACAGCAGTACTAGACAGATGCACCTTGCGATCGGTCTTGATAATTTGAAAAGGGGCATCAATCTCGTTCAAGTTCGAACTTAGTTTTGGTGCGAGGTCTTCCGCATATCGAGAGCCGAGGAGAACATAGGCTGCAGAGATGCCCACAGCGCAGGCGCGGATGCGCTCTGGTCTTTCGACAATTCTCTCCAGAGTTCGTCTCGATGCTTCAAGCTGGGAGTAACGATGGCCATAGCAGTCGTCGTGAACAACAACAGCAGTTTTAGTGCTGACATTACCAGATTGGTGGAATTCAAGCTCCTTTGAGAAGTGCTCAGCGGCAACAGACGAAGCAGTCGGAATTGGAGCCTCAGGGGCCGGGCTAAAGGCAAGGCGTGCGGGGTGCATCGCGGGTGATGTCGCGGTGGGTTGAGACCCCACAGAGGTGAATGACGTGCGGCGTGAAGGGTCAGGAGTTGGGGAAGAAGATTTGAGCGGTTGCGAAACAGAACGAAGAGATGCAGTGGACTTGCGCTTTTGTAGTGGTGGAATTGACTTGCGTCGTTCCTCTCGATCAGAGACAGAACCGGCTGTCTGTGAGACAGATTGCGCAGGTTTCTTTGATTGTAAAGAGACAGTTTCAACAGATTGATCTGACTGTAAAGAGACAGGTCGAACAGGTTGGGTGGGCTGTAGAGGAATAGCAGGTACAGGTCGGGTGGCTTGAACAGATATAGGGGCAAGATAGGATGGAACAGGAGAGAGACGAGGCGATGAGGGCAATGGAGACTCTGTCGCCAGAGTCAGGCGATTCAGAGAATCAACCAATTCAGAATGTGTCTCATCGATATTGTTGTTATTGACACCATTGTCTATGAATAGTGGCGGGCCCTCCTGAGTGGAGGGGTGTTTGTATTCCATCTTGCAGATATCGACTCTGCTACAAAGGGCCAATACACGACGTTTCTGCTCATTCAATATGAAATCAAAGGCGAAAGATGATAGGTCGAGGTTCGTTGAATAGGCAAGGGGAAACAAAAGAAACAAAGAGACAAAGGAAGGGTGGGGATTCACATGTTTGGGTTAAGCCACATCGGGTAAGGGTTCGGTCGATCACCAGACCATAGAACAACGACATGCGACCAATTCTTATGTTTCTACTTCTATTTCTATTGTTTATATTGATTCTATTGTTTAAATATGTATGAATTTAATGATCTTCTTTGGTCTTCTTTGACTTGATTCTTATTGTTTTAGTTAGGTATTCTCTTTTATTCATAGCTTTTGTAACAATCCACAACCATGCTTCATGCTCTATACTAGACCTCGTCTCTAATATAAAATAGACATAAAAATAAGGAATTCAATAAAGACAAGAATCGAATTTCATGCAGATCGTCTAGATCATTGCATCCACGTAATGGAACACCGTAAACCCGCAAAATTCCATTTCCCCAAGATCCAAACCAAGACCCCGAATCCCCCGAACACCAAAGCTGTAAAAAAGACAAGACAGAGCATAGAGGAAAAAAAAAAAGAAGTCAAATGTAAATGTCGTCACTAACGCGACCGCAGACCCCGCCATTGATACCACTGATACCAACGACGCCCGAAAGAATCCTTTTCACCAAGGGAATCTTCAGATCGGCGGCGCACCTTATGTTCCTTCTTGCGGGTCTCCTTCTCGGACTTGAAGCCACGTGTGGCGTGCGAGTTGCAGAAGCAGTGCATATGCACGGTCTCAACGCTGACGCCCGGGCAACCGTTCCGGCGGTGGGCGGCGCAGACGTTGTTACCGGCATCTTCTTCGCATTGGCACCATTCGTAGAGTGTGAAGTATTGGCGGCACATGGTTGCTTTTTGTTGTATGATTTTCTTCAAAGTGGTAGTTGACTGTTGACTGTTGCGGGATGTCCCACAGGTACCCGCAGTGCGTTTTGGTAGTCGAATAGTGATAGTTGATGGACGATGGTATGGATTTCGTGGTGGTTTCAGAATGCGTCGACCAGAGTGAATGTGAGATGGATATTGATGATGGTGTATTGGCAACGAAATGAGGATGTCAAATGCCCAATATTGTACCGGAGTAGCTACTAAGCCTGATCGGGAATTCCGGGAAAATGATGTCGAGATGCTCAGAGGGTTGAAAAGCTTGTTCAGACCAGCTGAAATGAGACGTGATGATAAGGGGAGAGTTGAAGTTGAAGATGTTAGGGATCAGCAGGAGAAAGAATCTGATATAAAGGAGGGTAGAGAAGAAGCTCTTTAAGTTCTTCTAGGCTGCCTCATGTAATGATGAGTAAATAGTCATTGACCGTGTCTATGAATGGAACCACGGCTATTGATTGGAGCTGACGTCAAAGAACCCTTTTTGATTATTGTGGTCCATAGGAATTATTATATATTATAATATATCATATTATTACTCCGTAGTGGGCTTATATATCATTATCATTAGTGGGCTTATACCTTGCCTAGACCTTACCCCATCCGTCGGCTGAGAGCTGCAGGTTACATCTGACACCAGACACCAGGTCGTATTCTCGCCGAGGGCGCGATGGGACTTGGTACCACTATTTTTTGCCTGTGGAGAGGTATAGTCTAGAATTATGTTAACTAGCCACTCTTAATTAAGAATTTAGGCAGCAAACTTGGCGCCCTGATGGAGACAGGGGGTTACAAGGTGAGGTAATGGAAATGGGATTGGCCTTGGAAGAAAGCGCGACCGGAAAAAGAAAACAAGGCGGTTATTGTCTTGTTTCAACAGGTTCAACAAAGGTAGTGCCAGAAATAAAACCATGCAGAAATATTAAAAATAGAGATCAAAATCCTGCATCAAAGGAGGTAACTTGAAACTTCACACGGCGACAAATTTGATCGACAAGACCAGCCGAGAGCCAGTCAGCCCTGACAGGTTGAGACGAACTGGGGGATCCGCCCATACCCGGCGCTCCGCAGGGGTCTCTTTTCCGAGCAAGCAGATTCGTGATTGGAGCAAAGGTCTGTCTGGCTTGCCGCCAGGATCTCGCATCGGGGTGACCTGCCGGGTGACTTGTCTCGTCTAGCGCCGAAGAAGAAAAAAAATAGAGTTTGAATGTCATTGAGATTGTTGAATAAATCGAGATGAATGATCTCACCGTCAATCGTCAAGGACGCAAACGGAAAAGTGAAATAAAGTGTGAGGCGCAGGGCCTGTGGCGGTGCTTCACAGTCACGTGTGTCGGAATACCTTCCGAGGAAATTGGTGCCTGAGGCTCTCATAGAGAGTCCACCTTCTATCCATAGCTTGGATTTAATTTACCTCGACTCAATTGATTGAACATATCATTGCAATCCGTACCTAAACCCATACTAAACACCAAAACTTGCAATACCGAGTTCTCAAAAAGGAGCACACCACCTCAACCAATCGATCAATATCAACAATCACAAATCACCACAAACACCAACAACAACCCCACCCTACCTGAAATGACAACCAACACACCATCCGAGACTCCAACAATGACCCCAGCAACACCAGCACGCGCCAGTGCACTCCTCTCAAATCTAACAGCCGTGCGCGCGCGAGTGAGCACAGCCGTCCTCCAATCCCCAATCCCCAACAAACCAATCCGACTCGTCGCGGTCTCCAAGCTCAAGCCCGCATCCGACGCACTGGCACTGCACCAAGCCCCAGGATCGCAAATCCACTTCGGCGAGAACTACCTTCAAGAACTACTCGAGAAATCGCGCCTGCTACCTGCAAGCATTAAATGGCATTTCATCGGCGGGCTGCAGAGCAACAAATGTGTGACGCTTGCGCGGGACGTGCGCGGGCTGTGGGCCGTCGAGAGTGTGGACTCGGAGAAGAAGGCGAAGTTGCTGGATAAAGGATGGGGTGAGAGAGGTCCTGAGATGGCGGCTACAAACCATGATGAAGATGGGAGGTTGCGCATCTATGTTCAGATTAATACGTCTGGGGAAGAGAATAAGGCTGGTGTTGAGCCTGCTGGGGCGGCGGCGCTTTGTCGATATGTTCGTGAGAAGTGTCCCCGGCTTAAGTTGCAGGGGTTCATGACTATTGGGGCCATTGCGAGATCGCGGATGACGACGGTGGAGAATGAGAATGAGGATTTTGTTTGTTTGAAGGAGACGAGGGATCGAGTTGTTAAGGAGCTTGGATTGGTTGGGGATGAGGCTGGGTTGGAGCTTAGTATGGGTATGAGCTCTGATTTCGAGGGGGCAATTGCTCTTGGTAGTGATCAGGTTAGGGTTGGGACTACAATCTTTGGGGATCGGCCGCCGAAAGCGGAGGCAAGTGTTGTTTAAGTTTACGGGCCGGGGTGGTTATGAGTTACGCATGTAGACTTTCAAAAAGTTGTTGGGCTTCTCTAGTGGGTATCACCACTGAGAATGCCGATCATTAGCTGTACCGTATGTATAACACTTCTATTTGTTGCTTTACTGCCAAAAGGTTATACACAAAGAGATGTGATGTTCCAAGAGGAACACTTGCTAATATTTTACTTGGTAAACCAATTAGAGATATACATGAATGCTTCCATATCACCTGCGGACGCCCTAATCGAAGGCTTCGTCTGCTCTCATGCCCTGCGCTAGCCTCACCTCCATCTGTCTGACCAGTGCCTGCGGGACCTCTTCTTGAGTGGCACGAACAGTGACGCGATACATCTGAACAAGAGAGTTAGCATGACGAAATGAGTTGGAGTAGTTCTAATACATACCTTCTTCTCGTAGTTGGGCTCTAGCCGCAGCAGACAGCCCGTCTTACCGCCCTCGAATTGGTACACGGCGCATCCAACAATGTTTTGAGAGTTTGGATCGACACCATCCAAAATCTTGAATGCGAATCCCTCAACAATCTTCCGAGTGAATCTCTCGTTGACGGTCTTGTTCTTACCCAGCAAGCCAAAGGTCTTCTGGGATTCCAGCGGACCACCGCCAATCTGGCGCCATCGCTTGAAGAATTCATCGGCTGATAGAGACGAGGATTCCATGTAGCGGTGCATCAGCACAGGTAGTTGGAGTGTGTAGGCCTGGAGAGCACCGGCCAAGTATGAGATACGGATGGTAGGTGCATCCGTGAAGGGGCCATGGGCGGTGCAGAACAGAGTCTGCTGGGTCTGCCCGGCAGCCGGGATTGTTGGTTCGGGCAGGTTCTTTGTGTCGATCTTCAGTTGAGGAGAGGCCGGGTTGTCGACGGTGGTGGTCAGAGAGCCAATGGGGTACGTGGACTTGTTCGAGATGTAGAGCTTCACGACACCCATAGGACCGCGGTACTCCGAGCGCAGTCCGACCTGGATCTGTGCGTCTTCGAAAAGCACACCCTCACGCAAGAAGAACAGTCGGTTGTAGCCGATGTCCCATTCTGGTGTCAGATGAGCGGCACTGGCCATGTTGGGAGCTGGGGCTGATGGACCGCTGAGGTCCAGGCCTGCCAAGTCGCCCGAGGCACTGGCCGCATTGGACGCAGTTGCCGGGCTGGCTGGAGTATTGCCGGCCCCAGTGCGCGTGCCATGAACGATTGTGGTGAAAGTGCGCTTGAGACCGGTGTTCTGTGCCAAGAGCATTTCCTGCTTGTCAGCGTTCGCATCCTTGCCACCGATAACCCAGGTCTTCTTCTCACTTGCACCAGCTGTCTTCTGGTGTAGTCGAGAAAGTAGGATGGAGGTTCGCTCCGAGAATGGCGGCATCTCATCACAGACTGTTCGCAGCAGATCGTCGGTCGGGAGAGTCGCCAGCGACAGGTACTCAAATGCTCGCTGCTGCAGTTCGGAATCGGGAGAATGGCTGTACAGGCGGAAGATTTGCAAGAGCTGAGGTTTGATTTCGGGGAACAGATTCACGAACTTGACAAACGACGAGAGGATCATGGCCCGCGCGTTGTCAGAACTGGAGAACATCTTGGCCTGCAGGGCTAGGAATTGCTCAATGGGACTCGAGCCTGCGTTTTCGGCGATTAGATGGCCGTACTCGCCCAAGACATAGCAACCGATTTTAACCAAGCTTTCGTGACAATCGGACTTCATATAGCCCAGCAGGGTGTGTGCTGCGTAAGCTTGTAGTTCTTCGTTGTTGGTCACGATCTGGATCACTCGTTGCCATACTTCGTCGTTGACATGTTCGCCTGCCAGCGAGAGCAGTTTCAATGTCATGTCGATGTACCACTGTGCATCGGCAGCGTACTTCTCGGTAAGAATGGCGACCTTGAGTACCATTTCCTCTCGAATGGCATAATCGGCAGTCTGCAGGTATCGCAGAAGCTCGTTAACAATGGGGCCGGCATTACTAGTATCGCACATGCTGTATAACAGGTCCAATCCTTTGCGACGAACACTAATGTCACGGTCTCGAAGTGAGCCCAGGATGATGTTCTGGTGCTTTTTAATCGGGTCAAGGGTCTCAGCTCGAGCGGCGAAATGGGTCAGCGCATCCAAGCCAAGGTATCGAACGTTGGTCTCCCGAGACTGAATGTATTTGCCTAGGCGGGTAGAGATTTGCATCATGAGATTGTGCTCAGAGTCGAGGTGGATAAGGAGGTTGATGGCTTCAAAGAGAATGGCGTTTTGGGCATTGTTCTGCTGGACATTCTTGGGTGTTTCCATTGCAGCTTGCATCATCTGGGAGAGGGATTCTCGAATAATTTCGCGAACATGGCTGTCCTCTGTAGTTATTTATGTGTGAGAAACTGAGTTACAAGCTGCCACGGAACTACACATACCTGATGGGGGATAGTATTGCAACAGACGCAAGAACTTAACCTGAATCCATGGGCATGGTACGCGGTAATAGAGGTAGTCCGGGGCGATATCATTGTCAACCACAATCCGCTTCAATCGCTGCGCAGCCTTGACATAACAGCCTTTGTATTCCTCTGGCAAGTCCTGAGCTAGCGCCATGACCAAAGAGGTGACGGAGAGCGTTACTCCCATATCAGGGTCATCCATGATCGATATGATTCTTTCGGCCCATTCGTTTCGCACGATGCCGGGGTATTTGCGGTACAACCGAAGAAGTGTTAACGCAGCCTTCTTTTTGACGAAAGCTTTGGAGGTACTGGAAAATGTCAGAATAACCATAAATAAAACAAGGAACGTCCCAAACTCACGGCGAGATGAGCAGCCTGTGAACCTCCGATCCGAGTGCTTCTCCAAGCTCTTTACCACCGACGTTGGCCACGGCGTGTAGGGCCAAACAGTTATTCAATTCATTATGATCGAGCAGATCCTTCCGAATACTGTTGACAACCAAATGAAGCAACTCATGCTCTTCGTGCAAAAACAACGTGACAGCCAAGTATCCGATCTGCTTCTCAGAGTACTTAGGCGAAGAGATCAAGTTAACAGCCTCGAGATGGCCGAAGTCCACATCGTAACCCTGAATGTAGACATAGAGCAATTTGCAAACGTATTTCTTCTTCTGGTAACCATTAAGATTGCCAGACTTAAACTTCTGCCGAATATTGGCCAGTTCCTTATTCACGCGCTTCTCCTCGAGTTCTCTTGCGCGGGCATTCCGCAGATCAGCAATGAACTGCACAAGTCCTCGCATGGACGACATAGCGACGGTAATAGTGTAGTGTATTTATCGGCCCACCGACGTGAAAAAAAAAAAATACGACTATGGTATGGCGGGGTTTCGGTCGAGGTGCGCCCTCGCATGCCACGCGGGATTATCACCTCAGGGGGTTCGCGATTGGACGCACAACGTCACACAACCATGTCCCGGTTATGCTGGTGTGTGGATTATGGGGCATTGGCCGTGCAGCGTGTCGGGTGATGAATTTCCGGCCTCGTGGAAGCTCCTTGGAAAACAAGGGGTTGGGTGTGGTGTGAAGGAGTTGAATTCTGGGGGAGCTTGTCAGCAGTGGTTGGTTGGGGTGGGCCGGAGGTATCCGATTGAACCGCGGCAACATACAGAATAGCGTCCAGTTTAGAGATCCTAGGATAAATAAGCCGAGCAACACGCGAAGTCGAGATGAGTCCATCCCCGTAACTTGTCCGCTCCGTATTTCATTTGGGCCACTTCCGCTGTCGATCAACCCGGGTTCCGCTGTGGCGGTGTGTGGCAGCGGAGGAATACTGATCCGATGTGGCAGTGCAATGGGTAATCAGTTGTAGCTTTATTCTTAGTCTAACAGAACTATATCTCAACAGACTGGGGGGGGGGGGGGGGGGGAATACATAGTGGAAACACTCGGAAAGAGGTTTGTTTATAATTGCTTCAACATATTTCCCTCGGTCTGCATCTTCTTTTCCAAACAAGCTTTGAGGCTCGACACGTTTTACCTAGTCTATTTTAAGAAGGATGTATATTCCCGTTCCAAAGCCACCCAAGTCCATTTCGATAGCTTCTAGCACAATGAACGAGCAGTCTACATGTTATTGTCGATTCTTTCTTGACATTTGGTATTTATATGTCGTTGAAAATTGGATAGTATTAATGTCTCATTTCATATCTCATTCAGTAGTTATTGATAACCCCAAGCAACCTCAACCAGTAAAAATGCCCAAGCCCAAGACGCCACCTCCCCATCAAGGCGGGGATAAAAAAAAATGCAATTATCAAAGCAAGGATATAAGTGAATCAAGACACTTAAGCACGGCCAGTGAAGTCAACCTCGAGGGCGGAATCCACAGCAGCGGCCTTCTCACAAGTGCAAGAAGCTAAAGTCAAAGTTAGCAGGGAATTCAAAACCACAAATCACATCTGTAGGAAACTAGAACTTACCCTGAGGACGGCTGCCACAGGCACAGGTCTCACCAGCAATAGTCTGGTTCTCGGTGACGGAGCGCTCACAGGTGCATTGGCCAGCTGGGCGAGAGCCTATTTCGAACATGTTAGTATCAAGGTTCACCCGAATTATCAGAATAGTGGAATTACATACGGCATGAGCAGCGGGGACCCGAAACGGTGTTCTCGGAAGAAGCCTTGTTGCAGCTGCAGTTCAGGGCACTTTGCTGGCCACAGGAGCACTTGGCCTGGGCGGCACAGACGCAAGAGCCGTCCTGGGTGGTCTTGCAGCAGGTGGTAGTAGGGTGGACCATTTTGGCGGGTTGATTTGATATGACGTCGGTTTTTGAAGATTGAGAGGTGATGTTGATGAAGGTGAGGGAATTTGTGAGTTTGCAAGATTGAAGGATGGAAGATATGGAACTGAGATTGTTTTGGAATCAAGATGAGAGTGTCTGAGAGAAAGAAAATAATCCGCTGCTTCTACAAGTTGTTTTATACTCTTTCTGCATGCGTCAGAGGTGAGTGGTGATTATCAATTGGAGGACTCTGATTGGCCGATAGAGATAGTGTCACGTGGTACGGTGTTCTGTTTTGGTGGACGCTGATTGGCCCATTGCGGAGACAAGCAAATACACGCCTCTTGAGTGGCTGGGCGATCTGGCCTGACGGTGGATGTGTTGAGGCAAGAAGAATTTGATTACTTTTGTCTTGATTCTGATTCGATGGGTAGGATTTGGATGACCTATGTTGGTGGGTAGCTTTGTGTTGGGGAGGTTTTATAGGGGTATGCAAGCAAGGGAACTATTGTTTTAGTTGCATCAGGAGCTCTGACCTTAATGAGTCAAATTCCGATGCTAGTATGGAGTACGGAGTACGGAGTAAAGAATTAAATATTGGAATATTTACAGTGTTATGAAAGTAGATCAAAGTAGAGAAATGTCAAGGAAAACCTGGTTTATTTGGTTCAAGTGAATTGTAGACTTGATGGTCTGTCTGCTTCTAAACACAGTAGCATCTCTATACCATTTTAACCTTTCACCCCGAGGCTATGCAGATTAGAAACAATTAACATTAGACAAATCGTCTCGCAGACAATGCTCGCTAGATTCCAGACCAGACCAAAAGAAACGCGACGAAAAAGGGAACAACAAGATATGAAATCAAACAAAAATGCAGACAAATAAAATATTTTAGATAGTTGATAACACAGGATACAGAAGAAAACGAAAAAAAAAAAAAACAAATAAAAAAAAAACAAACCCCAAAAAGCCAGAAATGATGAACGCTATGAGAATGATTAATGATTATACTCGCTGATATAGATCGCGGATCCGTGGTTAACCCAGCTAACCAGAAGCTGGAGGGAGATGGATGGAGATGAAGGAGACGTGGAAAGCAAAACGAGGATGTCGTATAGCAGACAAGTGGCAGCCCATGTCTTTTTTTTTATAGAGCCCACTGTCTTGCTCCCCTCACTGCTGAATATAATTGGGGTAATTGTATGATGGCTCCGAAGTTGGGAGACTCAGAGTCGAGGCGTTGGCTTGTGTGTAGGGGATTGGTGTACCCATTGGGCCAGCGGTGGTATCGTAGGGATAGGGCCGATAGTCTTGTGCGGCCGTGACTGGCAGGTTCTGCATGGCGGCCATAGGTCGGCCTTGGGTTGGTAATTGAGAGCCCATTCCAAGAGTATAGTTTTGTTGTTGGGGCCCTGTATGAAACAACCATGTTAGAAAGTCGGTTGGAGAATTTCGACGGAAGGAGAGAAAACTAACCCAGATTGTTCATGTCATAGGTAATGTGAGAAGGTTGAGTGTCTGTCGGCGACACTGAGCCCTCGAACGATTGCGGTTGGTCATAGGGACCCATACCTGGATGACGAGGCATAGCATATTCCATGGGTCGTCTCATATATGGTAGACCTGGCTGATTTGGCTGTCCCGCGAAGCGATTATGCATGGGATACCCCGCATATGGCGATGGATGGGCCGATGCATCGGACAAGCTGCTTGACCTGGTGACTGGGTAATCGTTGCGGATGGTTCTATGTAAATCGGACATAGAAGCAGACGCAGCAGGACGGAACATCACATTCGACTGAGACATGCTGTCATTTCGTCCTCCGGTAGAGGACATGTAGGTTCCTGCTGTCGAGGCCGAGCTGAGAGGTGAAACGAGATATTCGTCTTCATTTGGTCGGGCGTAGCAATCGGTACGCAGTGTTCTTAAAGCCCCGAAATCTGGATTTGGAACGCCGTAGCCTTGTGGAGATGCCACTGGCGTGACACCTGATTGTTTCCCCTCAAAGGGCGTGCGGAGAACTTTTGTGGTATCGAAATCATCAGGAAGGGCCCGAGATTTGAGCATTCTCTCTCGATCATTGGTAGTGAGACGCTTGAGCTTTGCTCGTCTGACAGTACATCCACGTTAGCCAAGGACAGACGATTCAACCGGTTAAAACACCCTACCTATTTTGGAACCAGACCTGCACTTGACGCGGGGTCAACCCAGGGATTTCCCTGGACAGACGTTCTCGATGAGCCGCATCGGGATGTGCCTGGCGAGTGAACTCGCTCATGAGAAAGCGGGTTTGGTTATGTGTTAGGCTATACTTCTGTCAGCAACAATGCGCTGTAGTTCGAAGACAAAATTCCGTACCGAAAACGCTTCATCTTCTTCTTCTCCATGGAAGGCGATCTATTATCATCGCTACCCATCATATCCTTATCGTCGTCGGGACTGATTGTCGATTCTCTCTCGTGGTCGTCTCTCGGGTCATGCGGGCCCGAGAACGAGGAACCCATCTCTTCAGGATGATCCCCGTGACCGACCAGGGGCTGCACAGTCGAAAAGCCCCGCTGATTCAAACTCGGAATCTCCAACTTAACACGTGGAAGCATATCTTGTTTCGCCGCCTCCAACCGGTGGTTGACCGTATCCCGTGAAACATCTCTCTCCAAATACGGCGCTGAACCCATGCTGACAGGCTGTGCCACCGGGGCATTCAAGGCGTTTTCGGCCTTATAACCAGTTGGCTGCATCTCCACTGGACGAGCAGGAACGTGCACAGGAACGGGAACGCCAGGCTCCTCTTTCTTCTGCACAGATAGCCGTGGTGAGATAGTCCTAGGCCCTAAAGAGAGTCTCTCGCTATTTCGGGCTGATAGGTGAGACGAAACTGCAGATAGGGGCGAAGGAACTGGCGAAGATAACGAAGGCAACCAAAGGCAAGGGCCGCCGACTGACATGGTAAGGGTCTGGTTTGGGTATGTGTGTGTATATATGTGTGTGGCCCTTACCCACGATAGTATAAAATCAAAGACAAGATTCTCTTTTGAAAAGGGAAAAGAAGTAGAGTCAAGACTTTTCGTCAACAGAAACAATAGGAGAAATCCTAGCCCAAACAGGAAACGGTAGAATCCCCCCGATATGAGACGTTGGTGGGTCTGATCGAAGCGCCGTTAAAAAAAAAAGGGTCAGGGTTTCTTCTGCAATTTAAAGTAAAGGGTGAAGCTGTTTTGTTCCAGAATTTAGAGAAAATAAGAAAGGGGATTAAGGGCGCCAAAAAGTATGTCAGGTGAAGGAAGAACCGGTGTGTCTTCCAGAAGAGGAGAAAAGAGGGAAAAAAAACAAGGCCTAAACGAGGATAAGACGTCAAGCGGGACAACTGTCTCCAGCCTTTATTCTTTTTTTTTTATTCTTCTTTTTTTTCTCCTTCTGGATCTCAGATCGGTTCCGATTGATTCTGATGATCGTTACGCAGCTGGGTAGTAGCTATAAGATGTTGAGAAAGAAGCATCCACCAAAGTGAAAATGTGGTACCTGGGACACACAATGCCGCTAGACTAGGATCGACCGGAGATATCCTATGAGGCAAATAGGTGTTAATAGCCAAGCGAGGCAACAGTGGGCATACGGGGATATTAAAGGGAATGGCCCCAGGGTCCACCACTTTAGCCACCCGATAAATCCCATGTATACAACTGGGCATATAATACTTTCATGCTCCATAGTATCTTTCTTTATCTTTTTAGCCTACATTGAATGAGCATATTCAAGTCCAAAAAGGAACAACCAAGATAGAATGAATATAGACAGTTCAACTCAAACCATTCTCAGAGGGTGGGCCTGAGGGGGTGAGACTTAATGTTGTACATATATGGAGTACAGTGTAGAAAGTCCAACAGATCACAGACACAGTCCACAGATCAGCATTCAGATCTAGTTACCTGGATGAAGATCTTATACCAAACGGTCCATAGCGGCAGCCGTTAACCTCGTTGGTAAAACATCAGGTTACAGATGGTATAGATGGTATGGGACGATACGGCTGACTAGTATCAGAATCAGAAACTAAAAGGATCGGCTCGGAGAATAAAGTCGCCTCCGATCCAATGCCCATATCTGGCCTAAGCCCTTTTTACCTGTAAGGCGTCCCTGGATACGATGTGACAGGTACGCAAAGAATACGGGGTAAGAGAATAGCTAGAAACTCTGCCGTACACAGCACAACCGAGACCCTACCGGAGACTCTCTACCATAACGGATGTTCAAGGGGCATGGATCCATGGGAATGTGGGCATCGTATGGTCTGTCTAAGCTGAAAGGCTAGGAACCACCACGTCAAGTCGGCTCAAGCTTGGACGATAAAGGGGATAAGATATATGGGTCCTGCGGGACCGGGACCCGAGACCCAGGAAGAAAGAAAAGAAAAGAAAAGATAAAGGGGAGAGACAATGCCCCTACTTGTACTCCGTATGTCTTTCTTCTTTTTTGTTCTCGATGTATATATCGAAGGAAATGGAATTAATGGGATCTCGGACCTGTATACGGGGTATGGAGTACGGAGTACGGAGTAGACAGTTGGAAAAAAAAAAAGAAAAGAAAACCAGCACCGTTACAGATGTGAGACCGGGACGCGCATACCAGGCCATGTGGAATGGACCGGTCGGCTGTGTTAGTGGCGTGCTGGAGGGATCCATAAGCGGAACCCTACGCCGGACCCTCAGGGCTATCGAAGAGAGCCACTCAGCAGGCTGCCCGCCACATCTCCAATGGATGCCTCGGAAAGAAGCGAAGGTGATGACATGGATGGAAAAGGGGGGTGTGGGTAGGGAATTAGGAAAATTGGGAGAATAGATTAAAAAAACAATATATATTATATATAT
>HG814210.1:257244-323950 GCA_000576735.1 Penicillium fuscoglaucum FM041 | reverse complement strand
GTTGAAATGCACTCTTTTGCTTAAAAGAACTGGCTGGTAACATTAGAGAGTTAATCGGCATATAAGATATCAGTCATATAATCGGTTACCTAACCTCTGAAAACAGAGGCTGATTTACGAAAACTATATAAATCGACAATTTAGAGTGAGATCAGCGAAGAAATCGGTTAGGGATAGGTATAACTAGAAGGAATCACTTAGAAAATCACTTGCGAATCAGTTAGGAAGCAGTTGGAGAGACAGTTCTTGAAGCTCTGAGAACCTTCAAAAACTGGGGGGTATGTCGAGTACCATACCACATATATAGTAGGAATTACCGAGTAAATACAAACCGGAAAATCAATAGGCCGTTATGATAACGGTACCATACAAAAGCACATACATTGCTTAATCAGCGATGTCCGCACAGATTGGAAAACAGCGGAATTTGTCAATTTAGTTTACTAGAGAATTTTACATATGTCAATTTTACATACATTGTTCGTACACGTCGATTTCTGTCAAAAGGAATTACTTCAAAATCAGAGTCTTGTATAGGTCTTCCAGGGTCATTTTTCACCCTACGGAGTACAGTGGTACAAACTAGAGTTTAGAAGGATTGTCTCTGATTTATTACGTTCATGACGATCAGGACCCAACGGGTTGATGCTTGCCCAGGTAGAGGGGCGTGCGAAGATGCTGACTAAGATTTCGGAACCACCTGGGCTGCTTAGGTAGGAGATCCCGAGGTCCACCGGTGGACCCGGAGTTTCGCAAGTGCAAGAGCCACTTTGGCCGAGACGAAACTACAAAATCCCGAAACGCCGGAATCCCGAAATGCCGGAACATGAAGGTACTACTTAGCTATGCGCATTTCATTCTCCTTCATATAGTATCTAGGTACTCTTTTGCAACTTCCAAAGCTTTGGATACAACTAAGTACGGATTCCTCCGTCTTAAACTTCACATACAACAGGAACATCAAATGTTATGAACAGCCGGAATGAAGAGCATCCAAAAGGTATGTCCAGTTGTTGAGAGTCACTTGAAACGAGCGGAGACTGATACATCTTACATTGATTTTAGGTAATTATCATCGGCGGGGGTCCGGCGGGAGTGGCGGCAGCCTTGCATCTGAAACAGAAGAACCAAATCTCGTGTGCTGTCTATGAGGTTCGTAGCGAGCCAACCACGCTCGGAGGAGCCATAGGCATTCCATCCAATGGCCTAAGGCTGCTACAGCGTATGGGACTCAGTGATGCGATGATGGCCAAAGGGTCAGAGACATCGATGCTCAATTTCCATTCTCTCAAAGGGGACGATATGGGCCATCTGGACATGGCATCCTGGAGTAGGCAGCAGACGGGGTTTGGGTACCTGAGGATTCGGAGAACAGACTTGATGGATGTGTTCTTCGATGCCGCCAACAAAGCAGAAATACCCGTCCATTTCAACAAGCGCCTCACCAAAATCGAAGAAAAGAATGATCAAGTCACCGTCTTCTTTTCGGACGGCACAAGCGACACCGGGGACTTCCTCCTGGGCTGCGATGGCATTCACTCCACGGTACGAAAGCTATATGTGGACCCAGACTGCACACCACAATACTCGGGCATATCAAACGTCTTCTCCCTGGTTCCAACATCTAAACTTCCCCCTGCTGCTTCGTCGCTGGATGCGCTTCACGCGACATTGACATCGGACGGGATGTTCGGGATCAGTCCTGCTACAACTGCCCGTGATATCGTTTATTGGTTCTTCTCGCGCGAGATTGCCATTCCTCCGACGGGGGATACTCGCGATGGATGGGAGCAGCGTGGAAAGGATGAGGTTGACAACATGAAGTCAACATTTCTCGACCTTTTGGGAGACGCCAATTCAGAGTGGGTCAACACGTTGAAAGAGGTCGTGCACAAGACAGATGTGATGAAGTTTTACCCGATCTTTAAGATCCCCACCGGCAGGCCATGGTCTAAGGGGCGATGCCTTATCATGGGCGACGCCGCGCACGCGATGCCTCCCCATGCCAGTCAAGGCGTTTCCATGGCACTGGAAGACGTCTTTTTGTTCTCAAAGCTTCTCACCCAAGACTCTAAGGACCTAGGAGAACTTCTTCAAGCATATGAGTCTAAACGAAAGACGAGAACCGAACAGATGCTTAAGACTGCAGAGCGAAACGGCGATGTTCGCAAAAAGAAGACATCTTTGCGTCTCCGAGTCAATGAGCTCGCTATTTCATCAGGGCTATGGATGTTTGAAAAGGTTGGTCTGGATAAATTTGGAATAGGCCAAGGACCTCTGGCCTATGATGTTGAGGAAGAGCAATTTTGATGAGACCACAGATGCTTAATGGTGGTTGAGAGAGAATAGTTCAGCTGGCTTCGCAGAAAATTTCGGATTGTACAATATATTTTTATTTGTTCTCTCGACTACAAGGAACAATGTTATCACAGAAAGGAGATGGTTACGCAGTAATAAGTAGCTCGTTGATTTACATCTTGAGAAATTAGTTTTGCATGGAGTTGGCGTTTTGACCAAGTTTCTGATTAGCCGAGGAAACAAAGAGATATATGTTGGTCTATCATACATGGGGTGACAACGAATGCCAATTTTGCGGAATCCGGAACCCTAAGGTAGAGGAAGTGTCACTTTATCTTCTAGGGTCGGAATTTGCTTTCGGGCATACCTAGGTAATCGGACGAAAATTAAATTCCAACTTTATATGCCCCAAAATATCACATTCCAATATATGAGGACCTTCATTTTGGTAGACATTATCTAAGGATATGCTAGAGTTAGGAGGTTTAGGGGCTTTTTAAGGATTTTAGTACGTACCTAGGTCCCTAGGTATTTCATGAGTTTTACCATCATGCTGACTAAATTTAAGGCTAACGCATGAACTTATTCACTTGACCTCAGGTCCAGTGTAGAGCTCCGCAAAGCCCATAAAGCCCATAGCCCAGCCCAACCCAACCCGCAAAAAGGTTGGGTTTTGGGCCTGGCCTCGGGCCCACCGATAGGCTTTGGGTCCGGGGTAAAAGCCTACTGGGCTTTTAATAGGGGCCTAATAGGCCCAATATGCCGAGAATTCAGAAGTTGAACCCCATTTTTAGGATTTTAAAATTACTCTTCGTTTTACCCCCGTTTATAAGCCTTAACCTAAAGATAATATTTTATTTATTTAAATAAGTTAGAATCAATTACTAGTTATCTCTCGATATCACGTTTAAAAACGCGAGAAAGCGCGTTCTTTAGATAATTTATAAATTATAGAAGTTCACTTAGAAAGTGGTAGTACTCCTATCTAGATCCTAAATATATATCAAGTAATTTAAACAACATCTCTATAGTATCTCGACCTCTACCGGTCGGATCATCTTTAAAATTAAAATGTATACTTATATAGCTACTTTTATTATAAATACTAAATTTGAATTGTAGTTTGAATTGTATATAACTAGTAAAAGGGTCAGAATACAACCTTGTATAGCGATTACAAGATGCCAGTCGAACCCCCCTTAATGGACTTTAATGGGGGCCTTATAGGCCCCTATTGATGGGCTGTGGGTTGGGTTGGGCTTTGCGGAGCTCTAGTCCAGCCCTGGAGTGGGCCATTCCTGTTTATGTCAGCAAAGACGCTGCTTATGTCAGAAATGAAGCCCCGGCCGTTGGAGATCGGCCGGGGGAACTCCATGCCCGAAAGGTTGCCCACATCAGGAGATTGCCGTATATTGCTCAACGGGGGAATCTGGAAAGTGCAATGGGACAACCCAAAATTTCAAAGTCTTGCAACGAATGTAAAGTCCGCAAGGTGAAATGTGAAAGTAGGCATCATCGGTCTTCCCGCAAAACAAACATCCATACTGACACTGTCACAGCATTGGCAGGTGGAACATCGGCCTGCAACAATTGCAAAGTGAGACTCACAGTGATAACCGTTATTGAATTTATCACGCTCAAACCACTCCCAGAAGCGCAATATCCCCTGTCATTTTACGCTAAAGAAGAAGAGAGAGAAGCTATCAAGGGCACATACCTCTGATGTTTGGTCAGATGTTGTGAGCCCATTAAATGGTCAGTACCTCACCTTGAAAATTGGAAAACTAGTCTCATATCTTATGGTTAGTTGGGACTTCTTGTTCCATATCCCTAGCCCCCGAACCGTTTCCCACAGGGGCTTGCGCTCAAACCTTGCCCTCCAGTGTGCATACAACTGCCTCGGTCACACCGGGAAAACTATTTGTAGATTATCTTCTGGAAAGTGGAACAGAAGCTGGCAGACGCCGGAATGAAAGTTCCATATTAAAGGTTCGCGCCAATCACCCCTATGAGAATCAAAATATTAACACTTCAGTGCCTAGGCTCACGACAATCACGGTAAGTTGACACTTAAATTCAAATCTGATATATCAGTGAGTTGACAACTCGCAGTTGGGAGTTCAAATATCGCTTTTTTCTCAGATAAGAGAATCGTGTCCATTTCTGAACGTCTGGGCCACGCAAAGTTTCAGGCCATCTTTACTAAGCTCAATGAATCCGTGAACGCTCGAATGAATTGGGAGGTACGCCCTAAAGGCAGATTAACGAGTTCGAGCAATCCGCCGGCAAGCTATCCCCTTGAGGTAGAAACAGTGAAGCGATATATTGCTAGTTCGTCTCTCGTTGGTGTTGTTTCAAACTGAACGCTAACGCCATATTTCACCAGCGTATTTTGAACAAGTGCATCCAATGTATCCATTTCTCCAACGGCAAGAGTTCGAACAAAAGGCTCTCGATATCCGATGTTCTCAGTTATGCAAAGAGAATGCTCCTTTCTCGGCATTATACCATACAGTGTTGGCACTTGGCTGCCAACATCAAGGTGGAGAGTTCTTTCAACGGAACGGTTCTCCATCTTGGGAGTTATTCCAAGTCGCATGGGGGCTTTTCCCTGAGATAATAACCTCCAAAGAGACTTTGACTCATGTTCAGGTATGCTTTCATCCGCAGCTTCAAGTCATTATCACTAATACTGAACTAGGCTATAACCGCCATGGTAATTGAACCATCCCAACTCAAACTCTTCAACGTATGCTCATCTCTATTAGGCTATCTTCGCTCGTAATACGTCTTATGTCCAGATCGAGAAAGTGTTGACCGTAGAAGGTGCCAGAATTGCGCAGTCGATTGGTATCAACCGAGCCATTTACGCGGAAGGAGAGATGCACCTCTGCCAAAGGGCCTTCTGGGTGGTCTATATATTAGAAAAGACACAGACTTTTGCGTGCGGCAGGGATTCCGTATGTATTCCCCCATTCAACATCAAAGAGTGATCTTAATACCAAGAGCAGATCTTAGTCGACAGCAATATCGGCACACCAATCCCTCACATCCCAGAAGCGGTGTTTGGCGGCTTCGACTACTTCCGTGCCATGTGTTGCTTCAGTCGAGTGCTGTCCAAAGCAAATGATTCGCTTTTCTCCATAACTGCAACCATGATACCTTCCATCACAATAACGGCCACAATTGATTCTCTTAATGGTGAACTCGAGCGCTGGAAGGAGTCTATAGGCGAGGAGTTCCGACCTGAAACAGTCCTTCAACAATCTGGCAGTTTAAATAGCCTATCCGTTGCAGTGAAGATCAGGTTGAGTTACCACTACTATAGCGCTGTGATTGCTCTGGCTCGACTCAAGCTTAGCGTCATAAGCAGGGAGACAAATACGAGCAAACTCCCATGTGAACAAGTACTTTTGCACGCCTCCCGTTCGATTGTCGAGCTTACGAGGTACATTGACGTGGAAACATACACGCCAATATGGTAAGTACATCTTTGCCAATGTTGCAATCTGTGGACGCTGCTTACGATTCATAAAGGTATCTTCTTTCGGTCCCATTGTCGGCTATTTTCATACTGTTCGACTTTGTGATACACAACCCACGTCACCCGGAGACCAACACCAATATCTCCCTACTAGGCATAGCGGCCGGATACTTTTGCCGCCTGGAGCTTTCTTCGGGTGGGTGGTTTCCAACCTCGCTTTTGTCTGATCTTGCCCATATTGCGCGGGATTATACTTCAGGCTTGGACACCCGCGCTACCGAAGAGCCTATGGTATTTTCAAGTACTGCATACTCTCGTCAACCGGATGAAGATGAGGCAATAGCACAGCCAGGGCTTCCAGCTTCTGTAAGCCAAGATCATGTCTCATATTGGGCTAATACAAACTACTAATGGCTGACACGTGGATAGGTCGAAGAATCTCTCCCAGCAGCGCACGATCCAATACACGGTGGCGCCGCCAACGATCCCTTTTACTTTCCGACTGATGGTGATTTATTCACAATCGACGGCAAATTCTCGGAGGGTGTCGATTTGACCAGTTTATTTGCCGCCGAGCTCCCAGATTTTCTGGATCCTTCTATAGTGGATTTAAGTTAGGTAGCAGTGAGCTCCGGGGTAGGTGCAATTTCAAAGGTTCATATGGAGGCCAAAGTAATATGGCTATACCATTGCCACCCATTCGCCAGTTGCCCGAACTCGGCACTGATCTTTTGAACTAGCCGGTTCAAGATTACATTGCTCGGCACCTCTTCAACCATGTTAGTGGATATCCATAGGTTCCACATAGGACTTGCGTACCGGCAAGGACATAAGGTATGAAAAATATGGACAAGGCAATGTTATATTGCACGCCGTCCAACATCCGGACTCCTTGCCCTCGTATTTACTCGGCTAGACTTTCTTTGCTCTGAAGGGTTGATTTTAAGAGCTCCTAGGAACTCCGATGTTGGATGAGGACTTACGTTTATGGCCATCAATATAGCCCATAGCAAGAAGAAAAGTGTTAAATGAAGAACAGAGGACTATCGGAACAGCTGCAAGGCCATATTCTAAGTTTATTCCACGTCCATCGCATTAAAATAGTCTTTCGGCCCACGAAAGTAAAGAGTACCTGCAATGATATATCACAAAATCGGCATGCTAACAGGATTGTCATAATCAATATTCGCCTCCACACTCTCGATACGGGGACTGCATGTTCCAAAGACCCGATCCCACACCCGTGTTTGCTTGCCATAGTTATGACTCTTCTTCCACCCCCGACGATGATGCAAATCATGGTCTTCAATCACCAACTCAGCATCAAACACCCGCATCAACCATGTCACGGGGTTAGGTGGCGACGCGTGAAGACGAAGACCGCTATGTCCAGCCAGCTCTGCAAATATAACATACATCTGACAAACGTGCCATTCATAGAATCCCATCGGCATACCCATGAGTTTCATAGTGAACCATGTCATCAATGGAATACCGGCAATATCGAAGAATTCTTGCTCCGAGTCTGCGTAGATTGTGAGCAGCGGGTTCGGGTGTTTCGTGAGGTGGTGGGTGCGGTGGAACTTCCAGAGGCCGTTCACATCATGCATAACACGGTGGTACCAATAGAACCAAAAATCAAGAATGATGCCATAAAGACTGATTTCAACGAGCAGCCAAGGCCAGCTGAGTGAGGCGGGGGCTTTATTTGCATCGTAGGTGAGCCATACTGTCATCAGTGGACGCACAAACCCGGCCAGCATAACCGAGATTAGAGCCTTTGAAACTCCCACGTCGGGCACACCATCTCGCTCGTGTTTGTCGCCGTCTAAGAACCCGTGGGTATGACCAAGATCTCGGAGAGTTCGCAGCTCGCGTGTCGTGAACAGTCTTGAGGCTTGGTAGTAGTAGATGAAGGCGATGATCGGGTGGAAGTTGTATCCGGTAAAATAGGTAAAGAGTTGATGTACCAGAAGTGGAACTCCAGAGGTGATGAGAACCCAGCGGTTCAAAGACCAGTCTGATACGTATGGTATTTTATCTTCCTTGGGATGGATTGGGACGTCTCTGTTGAGGTCGATGTGGTATACGTTGACACGCTCGAAGATTTTGTGGGGTAGTTTCCACTGATCTTGGTCCCATGTACGCCATGTGGATTTCATACTATCCATTGGATTTCGAGATGTGGTCATGATTAATAATGGTAGGTCTTCCGGAGTTGTTCAAGAACAGACCAATTCTGAGGATATAACTAGAGCATTTTTATCATTTTGTCAATCATTCCAATGATTTATAGATGTGGCAGAGACCGAGGTCGACGTTTGCAAAGTGCATGTGGTAAAGTGTAAGTGGAAGTGTGTTTATTCTTTACTTTGGTCTACAACATATATGGGTGCCTATACTTTGGTAATGGTCGGATAGCATCAATAAGCTAAGTGGGGCCATACTTGATTCCGATTGGCTACTCGCAGAGGTTTCCCAAAGGGGTTTAGATTGGTGGGGCGATCATCTAATCTACGTAAGTGTGATTCCGAGGTGCTTCGAGGTGCGACGGAGTAGAGTTGACTATGATGCCTAAATATTTGAACATTATATACTATCTCTTCTAGGTTCTTCTGTTTAAATCGATCTCTATTGATCTCTAGTATGGCATATATTAGCTCACCCTTAGCCATAACCCAAAGCATGCCATGTGATTCCTATGCCAAGTCACGGAATGGTCTGAGGCCTAAATTTTATGCTTAAATTTAGCTCCAATGCTTTAAAACATATAGAGATGTAGGTAAAAAGTGACTAGTACACATGGTAGAAGATGAAGGTATTACATCTATTGCGGGAAATCCATGAATGAATCATAGACATTGCATCAGAACCTGTTTCCCCGCAGTACATTTGTCCCAAAGTACCTCACATCCATCTTCCACAGTCAAACAACAACCAACAATCAAGCATTACCGCAAGATATCAATCCTTCAACAACTGGAAGATCAATTACCCAATTCAGTCCATCATGTCTCTCGCAACCCTGGACGTGAGAATGCCCTTTGTCAACCCGCAACCCCGCTAACCCCATTTCAGACCACAGAGCACCCCAACCTCCCCGCCGTATGCACAACGCTCTTCAGAGCTAAGGCAGCTCGCAAGCTAACCTTTGAGAAAATTGGAGAGCACCTCGGTCGCAATGAAGTAGCCGCAGCGGCCATATTCTACGGCCAGGCCAAGGCGTCACCCGAAGATATCGAAAAGCTGGCCGATCTGCTTCTCATCCCCCAACAGCCTTTGGAGGAACAACTCAGCGGTTTCCCCGATCGTGGTCGCTCCGTCGAAATGCCGCCCAAGGAACCCCTTATCTACCGACTGTATGAGATTGTGCAAAACTATGGCTATGCCTACAAGGCGGTTCTCAATGAGAAGTTTGGGGATGGGATTATGAGTGCTATCTCGTTTTCGACCAAGGTTGAGAAGGAGACTGACGAGGATGGTAATAACTGGGCTGTTATCACTCTTCGTGGTAAATGGTAAGCCTTCAAAGGTTCTCTTTGCCTCCGGAACAATTACTAACCAGTGAATAGGTTGCCTTTCTCTCGATTCTAAACTTAGAGATGCTACTAGGAGGTAGCATAGTTATCATATTGATATTGACTTTATGGATTTATTCATCGTATCTCATCCGCAAGTCTAGTTTATCAGTGATAGAAGTGCAGAATGGTAGAGAGAAGGTAGTCACTAGCATCTAACCAACATTAGACTTTTTATCTGTTTCCAAGGAAATAAGCAAAGCAATCCGACATGATTGAAGCATACATAGAAGCCTCTGTACAGAGCTAGTTTGGAAAGTCTGACACCCAAGCGTCAGTTGCAGTATAGCCCGAGTATCATGGCACCAAAGGGGTAAAGAGAAGGAAGTGTAAATAAAAAAGGAAAGAAGCCAAGGAAGGAAGAAGTGATACGAAGTAATAAAAGTATCACCAAAAATCAACAAAAAAAAAGGTCCCCATTAATCTAGACCGTTCCTAGACCACAGGAGGGTATGGACAGAGTCTGGTCACTCTATGTCCATGGTCCTCTCCTCCGGCCATTCCCCTATACACCTCCACTCACCGTACTAACTACGGCCTCCCCCCTAAGTAACGGGGGACTATACCCTTCCGCGGGGGGTTTGCCTAGTGTAGTGCTTCGGGAGAGCTTCAGCATATAGGAGTCCGACCGACAGTGGGGAGCGAGTAAAACCCGTTGCGACATCCTGGTGTGGGATGCCCCGGCCATAATACCGCTGGGCCACTGGGGGGGGGCTGGTTGAAATCGGAGTACTTATCTTCTTCATATAGGACTAAAACTTAACGGCCAAGTCACTCGGGATTTTAGATCTTCGATTTAAATGGCTTCCAGGGGTGGTATGAGTTTCAAATTTGGAGTATAGTATCTACATGAATGTTATTATCTGTAGGTCAATTTATGAGAGAATCCGAGCACCAAAAAGTGGTGGTTGGCAGCTAGTTTGAGCCTCGGGTACATGCATATCAAGTCAAAAATGAGGCTATTCAGACCCCCATTTTCGGAAGGAACGACGACGGTGCGAATCGATTGGAATCTCAAAGTCATGCGATCGACTCCCGATCCCATCGGATTATTTGATGCTCTTTTTTTTGGTAGTCTAGCTTTTCTCCAATATATTATCCAATATCAAACCATCATGGCCTCTTCCTCCCATGCTAGCATGCTTTGTCAAAGAGAAATCCTTTTGTTTGCCTCCAACGCCTTCCCTTTCCAATCTATTTTCTGGTATTCTAGTTCTCTTCATTTCTTTCCTTTGCCAACCTTCTTGGTCCCATCCACCCTTCGTTGACGCGCGTCACTTCATCGTTTTGACGGCTCACCAAGGCTCTTCGCGATGGCAGAAGAAGTGGAGGGGGTACTTTGTACCTTCAAGGGCTGCAGACTTAGCTTCGACTCTGTCAGCGAGATGCAACACCATAAGGCCAATGCGGACAAGCATTCTTACTGCATGAAATGTGACCTCGACTTCCAATCTCAGCAGACCCTCCATCTGCACAAGATTATGAGCGACCGTCACTTTGCCTGCCCCGAATGCTGTCTTGAGCTCCGCAGTGAGGCTGGTCTGGAAGTTCACATGAGAAACGTGAGTCTCCATTATTCTTCATGGTACCATCTATAGAAACAAAAACCTGAACTGACGAACTATCCATTTTTTAGAACCACCATGAAGGTCGTGCAATCGCTTGCATGGGCTGTGGTTGCAAATACAAGTCCGCTTCTGCAGTCATCAAACATATCGAAGACAAGGAATGCCCTGTTCTTACCCTGCCAGAAAAGTCCCTCGAGGGTACCAACTATGACCTGCATGGCGCAACAAGCGTTCTGACCATGGGAAGAGACTCTCCTGGACCGCAGTCCCCGCCCTCTGATAGCTCCAGCGAGGACTCGGATACGGATGGTGGCGTTCTGCTGGATATCTCTACACCCCGCATGGAAGGAAAGCGCCCTGCTCGCGATACCGATGATGCAATTAATCCTCATGATAACTGGCCCGATCTAGGTGCTCCAGTGACCCCAGGCCAAGGACAAGGAGGAAGTACCTCCACTGAATCGCCCGGTGGTGTTCTCCTCGATGATATTGTCGGTGCCTCAATGCTCCAGGATAATCCTTTCCTGTCGGCCCAAGGAGCTACCGAGCAGTCGAGTGAGGTAGGACCGTCTGGGTCTACTCTCGTTGTCCAAGAATCAGGCCCTTCTAGCTATGTTAAACCAACTCGCTGCCGAGCCACAGCGCACCGCAAGATCCAAGGCGTGGACCCCGAGAGCTTCTGGAATCATGAGAAATCTCGTTACTACTGCAACTGCGGTTCCTCATTCTTGTACGTCACCACGTTTGAGTATCATCTCACGATGGAGGATGAAACAATCAACGAGTAAGTATCTTTTTTTTTTGTTCATTTGTCTCGTAAAGAGATTATCACTAACAATCCTTTTTATAGTTGCCCTCGATGCTTCAAACGATTCAGGACCCTTGCCGCACTCGTCGCGCACATGGAAGCTCGATGGTCCAAGTGTGCTTTCCGTGTGACCACTGGCCAAATTGAACAGGAACTCAGTGAAGTTACTCGTGGCTTTGCCGATATTCCGCAGATGATTGGTGATGAAATGGAGCCCGGGGAGATCGCTTTCGATGTGAGTAGCCAGCCTGAGCACAATACTCCCGGTTCTTCGGATGCGGGAATCGCATCTGTGAGTGCAGGGGATGTCTCTTCGAACCCTGAGGCCGTATCTTCGAATGGAGATGACGTCTATTCCAACGCAGACGCTGTCTTCAACGCAGATGATGTTTCTTCGAATGCAGAGGCTGTCTCTTCTAACGCCGGTCCTGTGTCTTCTAATGGAAGAGCCGTGTCTTCCAATGCAGGGGGCTTTTCCTCAAACGTGGACTCCCTAGTGGATGATCTGGAGGGGCTTGTCTTTTCCGATACGTACGACGAGGATGACGAGGATGACGAGGAAGAACTTTGAGGCTGAGGTTTGGGAATGAGGTCAGGAGGCGAGTTTCTGAGAATGAAATTTGAGGATGGTACCTGGGGGTGAGATTGGAGGGTGAGCTTCAAGATTATCTACCACGGTTCTATGGATATTAATTCAGATCAAGGAAGAATGGCAGGGAAATCTCTCCACTTTTACATAGTTCCATAGCACAAATGACCTTGATCAATATCCATTGTCGAGAGGATAGTATGTCCATTCCTAGCAGACCGTGCAGCCTCTAAAACGCAACTCTATAATAGCTAACAATGGATCAAAAACGAGACTGGATTTCAATTTTCTCAGCTAGAAAGCACATCGGCTACGTGAAAGCTGTCTCAGGACTTAATTTTCACGCAAAGGCTGCCGCAAACGCTAAAGAGACACAATAAGAATAGAAAGTAGAACAGCAATGTCCCTCGAGCCTGGCTGATCTCCACCTCCCGATATCCCCCATCCCAATCCCTCAAAGGTTGAACCGCTGGACGAGACAAACACGCAACCCCGTCCAACGTAGAGCAAGATGTCGAGGATATCGAAAGGACCAAGCGGACGGCGTGATCGAATCACCGCGCAACTAGCAGCAATTCTCACAGCACTCACAGCACTCGAAGCAGAGAAGACCAGCGCAACTAGATGAATGTCAGTTTTGTTTTGTCGATATGTAGTTCAGACGTGCTTGACTTACAGGCCACAGCATACATCGCCGGCACCGCCACCACGCAGCTTCATCATGTCCTCCTGGGAGTTCTGGAAGAGTATTAGTTGGGTTCGTTAAGGATATTCGGGTGATTGGGTCTTGTATGACGTACAGGTTGTTCGGTCACCATGCGGTCGGTGGAAGGTGCCTTTGGGCTGGTGGGCTGGTTGTTCTCGATGCTAGTAGCATCTGAGGTAGTGTTGGGAGTGGACTCCTTGGAGGAGAACCAGGAGATGAGACCGTTGGCAAACATCTTGATTGTTGGTTGGAAATTGGAGATGCAGTCAGATGGGGGAGTGGAAGTGATGAGGTAGAAAAGTCGAAGGAGGAAAGTAAGCCCTGGAGTTTATATTGTTGGGGGTTTGGTAAGACGCACGTCTTTTGTATAACCTCGACCTGAACACTCATAGGGTGATATTGTTGACTCTGCCAATCATATATGGAGCTGAATTTTAATCCTTGTTTCTATCTGTACTATATAGCATATTTAATATTTAAGGGTCCCTTGAGATAGGACTTTGGGTATTTTTAAATATGGCTATGCATACTTCATATAGATCGTGGTGAATCCCAAGCGTAGTATACATATTTTGATATTGTTTTTTCCCTTGTATTATAACCACAACAGAGTAATTCCATTTAAGATAATATGATTATATTAATCATGCAAATCTGTCTAAAATAAAGATCTAAAAAAAGTAAGTAAGTATATCAAAATGAAAGCACCAACAACGAAGATGATCAACCCGACCCTGCCAAGTATCCCGCCAAGCCCAACCTTCCAACCATAAATTTTCCTTCAACACCGCAACCTCCGCAATATCAACCAAATCAAAATGACAACCCCCACAACCCCAGACCTAAACGCAACCCGCGAAGCAGACTACAAACGCTTCAAAAACTACGCCGCCTACACATTCCTAATCGGCGCCCCAATCCTAATCGCCCTCCCACCACGCAAACTCGACCCACTCACCGTCCTCGTCCTCTGCTCCTTCGGCGCATCCGCAAACCACATCGTGCACGACCGCACCGGCCGGAGCATAATCGACCGGATCGACGCGCGGATCTCCAGCGCACAGCGGTCATTCTCCTCTCTGCCCAGCGAGCGCGCGCAGGAGATCCAAGAACGACTCCGGGCGGCGCGCGATGCGCAGCTCCGCCATGCTGAAAATGAGCAGTTGAAGGCGCAGATTTTGTCACTTTCGGATAAGCAGCGCCGGGCTCCCGATCCGGTTTTGAAGGAGGAGATTGAGAAGCTTAAGGCGAGACAGGCGCAGGAGGAGAGCGTTGTGCAGCGGGTTTGGATGGGTGGGGAGTCTGAGGGGTGGAAGGAGAGGAGGTTGAGAGAGGAGCAGAAGGCGCTTAGTGAGGGCAAGGGATATGGGGATTTGATCCAGGAGCATATTTGGGATGTTTGGACTTGGGGTGGGAAGGATGGGAAGGCTGGGGAGGGAGTTAAGGATGAGACGGTGGTTGAGAAGGAGGAGTGAGTTCTCGATGCTTGTGCTGTCTGTCTGTTTTGTGTGTCTTGTACAGCGTCTCTGTCTCTCTCTCCCCCTCCCTTGATGTATTATATTTGGCTCTGCTTGCATTGGGATTAGGTGTTTGGTTGTATTTTTGAATTCCACCTGCCAGGAATTTATTAGGTTGTTCGTGTTGGAAAAGGCTGTTATTACTATATCTATGTACAATACATCCATTCGAACAAGCTGCAATTGGTCTACAATATCTAATCATTTCAGCGTCTACATATGTAGCTATCCCAAAACATATTGGTCACTTGACATCGTAAGGACGTTATCTATCGCGAAGGACTGCCTTTCGGCTTCATAATTTCTGTTTCCAGTCAATCTACGGTGTCTACAAGCTTACAGAACACAAACCCCAAATGTAGAAGAATATTTCTTTATTTTAAAATACATCCAAATTGTTCCCAAAGCAAAGAGACTCTCCACGACCATGGCATCGCGAGAGCTCCTTGATACAGGACAAATCTCTCCAAACATATCCCGTCTGGAAAGCTGTGAGACCTCAACGACCATGGCATCGCGAGAGACTCACAAGCAAACCAAATCCAATACATGAAAATTGTCTCATATCCAATCAATACCAAGTATATCACTCCCCAGAAATAGACAAAACAAATCCAAGATATCCGAAAACGCCCAAAACAGATGATGTCACATGGCAAAACCTCCCATTCGAGCCGCGGGATGAAGATGAGTGGATGGCTTTTTTTTTCTTTCTGTTGATGCTGATATTGATGTTCATGTTGATGCCGATGCCGATGTTGTGTTCACCCCGACGGGGCCATGGGAAAACCCGGCAAACTCCATTTGGGTGCTCGGTAAAAACCATGACCAGGCCTGCCGTTCTAAGTACAGGTTCCTTTGTTTCGATTCCTCCATTGCCCAGGTACCACTTTGACTCCTTTTCCTCCACCGAGCTTCTTCCCGGCTTGTGGTCTGGTCCTTCATGTGGACGGGGCAAGCGCCGCACCGTCGACACCAGGACCAGATGATGTTCGTATTGTCTGTCGTATGTCGATGGAGTCTTCTGTGCCCTGGTCCGGGTGGGTTGTCACCCGTCTTGGACGGTTCGTACCCGATTGGAGGAACCCAGAGGTCTTGGGGCGGGTCCGAAGGTCGGTGGATGGTGACCGGTGGACATGAATGTGACTCTGTTGAGGACAACAGGTTGATGGCGACTTGTTGTTGTTTCTTCGTTCGGCGACTAGAACAGGGTTGGCTAGGCCGCTGTCTAGTGGAGCTCAGTTGGGGACGTAGCTAGGGTCCAGCTCGCTAGCTAGTCTGAGCATGGTCTCGGCCTGTGATATTGTTAGAGAAAATAGTTACACTCAGCATTTCCTTGCAGCTTTGGAGAAGCGATGATCTTGGGATGGACAGCTGGAGGGTGGAAAGTTGGGGGACGGAAAGAGGGGCGGCGGAAAGCAGGGTAATTGAATTCAGATGTACCAAATGCAGGGTGAGTGGAAGGAGGAGGATTAGCAGCAGGAGGATCAGTAGCAGGATGATGAAAAGCAGAGGGACGGAAAGCAGGGTGACTGGAAATGGGAGGATGGGTAACATGGTGATTGGAAGCAGAGGGATGAAAGGCAAGAGGATCCATAGCAGGTTCTGGGAAAGCAGGGGGATTTAATTGGAAATGGGAAAGTGAGGGACTAACAATTTCTTTGACCGCAAGAGCACCCATTGTGAAGGCTTCGATCCTCTGTAGAGAAGTTAGTGCATGTTTCAATCCATTGGCTGCTTGCCAGAGATCACTCACTGGATCTGGAAGGGGTGGTGCGTCGGGCATCTCGATGTCATTCTATATTCAATGTTAGCAACTGATCTTTTACAAAATGGACGTGGAGGTATCAACTTACTGGCTCATCTGATAGTGCCTCGGCCATCTGAACGTCGATATTGTATTGGTTGGACTGGCTCTGGAGACCCCGATGGTTGTTGTTGGGTTGACGTCTCTGATTGCCATTTCGAGCCTGACCCTACAGTATATTGTTAGTATCAAATCATCAATGCGTGAAGGGGATAATGCGGGGAATAGGAGTACTTACAACGTTTGCTGGAGCGGGACGATTGAAGTTCGGGTTGTAATTCTTCCCCTTGTAGTTGGGGTTGAAGTTCTTGCCCTTGTAATTGGGATTTCCGTTGGTGGCATTGCCAGTGACATTGTTGGTAGGGTTGACATTGCCAGACCCGTTTTGATGGTTGTCCCACTGGTTGTTGTGATTGCCATTGCCGTTCCATTGGTTGTTCCCGTTCCCGTTGACATTGCCATTGCCATTGTAGTGGTTGTTTCCACGGTTGTTTCGAGCACCTCCATTGCTCTGGTAGAATCTGGGCCCATTGGGCACGAAAGATGCGTTGCCGTTGCGATTGTTGTTTGCACGGTTGTTTCGAGCACCTCCATTGCCCTGGTAGGATCTGGGCCCAGAGGGCGCGGAAGATTGGGTGTAATTCATCTTCTCGGGGTTCCGTATACCAAAGCTATGATGGGCGTTTGGACTACCGCAGCCTGCTCTTTTGGAGAAGCTTCGTGCAGGCGGGGTCATTCGATTGAACTTCCAAAGGTCGGATTTCAACTTCGAAGAGGCCAAGCGGATGCTCTGTTTTTGGCTTGTTTTTTTCCCTTGGCTGGGCTTGTTTCTTCTCAACCCTTTTTGTAATCCTTTTTTTTTTTTTGTGGATTTTTTTTTGGGAGAGGAATGTCTATAGGTGCCTTCAGCTGGGATACTTCACCTCAAGAGGCCGGGGACTCCCAAAGTCCGACAATTAAAGACAACTCCCTGACCCTGGCAACTTGCGACGAAGTTGGCTGGGCGATTTGATGGAGTGGAATACAGATCTTCTTCTTTGGAGGTAGGAGGGCCGAGTCTGTGTTGAGTACAGACGGCAAGGGTTGTCGAAAGATTGTTGTCGAAAGATTATTTGTCGATTGCCTCGGTGGCCAAGTTGATATGTCGGATGGAGGAACGTATACCCAAAGTGGAAGGGTATAGACCTCAAAGAGGGGATGAGAGGCACTTGCAAGGCAAATGCCGGATGTTTTGATATGATTTTTGATGATTGTGATATTTGGATGACCCCGGGGTGAGGTGAAGAAGGAAAGAAAAAAGAGCAGTCGAAGGTGAACAGAGGGGGGTTTATAATACCAAGCTGTGCTACTAAACCAATCTAGGAAATGTGCTGGGTTCGTCACCGGAGAGAATATATTGGATTTCTTTGGATTCGTAGAAGTTAATGTCTAAATAGGGGCAAGTTGATAGTTCGTACTGGATCCCATGACATATGGGGGGGGGAAGACCGTTATATGTCGTTATATGTCGAGCCTAAAGGGGAGTCGGACTGAGAAATAAAGGCAAACAATAGACCATTGTTAGCACAATAAAAGGGGTGAACAAAGGAATTCAACTTTGATTCTGACAGAGGTCTTTGGTCATTTTCATCAGAGGTCCGGAGCTCAAAATGGCATCGGCCTGTTGTCGGACTTGGAGCAGTACATGGATATAGAAACAGCTATATTTGAGCCTCAGTACCATGCCTCGTCCGTGGAACACAGGCAAAGAAAAAGCTTCGAAGTGTCTTGTGACTTTTGCTAGACTCAAGTCATTCCGATCCCAAAGAATAGCGGAAGAATAATTGTGTCAGAGCACTTCAATCGAGGTGCTGGCAACATGCTGTCGGGGCATCATGAGCACGCGCCGAGTCAAAGACAAAAGCAGAATGTTATTTGACAGAAACATTAAACTAAAACCCTGTCTTTGTTGAGTATGGGAGATAATGGCATTCTTCCGACGTACAAGGTCTTTGATATATACTTTGTCAACCACTATGCCTAATGCGGAACATAATGTCATCGTGACCATACATCTCGAGGATAATATCAAAAGCACATAGAATAATTATGTCGCTATAAAAAAATCCTAAAAATAAAGGAAAACGTGAGACCAGTAAACGAATCGGGAGGGAGAACTGGCTAAGCAAGTTGTAGTATAATTCCTACCTCGGACTGGCTGCAATAATCCCGTCTTATATAGGTTGTGATCTCATATCTCTAACACCGTCCTCGAAACTTGTGTTCCGCCTTCTACTGGGCTAGAATCTATTTTCAACTTGTCTTTACTGCTTGAACATGTCTTTTGACCTTACCTATACATTGTAAGAGAGTATGACTGAGCCAATGGGGGCGTAGAACGAGATGCGCTAAACCTTACTTAGTAACGAGCTATACCCGATCTGGAATCGGCGTTGTGCTTCAAGTGACGCCAGTACTCCGTATAGCTGCTCTCTTTGTAAAAGGTTGGTAACTTGGTTGAATAAACCTCGGTTTGTTAGGATCTCCCGAAGCCACTTGTTGTGACGGAAGAATCGTCGTAGTATGTTGGCATGTGGCATTCTATTTGTTCTCGCTCTTATTTTGCCCGTCGATTTTTTCTCGTTTATACTTCCAGTCTACCCGTGGACCCTAGGCCCGCTTACATCAACCCCACACCTTACCTTTCTGACAAGCGCCAGGAGAGACTACATACATGGTCGTAACGTTTCGATTGATAAAATCTCTACCCGGGCAGCGATTAGCAGGACAGAGAATAGGAACTATAACCGTGTAGTTGGGATATCTAAGAATAGTTTCAGTAAAAACTGTCCACAGTATCACTCAATACAAACATCATTGCCTCTTCCTCGAACTTTTAGAATCCGCCAGTACACGAACATCAAGCTAGACAGAAGCAAAGCGAAACTGAGTAACGGTCCAGCATCACTCATGGTCTCGTTCAATCATTCCCTTTTAAGGCGATCTGCGTCGTTTCTTCTTTGGGGCGTCCGCGTCATTATCCATCAATTCACCATGTCTCTTATGCTCATTCTCCAGCCTGAGGCGTTTCTTCCGAGGCTTAGATGCAATAGACGATTCACCTTCATTCGATACGAGACTGTCACGCTTGCGTTTATCCGCTTTGGGATTTTCCTTCTTCAAACGTTGCTCCTCCTTTATTTTCAGCCGTCGCTGGACTTCTGCTGAAATATCCTCTGTTCCAAGTGACACTGACGTGAACTCTCCATCTTGCTCAGGTGTTGGCTGGGAGGAAGAATCACGGTATCGTTTGGGTGCTCGTATTTCGTCCGCGCGCTCAGGACGGGCTGTGTCGTTGTCCCGAGAGATTCTGCGTCTTTTCTTGCGGGTATTGGCCTCCGTGTCAGTCGACTGTGTAGGGTTGGAGGAGCTGGAGGAGCTGGGTGTAGCATTTTCTAAGGCTGTCATGTCAATTCCTGTCTCGGTTGCTTGGTAAAGGGTGGGGTACGTTGCTTGCTTCCTTCCGGGGTAGGAGTTTGGTGGGACTTACTGCTCATCTAAATAGGTAACAGTCAGTGATATGATCAATGAAAAGGAAATTGAGCACACTACTCACCATGTGCTTCCTAGCTATCTTCAGCTGGTTCATCGCCAGTACTGTTTTGTTCACCATTGAGGAGACGGTCTGGAACCCATTGACCTCCGGGGCAATCTGCTCCTTCACCATGCTCAGCATTTCGAGGTGGGAACAGAGAACGGCCTCATGACGGGAGAAGATCTGATTGCAAGAAAAAGCCGGTTAGCTACAGCTCGCCCGGTTCACGGCTTGCGCAACAAAAACATACCTCCGACCAAGGGACTGGCGTGCCATCTGGATTGGGATTGGAATTTGGATTGGCGGGAACACCATGGGCGACTTCATCCTCCACTGTAGGATTCATGGCGGGCTTAAATTTGGGAGTCATGTTGAAATTGAAGATCGGCAGTTACTCCGCGCCAAGAGTTCGGCTTCGCAGATGACGCGCTTCCGGGCTTTGAACTACACGACAGAAAGGAGGAAATAATACGGAGTAGAAAAGGAATATTTGCTCGGATGTTTAGTTAGGATACGTTATTCAATCTGAATAGACCAGTTCAAAGGTTTATTGTCTCTATTGTTTATTTTCTATGTATTGTGCAGTGTCTCTATTGTCTACTGTATTTGCACTCAAGTCTACAGTCTCACTAGATTCACTAGTAACTCCAAGGACTGATCCGAGAAACTGAAGGTAGTATGGAAAAAGACTTTGGAAAAGATGCAAAAAGAAGCGAACAGCTTCTTGTTATTATTTCAATCTCATTGTACATTATTTTCAAGTTCCAACGCCATACATCCATGCTCAAGACCTAACCATACCACCAAAAAAAAAGCCAGCTATTCAAGAAAAATAAGTCATACAGTGGAGAACGCTCTCTCCTTACCAAGCACCAGCATCAAAGTCGAATCGGGACAGGTCTTTCTGTGAATCTTCCACATCTTTCTTCGCTTTCATGCGCATGTAGAAAATCGGACAGTCACGGGATGAGCAGATGACCTCACAGTGAAGACTGCCTTGGCATCGCTGGCACTGAGTCCACAGGCGGCCGAATCGAACCTCTAGATCAGAGACCTTGGTGAGAGTCTTCGTGTAAAGTTCACCAAGGCGAGGGCGGCAGTTCGAGCAGACTGCACCCTCCATCTCGTCCTTGCTGGAAAGGGGCTTCTTGCAGCCCATGCAGGTCTGTGTTTTCTTGGCGAACTTCATCAGTCCGCCCAGGCTCGACGCCGCTTTGGTGATAGACCGTGTGTGCTCGCCAGTGAGCAACTGGCCTGCCTTCTTCTCGCCCAAGATGGGTTCGAAGATACGGTTGAGTGGGTTTGTAAGCTGGTTGTCGAGGTAGTACTTAGTGTCGATGGGAATGTTGTTTTCCAGAACGAAGATGGGATCTTCTGCTCGTTCATAGCCCTTGGAATCACTAGAACCCTTGATCATAACGTAGGCTACACGATCACCGAGTGTTGGCGCAGAACCTGCGTCACGCTTGTGCATGCGCTCCGCAAGTTCGACGTGTGCCTGCTTGCCTGCGTAGTCCTCTTTGCGTTTTGACAGTGCTTTTGTGATGACTAGTTTCGACATATCAATCTTGTTTTGGAGCAGATCCGAAATGGTGGCCTTGACGTAGCTAGATATTATGTTAGTTTCTTCATAGCCGGGTTGAGGGATATCTCAACTTACTCTTGTGCACCATCAAGATCTCGGTCAATCAGAATTTTGTTCAGCACGGTTTCAATGACATTTTGGACCATCAGGCAGTTATCACGTCGGACGGTCTCAATACCCTTCGTGTCCATCTTATCATGTTTGTCGGGGTTCGTCCAGTACAGTCCAGCGTATCGCTTCTTGTTGATCAAAAGATAAGGGAAGTATACTTTCTCGAATTCAAGCTTGATGGGCGTGATGAACTTGGAAGAAACAAAGTCTGCCGCTTCTTGGCCGAGCTTCATCGCATCTGCCAGTTCGGTGACGCCGAATTTGACCATGACAGAATCAGTGTCACCATAGATGACTTCAGCATCATGAGAGTAACCGTTCGCGATGGTGTAGCGTGCTTCTACCTCTTGCTTTGTCTTCTCAATCATCTGGCGACCGTAACTCGTCGTACTACTGGCAATGGGAAGACAAGGCAGTTTACCCACTGTAGCACCAGTCAGACCGTAGACACTGTTTGCGCTGACCTTCAAAGCGAGTTGACGACCGTTCAGCACAGCCTGTTTGAAAGAATCAGTCTCGGTAGCCAACTCCTTCTTCGCGCGCTTTCTTGCTGATAACAGCTCTTCGAGAATTTGGGACAAGAGGCCTTTGCGAACTTTGGTTGTGCAAAACATGTCTCCATTTGGAGTCACGATGTAATCATCATCCTTCTTCAGGTTCAATTTCTCAACGCTACTCTTGTTGAGCAAGGTCGTGTAGCAGAGGTTGTGTGCCTGAATGATTGAAGGGTATAGTGATGCGAAATCGAGGGTTGCAACGGGCACTCCATAGTATCCTCGCTTCGGCTCGATAACGGTCGCACCTTCGTAATCCTGCTCGTCCTGGGGCTTGGAATTGGGAATAACGAGTTGCTGCTCTCGGGCTTTCCGGAACAGTTGACTGATGAACTTGACTTGCTGTCCTCGGGACAAGAGGAAATTAAACGGTACACCCGTGACTCTTGCCATCTCTGTGTAGTTGACAAGGCACATCAGTTTGTCCATTAATCGCTGTGGTAGATATGCATCTTTCAAACAGTATACTGCGAGTCGTCGTCTCGAATCCGGGGTACCGTTGAACAGCTCAGTAATCATGGTGTGGTGAACGTCTTCCTTTTGCTCCTTCAAAAACTCGTAGGACACGGAATTAAGGGTGTAACTTCTCAACTGGTGATCTCTCTGAACCAATTGGAGAAGATCAAGTTGAATTCTGCCGTTTGTATTCGTCGCTTTCGTGTCTCGATTGCCCATTTGCTTACTCGAAAAATTTGCATCCTTGGCCTCTGTCTTGAAACCTTTCAATCTGGTCCAATAGGGGAACCCGGTGCATTTCAAGTGCTTGGCACGATCGAGTAGGTATGGGAAATCGAAGTTGGCAATGTTGTATCCGATAATAACGTCAGGGTCCACCTTTTCCACAAAGTCGCGCCAGGCGTCGAGCATCTTCTCTTCCTTTTCAAATTCCAGGATTTGGGTATTGACGATCAAACTGCATGTATCGAGGACAAAGACGTTTCTGATGAATGGCTTCGTCTCTCCATATCGAGTAACGACGTTGGCGATTTGGATGACGGGGTCCATGTTGGGCTCCGGGAAGATACCTTTCCGTCCGGCACACTCAATATCAAAGGAGAGGACGCGAAGAGGTGCCATTTTAGCCCATTCCCCGTTCGGCGGATGAGCTACCATGTTCTGATAGTCGACACAAGCTTCGATTTGGCAGTTGGACAATCGTTGACTCTGTCCCAGAAGACGATATTTCCCAGCCATTGCCTCGACCCAAGCCATTCCAGCCAGCCCAGTATCAATCATAAAGCGCAAAAGGTATTGAATATTGTCAAATGTGAGGATTCCATCTGCGCCACTCCACATACCCTTGTAGTTCATGCTTCCACTGCCAGTCTCTAACGCACTTCGCAGTCGGGCGGCCAATTTTGGCTCAGTAACCGTAATCTTAATATAATAACTCTTTTGGTTTCCTTGAAATCCATAGATGTTCTCGCGCATTGTGAGCTGCACAGACGAGATTGCAGTGAAGCTCTGGCCTAGCTTTTGCTCTAGGAAATGTTTGTAAGGGTCGCAATCCGCTTTGGTGAAGCTGACAGGAGCGGCAATGTAGAGGTAATGTTCGAAGCCAGTGACGTGAAGGCAAACTGATTGTCCAGCCTATTAATGTTGTTAGATACGAAAACCCAGCGAATAGCAAACATATTAACCTCGGTGACACCGAAAAGCCGAATAGCAGGCTTTCCCATCAGCATTGCTTCTTCCGCATCAATCTGTTGGAAACATATGTTTTCCTTGGCTTCATCGAAGTCACCAAGCGGGGGGCGCTCCCATTGCTGGTCCTTCTCTGAGTTGTTCTCTTTCAAGTCGCCGATATCCTGCGTCAACTTTTCGAGCACCTCTTCCTCGAATTGACTTTTCTGCGGTTGGGTCGAGCCAATCTTTCGGCGAGCAATCTGCGAGGATGGCGTGAACTTCACAGACGGTTCATTGTCGAGTTTCCGCTTTTTGAGGGTGCTGGCAGATTTCAGGATACCGTTGGAATTATTGGCCGCATCGCCCAGCACCCGCTTCTGGGGAGGGATGATAGCTTCAGGCATGACGACAACTCCCAGACTGAGGTTCACAGAGTCACAATCAGGTCGGTGGTGGAAACGATGTGGGAAGAAAATGGGCTCGTAAACTTGACAATGTGTTGAGCGGGCAACTCCTTGTGCAAGTCGCGCTATCGCGCCTTCGACGTGACGTTTACGCGTGACAGTCACGTGTGATAAGATAAGCTAAATTGAACAAGCATTCGGGATGATCTGATTGGTCAAAAGGTCGAGGTCATATTTACCTAAGCAGCTCTCGATGTTTTTTTTTTCTCCTTGGATTTTCATGTCAAATAGAAGAGGTATAATTATTTTATACGATGTGTATACATAACTATGTAGCTACAGCTAGTAGATAAGTATAGCCTGCCATCGTATATCCACCTGAGAAGGCGCCAAGTCCACGGGTTCGGAAACGGATGACTCGCCTCCCTGGGCTTGGCATCGAATGACTCGATCTTAAGGCCAAGTGTTTGTCTGTTTCTTCGTTACTTCTATTTACGGATTTCCTTGAATGTACAATCTCAGATTCTACCCAAGTCACCTTCGATATTCTGCCAAGAGCCGCATGCCCCACGCCCTGCTAGAGACATTCTAGTAGAACCCGATGGAAGCTTGACACAATCCCCCGCTAGGCTTCTGTGATATGTTTATATCCTTTTGATCTCAATCCCAACGTGGCATCTCCATCTAAGGAATATCTGACACCTCTTCCTTTCTGTCTTCTTTTAATTTTACGACATTGCCCTTGATCAAAGAGCTCCCTCTTTTCTTTTTACTGCGGGGCAACAATCTGCCCAAGTTCCCGAAAGGCAGCACGGTTTATACCAACTTATGTGCCTGACTCTCTTTTCCTTCCTCTTCTTCTTTTCTTGAAATCTTCTGTGTGCTTCGCCCCTCATCTCCAATGGCGCCAGCACAGCGCTAATTGAAGTCTTCATTGCCTCTGCTGTTTGAATAAAAAAACGTATCAATATGTCGATGTTCCGATCAGCAGCAGAAATACCATCGGACTCGGATTCCGACTCAAGTTCAGAAGAAAGCCAAATCCAGGAGTCTGGGTCATCAACTCCTCGACATGCGGCAGAGAATCAAGCCCGCAGCCCGAAGAAGGACAAGACCAAGCAAGTTCCGAAGGACTCGAGTTCTACAGATGCAGACTCTTCGATCTCCTTCGGCGATAGATCAACATTACCGCAAGATCTGGCTGGTGTAAATGCCGATCAACATGCCAATATTATGACAGCCGCCCTCTTGGAATTTTACTGCCAGAGTCGAGCAGCAGACATTCTTAATGCTCAACGTGGCTCAAATAAACCGTTCAGTCGACACAGTCCCGAGGCTCAGTATCTTGGCAAGAAACTCTACAAATTCAAATCACAGTTCTTGTCGTCTCACGGTATCTTGGCCGACGGCATTGACAGAGAGGAAATGGGGCAGAGTAGGCAGAGTTATCGGGATAACCTCGACTTACTTAGTATAACTGCTCTCGAGGAGATGAATTTCCATGAACCCGATGCACGGTCTCCCACAATTGGCTCCGGCGAGGACCTAGCTTTAATCACAAAGCCTTCGATAAAGAGATCTAGCGTTGAAGATGGGGAGAATCCCACTCTGTTCCGGCGGAACACCGAACCAATTTCATCGTTTAGGAAACAGCTTCCTCCTGCTAATAAGGTGGATTTTCTTCCAACTATTCCCCATGGGCCAATGAACTTTCCCAACCCATCGATACCCCTGTTTGGCAGTTCACCCGTAGGGGTTCCTCTTTTCAGATCTCCAACAGCCCCGCCATACAATCAGCTGTCAAGATATTCCGTCGAATTCCAGGAACTCAAGATCTTGGGCCGTGGGTCCTTCGGCGAAGTGTACCACGTCACGAACCACATCGACGGGCAAGACTACGCCGTCAAGAAGATTCCACTCAGCCAAAGGCGACTTGAGCAGCTGCAATTTGGAGGTCAAAATCAGCTCGAGGTTATCATGAAGGAAATTCGAACCCTTGCCCGCCTTGAGCATACAAATATTGTTCGATACTATGGTGCATGGGTCGAGCAGGCCCATCACTCGCACCCACCTCCAGCCGAAGACCACCCTTCTAGCGCAGCAAATGACGAGTCGCAAAACAACTTGCCTTCTCCGGATAGCCCAAACGAATCCAGTATGGGGGTTGTTTTTGGGTATTCTGAAAATTCAAATCCCGAGTCCCAGTCAAGCTCTCTGCCTGAAGATCATAGCTTCAACGAGAGCGTTCATCGCTGGAACAGCCACGGGACTACCTCATCTCATCAGTCAAAGAAAAGTTCACGAAGGGGATTGGATGAGGAGGATGATGACATTGAATCCATTCCCCGTACCTTCGATGGGAACACTTCTGTTGGTCAAACATCCACTTTCGGGGATACCGATGACATCTTCACTGATGGTCTGAGCCAAGATCAGTCTAAGCTCCAAGTTCAACCCCGTTACCGGGCTGGTCAGCAACCCCCCGCGGTCATTCTTCACATCCAAATGTCACTCCACCCTATTTCGCTCGGCGCGTATCTGAACCCTCAAGCCACTCCGAAGTATGATCAATGTTCACTTGCCAGGCGTCATTGCTTCCACCTACTGCCCTCACTGAAGCTCGTGATGGACATTGTTTCGGGTGTTGAGTATCTCCACTCGAAGGGAATTGTACATCGTGACCTGAAACCTGCAAACATCTTCCTTTGTGCACCAGAGAGCAGCACAGCAGACATATGCGTTACGTGCAGCTCTGGCGAAGCTTCCCCCACCCAGTTCTGTCGTCCTCGCATTGGGGACTTTGGTCTCGTGGCAGACATCTCCCACATCAACGAGCCCGCACAGGGCGCTATGACACCATACCGACAGGGACCAAATATACAGCGGGTAGTTGGAACGGAGTTCTATCGTCCTCCGGCCAATCTATCTGCGCCTCAAACCGACCCAAGCTCACCGGTGGATTACTTTGACGAATATAAGATCGACGAAAAGCTCGATGTTTACGCGCTTGGCGTTATTCTCTTCGAGACTGTCTATCGTTTGAACACAAAGATGGAGAGACAATTCGTCTTGAGTGATCTGACTCGCGGGTCAGCCCAGGATCCGTCCGAACGCACCATTTTCCCTCCGGATTTCGCCGCCAAGGTTGATTATGGCTCGATCGTGCTGGACAATGGAATTTCCGTCGCGGATTCTCTCATGGCATGTATCAGAAGAATGTTGGAACCCAAATCGGAGCAGCGGTGGAACTGCCAGGATGTCAAGGAGCATTTGCGAGCGATGAAAAAAGCCGTTCGCCGATTCGAGGAAGCACAGGAAGCACAAAAATGAATGTCTAAAACAAAGACAGGGACCCAATGATCTTGGACTCTAATACCATATACCCAAATAATAACGATACAAATGCATAACTCCCCTCTATGAAGCACAAGATGAAGATCAGCATTCGGGCCTCGGCCAAGTACCTCTCCCCACACTCTTCACAGGCGACCGAGCTTCGTCTTCCCCGCATTAAACCACCTTGTACTTCCAAATCATCAAACAGTCAAATACAACCATATTACCTAGTTACCTATCCATCTTCCCATAGCACGAAATACCACTTCATAATGGCTGACACTCTCCGCCCCGCAACAGCTCCATACAGCGAGCCCCTTCTCCCACAACTAGACATCCGTAGTCCATACTACACAGACCTGCACCACAACCTACGCGCCACCGTGCGTGAATACATCGATACATACATCTCCCCCTACGCCAGGGAGTGGGAAGAAGCAGGCCAAGTCCCTGAAGCCGTACGTCGGCGCCATAGCAAGCTGGGCTATAGCATCGTCCATCCTCTCACGAACGAGGAGGACTCGGCCGGCCTCTCTCTTCCTGGGAATGTGCCGCGCGAGAAGTGGGATACGTGGTGCTCGCTGATTGTAACTGACGAGCTCACACGTGTTGGATATGTCGGTGTGATTTGGGGGCTTGGTGGTGGTAATGCGATTGGATGTCCGCCTGTTGCACGTTTTGGAAATGATGAGCAGAGGAAGAGGTGGCTTCCTGGTGTTGCGAGGGGGGATATTAGGTTTTGTTTGGGGATTACCGAGCCGGATGGTATGTGACTGTTTACTTTGTGGTGGAAGTATATCTTCCTAAAAACAATGAGTTGCTAACTCTGTTTACTTTTCAGCTGGTTCGGATGTTGCCAATATCAGCACTACGGCTCAACGGGATGGAAAGCACTACATTGTGAATGGGGCGAAGAAATGGATTACCAATGGTATCTGGGCTGACTATTGCACTGCTGCTGTTAGGACTGGTGGTCATGGCAGGTCTGGTATCAGCTTGCTTGTTATCCCGTTGGCTACTGCTGGTGTGACTCGAAGGCGTATGCATAACTCGGGTGTGAATGCCAGTGGTGCGTGCTTCTTTTTGATATAGCCCTGTGAAGTCATTGTCAATTAACACAACCATAGGTTCAACCTTCATCGAGTTTGAAGATGTGCGTGTCCCGGTCGAGAACCTCATTGGCCGAGAGAACCAAGGATTCCCGCTTATTATGTCGAGTGAGTTGCCTTGGACCAAGGGTTTGAATCGTTTGCTAATATTTTATTCAGACTTCAACCCCGAACGCCTTTCCCTTGCCTGTGCATCGTTGCGACTCGCCCGAGTCTGTGCCGAAGATGCCTACAACTACGCCATCCAACGCGAAACATTTGGTTCTCCGCTCATTGAAAAGCAGGCGATTCAGTCCAAGATCTTCAAATTTGGTCTTATGATCGAGCCAGCCTATGCATTCATGGAACAGCTTGTAAATATCCTCGAACTTACCAAAGACCGTCCTTCCGACGACGTTAACATTGGTGGCATGACTGCCTTGCTTAAAGTCATGTCTACCAGGGCTCTGGAGAAGAGTGTTCGAGAAGCACAGCAGATTATGGGAGGTGCGGGCTACAACAGGGCTGGCAAAGGTGCTAGAATTGAGCAAATTAGTCGTGATGCTCGGGTTCATGTAGTTGGCGGTGGAAGTGAGGAGATTATGGCCGGATTGGCGCTCAGGGAGGAGACAAAGGCAATTCGTACTCGGCGAAAGGCGATTGAGAAGAGACAGTCTAAAGTATGAAGGGATGCCGAGTTCCTCGTAGGGATATATACATAGGGGGTTGAAAGTCTCCCAACACTCCATATTTGCTGTATTTGATGACGACCAATGGGTTGCCTATAATGATGCCGAAACCCTTCAAAATGAAATTGGACTTGCCAGCTTAGAGTGCATGGGCGGGTATACTGCTTTCTTGAAAATGAAGTATTCGTATATGATCTTGTCGCTAATCTTGATTAATTGAGGATAGCTTTGCAGCCTGTGATGTTGATGAGGATGGAAAGGGTGATCTTTCTAGCATGATCATAAGCGATTTGTTTCCTGATGCAACTGTCATGGATGTTTTACAAAAAGCATCTCGAACTCCACTGACCTGTTCCCCGCGGAGGAAGTGGAATATTCCCTTCTACTTCATAGAGTAGATCACCGAATGTACCACAGCGGCAACCGCAAACAAACATAAACACATCTTTCCATGCAGTTCCAGACACCAGAGCAACCGTGCCACTCCAACCATCTGCACCGCCTCCTGTGCTCGTAGCGATCCTCCATTAACCGCAAAGATCTCCCCCACCCGTCTACCTCGCTGCTGCTCTCTCGGAGTAAGGACCAGCGTTTCGCAGGTTGGCGGCAGAAGACTCGCCTGGACCAGTATCAACACTATGTAAGAGGGAAAGAGCAGAAACAGCTGGGCAAAAAGCATGAGCCCGGCTATCAGGATGTCATATCCCACAATGTACGACAGTCCGGTTATCGCGACTTCCTGTTCCGTATCGAATAGAGCCGGGAGATGCATCATCACCGTTTCGGCTGCGGAATAGACCAAAGTTGGAAGCACTAGGGCTTTCCGTCGTTGCCAGTCACGGGGTTCGGGCACGAGGTGTAGCTGGTCGCGTGGAAGGATGGTGCGCATAGTCCAGAAGAAATGCTTCTCGGCGAGAAGGACTGATGCAATGATATACCCGACCGGACTGGGAAATAGGATGCTTGATGCTTTTGCTACCGAGGAGTGCATCGCCCAATAGGTACAGGCGGAACGGATGCCATTCAGGAGAAGACGCAGGCCGCCTTTGCGGTAGAGGACGGTAATGGTTTGGAGTAGTTGGCGGCTGGAGGGGGCTGGCTTCTTGTCCCCGTGCTCAGAAGCATTGGTTTGCTTCTCCACAGTTTCAATAATCAAGATAGACATTAAGACGTGGCCAATAATATATCGGATCTGAGGTCCATTAGCGTCTGCGGGGGGAAATAGGGATTTATGAGTGGCTTACTAGGATGTCAAGAATAATCAATAGAGCAATCGGTACTAATAGTAAAAGATTATTGGATTGGGTAGGTTCTTTTTGTATGAGTCCATGAACTCGCGCAAGTATCCGACCATCTCCTGTGGAATGAATGAAGATATTGAACAGTTGGTGAAAGAGGGTTAGCAGAAAGTGAGACGCCATTGTAAGTACTGTGAAAAGTTGATGTTCACTTTCTTTGGGAAGGACAGGCATATTATATTCTGTCTGGATGGGAAGGTCAAAAGGATCAAGCTAATGCCAAGCTAATGTGTATGGTGGCACTAAGCCCCTTAGCCCCGGGTCATTGCTGTCAGAGTTATGGCTGTAACAGGCGATCAAGAGACCCTGACTGGGTAGGTTGACAGATCATTTAGGGCAAAAGCGAAAAGCCTAGATATGATACGATACAGAAATTGATTTAGTAGGAGTAGTTCCATGAGACCCTCTTTGGTGGGATGGTCGGATCTCATCGGATCCTCATCTGGACCCTGCTCCGAGACATCCTTAAGCCACATCCCACATGGGCACCAACATGCCAAGTGGTCTAGTGCGTGTATCACAAAAACACATATACCTCATTGAACACCATAAGATCGGCATTAAATCTATCCTTGATACGACCTGGAATGGTAAGGAATTGAAAAAAAAAGGCTGGCGCATTCCAGAATTCATGCAATGAATAGTGATAAAGTAAGGATGTAAGGATAGGATCAAGGTCCACGGGTATTTTCAAGAATAACCAAAGAAGCCCAAGCCACAAGCAGACATTCTGTCAACCCTATTACACAGTATAAGGCTTTGCATTGATACCAAAGATCAAATGAGGCCTCTCAGCTGCAATCTTAAGAACAGTCTGCGCGAAGACCGAGTTCGCCCACGAGAACCAAGGACGGGTGTAGTCTCTGATGTTGGTAACATTGATAGATTCATGGACAAGCCCAAGCAAGCTGGAGTTACGAACAAGGTTGAGGTTTCCAATGATCTCAGCGTCGTCGTCTGAAGTCATAGCTTGGACAAGTAGAGACATGGGCCAGGCGTTCTCAAGACCGATATGGGGACCACCGATGCCGTGGAACTGTGGACCCACCAGGTAGTACGGGTTGGAGGCCTTGTCGGTGATCATTTTGCGTGTATTCTGGTAGACGGGGTCTGTTTTGTCCACAAAGCCGAGGTAGGGCAATGAGAGTAGAGAAGGGATGTTGGCATCGTCCATGAGAATACGTGACCCATACCCGTCCACTTCGAAGGCGTAGACATCTCCATATTTGGGGTGCGGCACAATGCCGTGATCCCGAACTGCCTTGGCTAGCTTGCTGCCACGTTCCTGCAGGTCTGCAACAAGACTTGCAGGCCCACCTGCGGCCTTGATGACTTTCGCGGTCTTTTGGAGCTGTACGGACATCATAGCGTTGGGCGGAATGAAGAAGCCTAGGATTGTAGCATCATCACTAGGCCGGAACGCGCTGCGAATTAGGCCGGTCTCGCTGTTTAGCGGGTTGCCCACACCAGCTAGGTTGAGGGTCTCGGTGCCAATGGTAGTCTCTCGCTGGAACGTGTACTGATTTCGGACGAACTGGCCCTGAGTATTGAAAGTGGACTCAGACTCCGCGTCAATGGTATTCAACACAGTTTGCAACGCTTTGTACCATCGATCGGTCAAGAACTCAGTCGAACCAGTATTCTCATGGAACTCAGTGCCTAGCTGTAGGAAATGAGCCAGAGAGTCAAGTTCATACTTGCACTCGAACACAAAAGACTCATCATAGGCAGGATGCACAGTATCCTTTTGTGTGCTAGCTTCCGGCTTGATGCCGCTGAGAGCCGGTGGCTGGAAAGCATTGCAATAGGGCGACTGAATGACGAACTCGGACTGGGTGTTAATAGCACCTAGGATCAGCGAGTAAAGACTCTTGTCCTTGGCAGCCAGTTTCTGATAATTTGTGAGCTGATTTGTTGAGTCACGCAGCCACTCGGCGTTGATATCGCCTGTCACAACGAAGGTCTGCGCGCCGGTCCATTGCGCGCCGTCCCGCCTAGCATTGGTGCCAGATGATGTGGTTCCATTCGTATGCCACCGAATCGTAGTGTCTAGGGTGTTCGGAAATGCATTTCGGAACAGCTGAGCCAGATCTTTATCGACTAAACGCGAGGTGATATCTTCAATAACCTTCTCCACGGCGGGCGATGAGAATGTCCGACATGGTTCCGCGGGGCGCTGAAAGGGAAGATTCAAGGGACCACCACTATAGGGAGCGCTGTGACATTAAATCCTCGTTTAGCAGATATTCGGTCCACCGCTATGGGATTGTAGACACTCACTGTGGTGTTGATGCATAGGAGGTGTAGTCTGGGCAGGCGCGTCGCAAGATGGCTGGGTCGTCTCTATCTGAGAGGGCGCCGGCCTGAAGGCCCAGCAGAGCTACTGCAAGCACAGCTGGAAGAGTCATGGCACAGGTGTCACGTAGGAAGAAAGTGAGCGACAGACTTGTACTGTTACAGGGAAGAAGGCCGGGGTAAATAAGAGAGGGGATGTATGTCGATCCCAACCGGACAGGGATACATTCCACTGCACGTATACAATTTCTCCGTAGCTTTTCACAAGTACATTTTGGAGCTACACAGCCTTGTATAGGAACCTTAAGGCAATTCCCTCGGAGGAATCCAAAGTACACGGTAACATCGGTCCAGGCACGATGACACTCTTCCCCACATGAAGTGCGGAGAAGATCGACATCACGGAATTTCCTTTTTTGGATTGATATACTTGACATATATGCTTTGGTATTAGATATCTATGTTTTTAGAAATTCATTGGACACCTCAATAATGCTACATCACTTCTTCCCAAAGAAAGACATGATATTACCCTGCCCCGCAGCTTTGCCAGCCTTCGCCTTAGGAACATTAACTGCGGGCTTCTTCTTAGGCACCGGCTCATCCTCGGAGAAAGATTCCCATGTCGCCTCTTCCCGGGTAACTGTAAGAAATTAGTATACCTTATCAACCGAAGGGGCCTCAGCGGGATGCACAGACCTAAGTATCCTTCTTCGTCCTTGACCGTCTTCTTCTTCATGACTTGTCGCTTGCCTCGCCGCCGCCCGCCTTGCACAGTCACTTCTTCTTTAAGTTCGGCTGGCTTGGGTGGTGGCGGTTGCTCAACAGGCGTGGGCTCCCGTGGCTCCTCGTCGGCATCGGGCATTTCTTCGTCTAGATCGATGTCAGTTGGTTCGTTTTAGGCTGGTGTTTGAGGGCCAGGGCATACCGTCAGCCTCGTCATCATCATCATCATCCATCATCTTCTTAAGCCGTTCCTCTCGCTCTTTCCTGTTTTCGCGGTTTTCGGCTGCTGCTTTAGCGGTGCTATCAGGGAACAGTTCTTCCGCCTCTTCTTCAGATGCATCATCAAGCACGACTAAAACACGTTAGCTAATGTATCAAAGCCCACTGGAGTTAACTAACCATCTTCTGCGCTCGGTGCGGCCTGTAGTCAAGGTTAGTGAAACAAGATCAATGATAAATGCTACCCGAGTAAGTGCACGAACCGGTTCTGCTGGAGCTGGTGCCTTTGTCTTCGGCTTCGCCTTGGCGAAAGAGCTGAAAAGATTGCCTTTTTGCTTGGGTGCCGCTGCTTTACCTGAAGGCTTCGAGGACGCCTGGGAGTTGGCAGCGGAGGATGGCTCAGACTTCGGTTCATCGGGCTTGGTAGCTTCCGTCTTCACTGAAGATGTTTCCTTTTGCAACGGCCGTTTAGCGGGCACTGTTGACTCAGTCGAAGGCTTCGATGCCTTGGCAGCGGGCGGCTTCACAGCTGGAGCTGCAGGTGGAGGTGGGCGCGCGCCAGTCCTCCGCTGAAAAATATAAACATTAGATCAAGATAGACCTGTCGAAGTAATGAATGACCTACCTTGACGTTCCGATTTTGTATCATACCCCATTGCTTTCCACACTCCAATGGATCCTCCTGCCCATGTGTACTCGCAATCTCCCGATTGGCATCGACCAACACATTCAAATCAGGTAGAGCTGTAGGTTGGAGACTGTAGACATGGATGGTAGATATCGACTGGAAGGTTGATTTCGCATCTGCTCGACTCATTCAGTAATCAGTTCATCTCCGATATCCATGTATCTGCGTACCTTCTAGGTCTTCCTCACGTGCTAACACGATGGAGGTAGTGCGAATCGAGTCCGAGGCTGCATCTTGGTTCGGCATTGAGCTGGGCAAGTAGGGGCTACTCTGCATCATCTCATCTTCATCGTCCGCATGGCCGTTCGTAGGGGCCGGCTCGGGCGCTTTCTGGATGCCGGAGATGACGTAGGTTGCGTGGACGGTTTGTGGCTTCTTCGCGTTCTCATTGCGGTGGAATTCGAACAGGATCCTATCCAATGGAGTGTCAGTGTCAATTCCACATCCGATTTCTGCTGCTGCGAGCGCAAAACATACTGTTTGGCCCGGTTGGCGTGCACTTTGAGCGCCCGGCTCAATAAGCGGTATGTGACCTAATTCTGGTAAGCTCTTGTTTGTCTGAACAACATGAGAAAATCATACAGGGCGCCGCTCATTGAGAACATTCTCAGCCAGATACAACTTCGAGTCCATGGTTGCTGTTGAAGTGCAAGTTGCTCCGACGCGTGCTCAACCACTTAACGCGTATCAGTCAGCGGGTCTTGGCATTTGCGGTCTCTTGCTCAAGCGGCTCTCCACTCACATTCTCCTCTTTCGTTAGCTATCGCCGGGCGAGTCCGGTTGGAATTTCTACAGAAAAGAGCTCTCGTGCTCAGGGATTTGGTATCGATTAAATGGATCAGTCGTTCGAGCTTGCCGACTCCACCGATTGGTTGGAAACGCCACTTTCACTACTCGCGCCGTTCGAATCCTCATTACGATGTCAAGTCTGCAAAGACTTCTTCGATAACCCCGTTATTACTTCATGCAGCCACACATTCTGCTCGTTATGTATCCGCCGTTGCCTCAGTACAGAAGGCAAGTGCCCGGCGTGTCGAAGCTCTGATCAGGAGCTCAAACTACGTCGCAATTGGGCGGTGCAGGAACTCGTCGACGCGTTTAAATTGGCACGACCTGGTGTACTCGATCTTGCGAGGAGGGAAAATGTGCGCCTTGCTAGGGGAGAGGACGAAATAGAGAAGCCGACCCGAAAGAAGCGCAAGGTCAACCAGGTGGAAGAGGAGCCACAGGTCCCAGAAATAAGTTCGCAAGGCCGACGGACTCGCTCTCAAAGATCCACAAATAGCTCGACAGAAGACCAAAATGTTCCTCAGATCGTGCCGGAGGTCATCGAGGATAGTCAAGACGATGAAGAATATATGCCCGGTATGACACTTTTATCACACGGACACCAGACCCGTCTAATCGTCTCACAGAAGATGGGTTGGTTTCTTGCCCAATATGCTTTCGCAAGATGAAGGAGGAGGCAGTGTTTCCACACCTGAACGTGCACCAACAAGAAGAAGGAGCGCCTAGGAAAACTCCTACAAAGCCAGCATCTTTCGGGTATGTTGATTCTATTGCATGGATCTAGAATGCGGTGCTAACTGGACGATAATTACAGGTCATTAAAAGCCATATCCCAAAGAGGCTTCACCCTCCCCACCAAACAACCCGAGCGGCTTCCGGCTATAAACTACTCCATATTAAAGGATAATGCATTGCGGAAGAAGCTCCGGGATCTCGGAATCCCGGACTGGGGACAAAAACAGCTATTGCAGAGACGTCACACGGAGTGGATGAACTTGTGGAATGCAAATTGCGACTCCAAAAATCCCAAGTCTAAGCGGATATTGCTCCAGGAACTGGACGTTTGGGAACGCACACAGGGTGGGCATGCCACAGCCCCGTCACCATTCACCACTTCCAATAATGTGATGCGCAAGGACTTCGATGCCAATGAGTGGTCAAACAACCATGATGATGATTTCAAGCGTTTAATCGCGAATGCGCGTAAAAAGAGTGAGGCCCAGTCACGATCCAATATACCTGGGGAATCTTCGTCTTCATCTGGACAGAGGGAACCAGAACCTCAGCAGGGTGCTGGATTGCTGGTGAATGGTGCAGGCGTTGAGTTCGGCCCAGATACCGATGCCAATCATGTCATTGATCTATCTGGGTGATCTCAAAACAAGCCATATTGAACTCGAATTGGGAAGCACCCAGAACAGCAAGTTGTCCTTTCACACAAGACAAATATCTCTCCCACAGTTCGGAGAGCCTCAGTTTGCTTGCATCGGGCGGTCCTCGACAGACATGTTAGAGAGCCTGTCAATAATGTTATCTGCCAGAGCCGAGTCCGCATCTTCGGCCGCACGTGCACGGCGGGAGGCTTCATCAGAGGCTTGCTTGACACTGTCCAGTTCGGCAAGCCTGTTCTTGGTGACTGCTGCCTCCTCCTTCTCTCTCGCCTCTCTGTCGCTCTTCTCCATCGCCGCAAGCTCATCATCGATCTCTCCCTCGTCAATGACCGGGCCGGCCTCGTTCATGATGCTTCCGACCTCATCCACCTTGGTCATCTCCTCCCGCAGTTCTTCAACAATATCCTCAACCCTCTCAGCACCGCCGATCTGAGTATGCAGACCGCGAAGCACACCAGTGCTTGCCTGCATGACCTGCACCATGTCCACCTGGCCAGCAGCTTGCTCGATCTTTGAATAAACCTCCTCGAGCTGCATGAGGGTGTTAAACCTCTGCTGGAGGTTGTGCTCAGCCATCTTCTTGGAACGCACGGCAGACAGCGCTGAGATGCGGTTCTTGTTCGCCAAGGCCGTCTTTGCAGACACAGTTAGCTCGGCGATCTTTGCTTCCAGGCTCGTGACCTGTTTCGACATAGTCGACACCAACGTCTTGATGGATGCAATGGTTGTGTCTTGTTGGGTGATCTCCGCCGATTCATCCGCTGATTTGAACTTGATTGTCTAGCCATCAATCAGTCAATATCTGGGTAGTCTGACCATATTATATAGTCCAACTTACCTTGCCGTCGTATGCAATAGCACCGCTATCGCGGGATAAATAAAGCAACAAGACATCAAAATCTGCATCTGACAATTCCGTCGCATCGTTCAGTATGGTCGCGAACTCTTCAACGAAGCTTTCCCTAGAGTAGATAAGGTCAAGCTTGGATGAGTTACTGCCTGTAGCTTTCTTAACTGCTAGGTCTGCCGCTTCCTGTAGGTTCTCTACCAAGACCAACTCCTGCACCTGCAGCTTCGGTGCCAAATCGCTCTCAGAACCTACAACAAAGCCTTTGAGCTGCCGAGCGCCCCAGGTCATAACATTCCAAGGACTCAGGACCCCAGGATCGATCAGCTTCCACTGACTTTTCTTTTGCAAAAGCCCAGCAGTGGTCTTGTAAACTGGCAATGGAATCATCGAATTATTGCGCACTGCCTCGTCCTACAACACCCATTGGTTAGCTTAACAACCCTTCTACTAAAAGAAAGATAATAGACCCACAAATACAGTACCCAGAGCTACGGGTCTCCCCCACTCCGGACTCTCTAAATCCCGGAGCAGCGACTCATCTGTTCGCAGAATAAGGTGGTCTGTCTTCTTCCGTTTCACAGGTGCTGTTCCACTCTTAGCTGATACGGTCGAGCCGGAACGTACCCGCACGCCACGTGAGGAGGTATAGCCGCGCTTTGCGGCTCGGTTGAGTGCTTGTTCCCATGCTGCGACGTTAACGGCGTAGCCGTCGGGGTTTGTCTTCTTCTGGGGTGTGAAGTCGGAATATAGGGAGGGTAAACGGTTTCTGGGAACATGAAACTAAGGGTAAGCATGATATTCTTCCTCTGTTTTGGTAGGCTTTATGGCTTCTCTTTGAGACTCGGTTCTTTACCTTCGGAATGCTTCCTCGTGAGTGAGGATATATTTCAGTAGTTCGCTCATCGTGCAAGGGTATGCTGAGGAGAAATGATATGCCTTCCTCCAAGCAAATAATAGATCAAGTTGGGTTTTTCAGAGTGGACCTCGGAGACAAAGCAAGATGGGGTCATCTGCGCATCCACTGCGGCCTCCCGAGGTCGTCTACAGCTTTATCGATAAGCCCCACGTGACGCGCTCGAATGCTTAAATGTACTGTGATGTTGATCACTTCATGCCATAGTGAATATATATGTTCTCTAATTTCACTTGAATATGTGAGCAGGTGACAATAAGTGGCAGCTTTATTTTATATTCCTAGAGTTCCTCGCACACTAGGTCCATACGTACACATTGCTCAAATCGGATTGTCTTGTCGTCATCTAGTATATAGCTAGCAGCGATGCCCTCCGGAAGCTCATGGACAATATCACCACTGCTATGAAACTACACGTTTAATATTTTTCTACTTTATCTGTTGGATCCACACCTACAAGATTATGCTCCCGCATATGGTCTCCGCCCGAATCTCTCGGTGTCCCAGCATTGCCAATGTTATGAGAATGCACCATTTTTATGGACGCACTCCGTCTTCTACGTTACCGCGTCCATGGTCATTGGCTTGGGGCTGCTATGTCGTGATGTACATATAGACGAGGAAGCACAAAGGCTGCGCGTTGCGCTCAAAAGTACCGCCGTACGACTGAGAACACGAAATTGCGATGTTATTGCCGAGCGTGGGGCTGGGCTCAGAGATGAGACTGAGGAGCTTAGCTAGTTATCAGAGTCATGCAACGGTCCTTGCACGGCACTTCGGCCAGGATGGTCCAGCTTGACTTGGTGAATGAAAGTGTTGAACAGAACGACAAGCCGCCTTGTTTACCTGAGGATAGTATCAATAGGCTTTTTCTCTCCCTTTCCTTTGATCCCGCGTGCGATATCTCTACAGAGAAATTACGTTTCCTCTGGTCTATCTTCTCGTAGATCTCGTCAGATGTTCATGTAGCAGTCGATACCTTCCTACTTTATGTAAGGTTTACTAAGACTTGATATTACATATGTACATACATCCATACATCCATGGATGTATTGATACTAAAGTAGCTGCCATACTCATGCTCTTTCCTCGCGAAATCTATAACTATAGGTAAACAGTACTACACATGTAGATAGTATCTTGCCCTTTTGGTCTGTTTTCTCCTCCCTTCACGTTTTCTAGCCATTTCAAAAATGACAAAATGTTTCTTATTGAGCTTTCCGCCAGCTTTTGTGTTCCCCTGTGGGGCGTCTTGCTTGATTTTTTTGATGGTGTGAAGGACTTTTTCCAGCGCCTTCTGTATGACCATGCACTACACCAATCTGAGGAGAATTGGCATTAACACGAATTGTCATATAGGGCCCCTTACTCCCCCCTCCCCCCGGGGACTTCTACTGTCGATGTCCCCCGTATTATCTGGGAGCGACGTCGGGCCCGTCCTAGTAAGTCCTGTTTTGGTGCTTTCTCTTCCTAGTTGCCGCCGATGGCTAACCATATTGTTGTTGCTAGCCTGGCGTCGCCACCCTTTCCCCGAACCTCTCATCATATTCCGCCAGTACGACCTTGAACAGGAAGACGACTATTGGGAGGCTATCGCGAGAGTCGAGGCCGCTGAGATAGCACTCTCCGATGCTCCCAGTAGTCGCCCTCTCCTCAAACGGCTGCTTGCCTTTGTGACAGCAACCCTCCAGTCGATTGCCTCTTTGATATCGACTCAGTCTGATCCTGCCGCCGTTGCGACGCAGCCAGACGCTCCTACTTCGGGTGACGCTACGATCTCGAATGACGCTGTCGAGGCTGACATTATGATGCCTCCAGTGTCCCGCTTATATACCTCGATTCCTCGGGTGCGTGTTGAATACACAACCGCATCTGACTATCGGGGCTCATACCCACTCCATGTGATTCATATACCACCAGGAGCATATGTCCTGAACTAGGTATAGATCCAATCCATGGAGAATGCAGCACTCGCCCTTAAGGCTCCTGCATCAATCTTGGGTTCAAGCAGCGGTGTGGGAGGGGAGAAGGAGAGGGTTCAAGGTCGTTGACAATGAGGGGTGGGGAGGGATGCCTGTCTGTCTGTCTGTTCGTCTGTTCGTCTGTTCGTCCGTCCGTCCGTTTGTTTGTGCTTTTTTTTTCTTGATCTTCTGTTTTCTTTTCTTTTTTTCAGTCTGTCTGTGTGCTTCTGTGGTGCGGTATGGAGACCATTTAAAGAAATATCAAATCAATATTCACAAAAGATGCTATTCTCGACATATAAAAGTATCCGGCCATATATGTAGTCTCTGTATTTGCCGACGTAAGACTCCAGGATGATATAAGAAATGTTATATATAAGATAACACTTCGATGCCTTGTTGGATGTTTCTCTGGAGATCCTTGCTTCTCGGTGTTATAGCAAAAAGAATAACAACCAGTTATAGTGCCACCAGGAATGGGAATGAATAATAGCACGGGGTAGACGTCCATCAATCATCTGAGTCGCCCTACGATAGACGATATACATATGTGCAAATATGTATAGTAGAATCACAACCCATGGAGAAAAGAACCTGATATACAGTAAATTGGGACATGTACATGTGTAGCCAGTTCAGCCAGCTGAGGTCTAAAACACAATCAAATTCCGGAGTGTCCAACAAAAATATAGCCGATCCATGGGGATACCGTATCCAATTGCAATATCCTATTATCCTCTCCAGGGTCATCACCATATCCATCTGGGTGCTTGATCCCTCTCCGACTGAATACCGATAAAGAAAGCCTGCATATATCGATTATAGAAGGCCTTATTGTCAGCAATGCCCCATTCATACACGAGCCCATTCATAACTTCTAGCCAAGTTCTGTGAGTTCTCGATGGCTGTATCTCAAATCCCCGGGCGGTCGCGCAGCAACCGCATTCTACAGTGCAGTGACCAACACCTCGGGGTCTTTGGGGAGTTGGTTCACGTTTTTCACAGCAACCACACTGACGGCCACAGCATCCACCTCTTCCTGCGCAGTCGTTCCTGGGATCAGGATGGAGATACCATTTAGGATTAGACCGATGGGCATCATAAGCCCTACGAAATGGCCCGGCTGGAAGCATGGATTCCAATTTGTAAAGTCTTCGTTCGTCACACCAATAGCCCCTCGAACAGATTTTTAAAAGGCTGAGATAGTGTTTGAGTTGTTTTTCCTCTCCTTTGGTCATTTCCTTTAACTGCAATTCGTGGCATTTCTGCTTCAAATACTCTTCCCGTTGGACATAGTATCGTAGCGTTAGGTCAAATGCGAAAATCCCCTGCAGAAGTTTTCCAAGGTTAAAGTTGTTAAGTCTTGGATCATGTTTCATATAATAATTGACAACCGTAAGGCGGAACTTTTGCAAAGAATCGAAATCGCCATACTTTTCTAGGCTGGCATCGATTCTCTCAAAGAGGGGGATGAGCACCCAGGCGAACATTTTGGAGAGTGATTACTTGGGTAGATGTATGAAATAAGTCAGACATTGGAATTGCAATTCCAAGGCCAATGGGATCCATATATACATCATGTACGTATGCCAAGTCGTTGATCTTGCCGCACCCAAAATAGAAGGCGGCTCAGTCGGACCAGGCTACGGGCGACTAAGTATGTCACCGGTTCATAACTGGATATTACCTCACTGCTTCTGGGGCATATACAAGACAAGAATTGTACTCGGCCGCCTATACGGCCTTGTTATGTTCTTTTTAGATGTCCTTTGAACTGTCTTTTTAGACATATACGAGGGCAGTAAAAAAAGGATATTCTATATGTGATACTTTTCTACATATAACCTGTTACTATATAATTAGTCTCCGATCCCTGGCCGGGATATACCTTCGCATACTTGTAAAGTGAGAGGGGATTTAAATTAATGCCTGGCAATATGAACCAATGAGAGAGTTATGAACTGGTGGCATACTTAGTCGCCCGTCTAAGTCTTCGGAGGGAACTGGGCTTAATACAACTGACAACATACAAGGAGGCCTTTACGTTATGTTATATTCATCATCTCAACGTGGTATATAGAAGCCCTAGATATCATTAAAAATGGGGTAAGAGGACAGGAAACAGGATTTCTGCTGTTGCATCGTACATACGTAAATTGATGTTTGAGCAGGCTTGTATTCTATGGTTATATGTATGCTATCATGAGGTATTAAGGCTGTGATAAGTTCAAGCTTGTTCAAAGTCATCATTGGGTGGACTCTCAGGGTCCAGAGGCCCCTGCGTTGTGTTGAGACCCCCGGCATCCAGCTGCACGGGAGGCCCAACTAAAGACCGGCGATGATGACGCATGTCGAGCTTCTCACTAGTCTCTTCAGTGCCCAAGGGATCCTCGCTAGGAGGTTCATCTCGGGCATCGAATCCCCTCGCTTCAAGATATTCAACCTTGACAGCATGACGCAGATTGTCAACGAAGCTCTGCATCTCAGGCATGGGGAACACCCCGTCAGCCTGTAGCACATCAGCATAGAGACGCTCGGCTTCTTCCAGACAGGCGGAAGCTAAGGTTGGTTGGCCAGCTTTGAGCCATTGATCGGCAGCAAGGGTGCTCCACATGCCAGCTTTTCGGCGACGACCACCCCATTTCGCTGCTCCAACTGGTGTCTTGGAAGCATAGCAAGCTGCTACCCTTTCGGTGTATAGGATCTGACCCACTGAGCCCACAAGACCAAAGTCCATGACCCGCATGGCCCATTTGGCTGCGCTCTCGGTGGCTGACCCGCCACGAGACTTGAGAAGTTCAACGGCTAGGGATAAACAGCGCAGTGCGTGTGTCGCATCTGAACAACGTGTGAGATAGGAGTAGCAAGCAGTCTCGAACATTTGGTCGACGCTCTCAAGCTTGATTTTGGCTGATGTGGCCAATGGATTTAGAAGCATGCTGACAGCGCACATTTCGTGTGCACCAGCATGATACTTCCAGGCTTTGTCATTGCCATAATCTGATCGAATCATGTCATATGTGGACGCAGCTAGCTTCCAATCGCGGAGCATGAACGCATAGTCCGCCATCTTCCGCAAGACAGCCTCCGGGGAGTCTGGACTATAAGAATGTTGTGTTGGATCGTAGTTCCCGCTGTTGCCACCCGACGATCCTCCAATACTCGAACGCGAACTTGAACCGAAGCCAGCCCACCGCCGAGACATCGACATAAATCTGCCACTTATACCACGCCTCCGAGATGCAACCTGGTCATTCCAAACAGCTACTTTATTTTCCATGAAGGGAATGACGGATTGCACCACGAGTTCTCGAATGAACGCCCTAATCGCAGTAGCATCGGAGCCAAAGAGATATGGTGTACCATCAGTACCGAGGTCTACCAAGGCTTCTAGGAAAAGGTTAGCTTATGTCGGAGTATGTAATGGCAAAAACTTGCCTGCTTCACCTGCTCCCGACAGATGCTCTGATGGCGAGAGCCATTCGCACTGGGGAACTTGCATGCTATCATCGTCTGTCACCACGCACTGGCTGCTCCGAAGTCTTAAAAGATGACAGTGCAGCCCAAAGTGCCGCTTCATCTGGTCATAAAGCTTGATAGATTCCGTGATATCGTCTCGTTCTTCGTCATGAACTAAAACATAATACCGAAGATATTCCTGGTTGACCCAGTCGGGTAGCTGTTTGTCCCCAGTGGTACCATCAGCGTATAACTGCCTGAGTGTCTCCAATGGAGCTGCGTTGCGCGAGCTGATGGCTATTACATTGGCTACCGGGTGGCCAAATGTTTCGTGGGGCGCTGTAGGTGCCGAACACAGCAGTTGTTGCAAAAACGACTTGCATAATGGAGTTGTTGCAGGCAATCCCAAAACATCCTTTGTGCGTACCGATGCACCAAGCATGCCATTTGAACTGTCCAACTGCTTGGTCAACACTTCTTCCATCTGCACCAGGGGTCCGGAGTCTCGACTAGCCGGAGCCCTGCCGATCCCTTTGAAATCAGCAAGGCGCACTCCATAGTCCTCCCAGGCACGACTCGAGCCTATACTGTCCCGAATCACCACCTTTCCAGAAACTGTTTCTCCAAAGGGCCGGATCAGCTCCCAGAATCCCCCCTTGAACCCCTTGTTCCTCACCAATTCATCGGTATCCTCGGAGGCATGGACTGCGATCGTAGGTGAGAATGACCGGATAATTGATGATCTTATATCTTCCGAGCCATCAGCCCTTCCATCAAAAGGCGAACCGATTGATGACCTTGCTAACTGTGGAGTGGAAGACCTCCCAGAGCGCGAGTGCGACGAGCCAGTTCGTATTGGTAGATCGGCGATCGTGCCTGAAAGAGGCGTCGGCGATGAGACTGACTGGGATTCTGCCAGTTCTGCATCTAAAGATTGCGTTGTTTCATGCTCCCCGGGGTATCGTGATGGTGATGTGGATGCGACTCGCGCAACGCCGGGGGAGAAGGACGGCGGAGGTTTGACCGGAGCAGCATCTCCGGGCGATGTCATGGGCGGACACCTGCTGCTTTGTGCAGATTTAAAGCGAGTGTAGTTGATCGATAGGCCCCATCGACTAGTAGATGAGGTCGCACGGGGGTGTAATAGAGCGAGTGGGATGCGGCTTCACGGAGGTGTTGTTGGGGAGAAAGCCAAGTCGACGGATTCGGGCCGATAAGCACTGACACGGGGAACAACAAAATAGAGTGACGAAACCTGTCGACAGGTTGGGCCACTAAAGCCTTTTAAGGAAGTTGACGATCGTCTTGTCAATTGTAAATGCAACACAGAGAGTACTTAGGTAGAAGCTGATTGTCGATCTCCAAGTGGTGATGCAAACCACGTGAGGGCCATGCTTATCGACAATCAAACTGACTCACTTTCTCAGAGCATCTGATCTGGCTGTGTTCAATGCTGTCGCGCCCTTTCGTGTGTTTATTTAAGGCTTCTGGTCTCCCTTCAGTTAAAGCTCCACTTGCCCGCACTCTAGCGAGAAGAGCTGGTCAAATACGCCCGTTTCAACAACAACTACCCCTCCGAACTTACTCTGCATCTGTACCTTGTCGCACTTCCATGCGCAACCCCGAATCGGACCCAGACTTCTCAGAACGAGTCAGCAAGAAGCGACGCATTTCTTCCCCGACGCGGGAAGGCTCATATGCAACCATGAGCCCCGCCATGCCTACCATCGAGCTCACTCCGCTTGAGAGCACCCTACGAACCCTACTCCTCGATGTGGCACAATACATCACCGAGCAGAAAATGGCAGAGGGAGGCAGCGCAGCGAAGGATCACACCGAGACTGTCTTGCGCTTCACAGGAGGGTGGGTCAGGGACAAGCTGCTCGGAGTCGAGAGCCATGACATCGATGTGGGCATCAGCAACATGACGGGATACCAGTTTGGTATGGCCCTGAAAGACTACCTGGATATCCCAGAGAACCTTGAAAAATACAAGACAGGCCCGAATGGGGAAATGCACGACGCCATTGTGAGCCTTCACAAAATCGAGGCCAACCCAGAAAAATCAAAGCACCTCGAGACCGTCACAACTAAGATCTTCGGCCTGGATATTGATTTAGTCAATCTGCGCAAGGAAACTTACACGGATGACAGCCGAAATCCTCAAATGGAGTTCGGCACCGCCGTCGAAGACGCTCTGCGACGCGATGCAACTATCAATGCGCTTTTCTACAACCTTAATGAGTCACGGCTGGAGGATCTTACCGAGAGAGGACTGGACGACATGAAAAAAAATATTATTCGATGCCCAATGGAACCATACCAAACCTTCAAAGACGACCCCCTACGTGTGCTTAGATTGATCCGCTTTGCGAGCAGACTGGGATACCAAATTGAGCCCGAAACCGAAGCCGCTATGCAGATTGAAGATATCCGCGAAGCATTGAAGCTGAAAATCAGCAAAGAACGAGTGGGAGCGGAGCTGGAAAAGATGTTGCGTGGTGAGTGATTGCGCTTGCGCTTGCCCTTGTCCGATACCTTACATTTCTAACCAGTCGTATCTCATATCTTAGGCCCCGACCCTCGCGGTGCATTGCAGTTCATCGATCGACTCCAACTATTCCCCACTATCTTCGCTAATCATCAAGATGAAGTCAAGGCCGATACATCGACATGGCCCCTTGCCTACAACACATTGGCACGATTGCTGCACCCAGAGGCCGGTGACAGCGAAGAACTTCAGGCAGTTACTAAGCGCATTCGTGAAATCCTGTTCCGCGACGAAACTACCATATACTACGCCTGGATGATTGCAACCTTTGCTCCCTGGACTTCGATCCCCGGCCGTACCGGGAAAGGATCCAAACCCGTGCCCCCGCGAGCGGTTGAGGTTGGCAGAGACAGCCTTCGCAGTGATAACAAGACGCTCAATGCGCTCCGCGCTGCTGCTCTGCATTACAAGGAAACAATTGCAACCAAAACTGCTCTTCTCGCGAACCAGATGAGTGGAACACCGGCAGAAATCCGACAGCGCATTGGGTTGCAAATGCGGTCGTGGAATAAGGACTGGAAGCTTTGCGTTCTCCTGGCTATCCTGCAAGAAAACATGGCGCTTCGTGACTTTGCAGAAGGTAAGATTCACCACCCCTTCATGATAACCTCACAATACTCACGATGTGTAGTGGCCCGTGAATACGATCAGTTCCTTGCGTACATTGTAGAAAAAGATCTGGAGGGTGTTTGTGAGCTCAAGCCCATTGTAAACGGCGACGAAATTATGAAAAGCTTGGGGGCTAAAAAGGGACCCTGGATGTCCAAAGCAGTTAACATGGCCCTGGAATGGCAACTTCTTCATCCTGATAGCACCGACAAAGAAGAGGTGCTGAAGGAGATCGCGGGTCGACAAGCAGAATTGAAGTGACGTCCAGATGAAGATCCCGATGACAAATGAAAACCCCGGACAACTTAAACTACTTGAACTCCGAATGTTTACAATTTTTTCTCTTCCATTTTAATTGTAAATATTTCAGCAATGGATAAACTGCGCAAAGAAGCCCGTGAGGCTCTCGTGCAGAGTCCCGGCAAAATGCCCATCGGTTTCTTCCCCGCCGTTGCGGTTGCGTCCAAAAGTGATTTGCATCAATTATGGCAAGACATTGCTGCTTACGATCACTCGACGCATTTGAATGTATGTTTCTATCCATTCAAATTAAGACAAATGAACTAATCTTCCAGATCTGCGAGAGCCTGGTTACAGCGACCAGTTATATCGACTACTGGGATGGGATGCTGCCAAATGATCAAGGCCCGCGACCCTTGAAACCAGCCGAGGCCAAAGCCGTGAACAACTTATTTGACTGGGCCAGTGCTGCCGCTTTGCCTTCTTCGGATTTTGCAGTTGATTTTGATGAGACTGCCGAGATTTCAGACAGTAAGTGTTTTTATCAACATATGAAGCTTTTACTAATTGTGCCGCACAGATATCATCAAAGCCCAGAACGAGAGTCGGTTCAGATCTGAGCTTGCTCTGGAGCTGATTCTAGTTTTAAACAAGCCCCTGGCAGGACTGCCAAATGGCAAACCAGAAAACGCAGCGGACATTCTCCTCGCGGGGGCATGTTTTGCCAACAAGCAAAACCCATGGGCCACATCAGACAGCTACAATGCAGCGTCGATGCTCATGAACGTGTGGGTTCAGGACACTCGTCGCGGCAATACATTCTGGCCCGCTATCGACTTCATCCTCAGGGAGAGAATTAGACCTCTTTTTGCAAAGACAAAGAATCCCGCCATCACCAGCGCCGGCCGCAAGAACTTCCATCCTCAAACCCTCCCTCGCTTCGGTGCAAGCGATCTAGACGCATCGGCCAAGCCATGGAAGACAACCGATGTCTACGTCGGAGCCGTACTGTCATGGATCCTCTCACAATACCAACCCGAAGACAAGACCCAATTCGAAACGCACTTCCAGCTTTTCGTGCCCACTATCCTAGCAATGGTCGACGACAACAACCTCCCATTCAAAACAAAAGGTTGTGCTCTACTCACTCAGCTACTGCAACCGATCCAAGAAAGCGGCTCGGACATCCTCCGCCGAACAAACCTCACCTCCGTGTTCGAAGACGCCGTCACGCCGTGTCTTCTATCCCTACCATCCATCACACCCGAGGATAGATCCTTAGACCTACTAGGAGCAGCATACCCAGCCCTCCTCTCGACCCTCAAAACCGCCTACAAAGGCCCCACCCAATCTGAAAAGGATAAAGAAGCCTACACCACCAGCCTCGCCAAAATCCTCCGATCAAACCTCATCTCTTCATTCCACCACGTCAGCTCCAGCACTCCAGCCTCGGGCTCAACCGCATCATTCCCACACCCCCGTCTCTCAACCTTCCTCCTAGAAAACATAACAATCGTCACCAACGAGCTGGGAATTCATACTGCAAAGTACCTCCAAGAACTCATCCCAGTCCTCTACACAACACTATCAAACCCATTCGGAACAGCACACCCTCCACTCCTACTAGCCGCAGCTGCAGCTACGCAGGCGGTGATCAAGAACGCACACCCACGTATCTGGCGCTGGCGTGGGGAGATCCTGAGTGGATTGAGTTCGTGCTGGCTTCATATTTCCGAAGATAGCGGAGGCTCCGTGGCTGAGCTGGCTAAGCTGAAGCGCGAGTTACAGCAGACGCTGCAGGTTTTGAAGCTTGTTTTGTTGAATCCTGTTGCTATTGCGGCTGATGGACTAGAGCCGGAACAGGTGCAGGTGAAGGAAAACGTGGAGAAGGAGTTCCAGGAGCTTGTTGATGCGGATGCGGAGCTCATGGGTCTGTTTGTCTGAGCGTTACTGGCAATGTATGTCTGGGAGGTTATTTAGGAAAAGGATTATAACAACAATTATGGCAATCTCAATTCAAGGAAGATATCTGGTTGGTAGTAAATAGACACGATCCATAGGACCTTCGATAAAGTAATATAACATGCAATGAGGGTATCAATTTACTGTACTGAGCGCCAAAACAGAAATAAAAAAAGGGTACTCAAGTTCGTAGCATCATGGATCAACTCTCTGCTTGAAAAGACTCTTCCCGCGCAACCATTGGCGGTACCGTTTGTACCTCTTCTTCTCATAGTCCTCACCCACGACAGTAAGACCGTCCTCGGAGACATCCAGAAACTCGGCATAAGCAAGCATGTTTATCCCAGCCCTCGCCTCCAGCGCAGATTCCTCGACATTGCACTTATTCGCGTACTCCAGGAGATCGAGATTGTAGCCGTGGTCTTGCAGTGACGAGGCAGTCATTTCATCTTCGGATGTGACGACAAGCGGGACCTTGAGGGGGTGATTGATGTACCGCTCGTATTCTTCTGCCTCAGCACCGGTGACAGAGGGGCTCAGCGAATCGCTGACTAGCTGGCCAAGGGTCCACTGGGCAATTTCCGCTTTGCTGGGGACAGAAGGGTCAGGGGGGTTGATGGGTGGAATGCGGGATACATCGGGGATTTTGAAAGCGGGCTCTTTGATGATGCCCGTAAGAGGGGGTTGTTTCTCGGATGACGGTGGTTGGTGGGCCCATGTTTGTGCAGATTCGGGTATCGGCATCGTGCTTGATGAGGCGCGACTGCGGCTGTTGGATGGTTCTTGGATCTTGACGCTGCGCTGTGGTAGACGCTCGCGTTGGATTTGCTCTGGGGGGATGCGGGGCACAAAAGGACTGAGATCTGGGACAGGGTGTCCTGGGCGGACAGGGGGTAGGTAGCGGGACGTGGAATTCATTTTCAAGGAGAAAACTTTAGAGAGGGAAGACAGAGCAAGTGGTCGGTAGTATTCCAGCCAGAAGTCATCGAAATGCGAGAGGGGTTCTTTGGGATGGAATGGGAGGGGTGGGAATTCCCTGGGCTTTAGGTATTCTGGTGTGTACCAGGAGATGTAGCTAGGTTTCTTTCTGTCAAGATAGGATTTTGGATCGGTGTGATGGAGATAATGATCCGTAGGAAGATCCCAAAGCATCGGAATGCCCTGCGCGAAGGTGTAGTTTCCAAGAAAGAGATTATATGCCTCCTGGCGCTGAGCATCAAGGAAAGAGTTGTTGTAATACCGCTTGAAGCTTTCCACCATATCACGAGAGTGGCTACTCCATTGATTGATCTTGCGGTAGGTAGCCATGGTGTTCACCAGATGCGATCCACCGTACTGAATAGCGATAGTGTCTCCATGGTCATGCCACATATTCGTGAAGAGATTGACAGCGTCAGTATCATATTCTACAGTTGTATCATCTATGACACCAAGAGCATGGAGCTGATAGCCAAGGGCCCTCTTGCCAATGACAAACTGCGCAGCATTTGTCCGGTCAAGGCAATCAATGCAGTTGGTTCTTGCGACACCGTTCTGAAGCTGCAAGCCGGATTCTGCGTCATCCCCATTCTTGAAAAACCCAATTTTGGGAATGATATCGCCTGCAATATCTTCTAATGTCTCAATGACATCTTGATCCCGGCTTTTTGCGGCACGGCTCATATCCCACGCCTCGTAGATGAGCTTTTTGTCCTCGGGAAGAAACTGGTTCAAATAAGTCACAGCGTTTGTGAACTCTTTGAGAAGTATTGACTCTCTCGGGGTTCGTTCGCGAGATTTGACCAGGTTCAGGACATAGACTGGAGCGCCATATCTTCGAAATAGATCGTCGAAATGCAACGCCGCAGCCGAGTAAAATGGATCCACAAGATTAAGCTCAATATCCGGTTTGGGCGATACTCCCGTGTTTTCTTGGGTCCAATGAAGAGGAATGCTCCCACGGTGTTGAACATATGAAGTATAGTGAGGGTTTGCATGAAGTCTTGGGCCAGCAGAATGGAATGATGTTGTTGTCTGTTCACATACAATCTGCTCAGTCTCCACATCATTGGCCACGTATCCCAGGTCATTTGCGCCTCGTTTGAGAAAGCGGGCCCCAGCAAAGAATCGAGATCGACGCGCGATGATTGTGATGTAGACCACTCGTCCATATACACTCATCTTTGACTGGTCCACGTACCCATGAATGATAGGTAGACACCACTCATAGGGATTCTTAAGAGCCTCAGCGGCCGGGGACAGGAGATGATGGTTCCAAATGAACATGGAATGGTAGTCATGTGAAGACGGTTGTGGATGGCCATCCCGGTGGACCTCGCGATCCCGGCAGATATTATGCTGGAGTGTGCGAGTGATGTCGTAGGAATAGCTAAAATAGAAAGAGCGCGACAAGTCCAGATTATTCAAGATCGCAATATAGCGTGCCTCCTCCGACTGCTTCTCGGCCTTAGGATGTGAAGGTTCCGAGGTGGTTAACGGGATCAGTTCAGTTTCATCGATCTGATAGACATTGTGACCACCCAGCATGGCAACTTGGCTCCTCTTGGTAACGAGTAGCATATAGTATGCGCCCGTGAATCGGATGAATCCGAGCAATGCCCATGCACTGCACTTCTGGTTCAACCCGCCAGAACTCTTGTTGCCGTCATCGATTGCATCCAGCAACTGAACCATCTCTCTTTTGTTGTACACCATGTCATCCTCGGTAATACTCAACTCACCGGAATCCGAGGTCCGATCAATTTTCAGAATCCGAAAACGAGTCTCCGCCAGATTGATTCCGACCATATAGAATCGGGTTGCAGTTTCGTATAGCGTAAATTTGTGCATACGGTTGATCCCTTCGTCCTCCGAGTCTGAAACCGATCGGTGCTTCTGCGCAAAAGTCGGCGAAGCCTCTCGCTCAAAGGAAGTTGCCACCTGCGGCTCCTCGTCTTCCCCATCTCCTTCCTCTTCCTCCTCAATCCGAGCTCCAGGCGGTGGGTTGTACGGCAACGGGAAATCCGACACGACGGAGGCGTCGTCGATTATTCCAGCATCATCGGCGCGCTCTATCTGCGAAGACGATCTTATGCTTGTCGTTTGGGTCGCAGTTGGACCCCCTGTGGTTTCTTTGGCCAAATTCGGGTCTGAAGGGCATGGAATCGGGAGATGGTCATCGTGGAAAGGTGTATCCTGGGACACTAGTCCGATGAGAGAAACATCATCAAAGCTCTCCATATCTGAAGAGGTTCAAATCGACTCAAAATGCAGCTGGAAAGGCTGCATATTCAGATGATTTCAGGTCAAAGGCGATGTTTTGGAGGTCAAAGAGAAAGGTCCCCACACATGACGTCGCGGTAAATAGCGGCCAATTGGTCCCAAACGCCTAGAAATCACTCTTGTATGGGGGATCCCTTTCATTTCATATATTTGGGCCTCGTATGTGTTCTAGTTCTATATATGGATATCATCCAAAAGTCAATCCACACCGTCTATACTACAAGACTTTCGACTTCTGCTAACTAGTTATGTAGTACTTAACCCTAGAGGTACCTGTCACAAAAGCTTACTAATCATGGGGTGAATGCCCAGGTGCTTTCCATCTGATCACCGTCTCTCATACTGGACGTTGCCTCTCCATTTCTATACACATTAGCTCTATGTTAAGTTCTACCAGACAACTAGGGATTTGCCAAAGTCAGGGAACTCAATCTTCAAGACATTCTGCCAATTCTTTCAATCCTCCATCAATTCTCCCCCTTTTCCGAAAGGGGAATCAGTGGAGGGATCCCGCGACTCCTCACTAGCCCGGGACCCTTGTCTTGCCAGGGTCTGTAATTTTGGTAAATAAATAATCATTCGTAAGGGCCCCAGGGACAGTTAGTCCACTGCGGGACCCTTCCCATTAGTACATAAAGGCAAACCCTGCTCTTGATACAAGCCTTTCCTCTCACAACTCTCATGGTCAGGCGTGAAATCAGTCAAATCCGATGGGCTTATCGAATCTTCCGACAGAATTGGTACAAGCCATTGCGGAGCTTTTGAGCGAAAAAGATGTTTTGGTGTTCGCTCAGCTGAATCGTCAATTTTTCGATATCTTAATCGACTACCTCTACGCTCGCAATGCAACGAGATCCAATGCGTCAGCCTTGCTATGGGCTGCAGACAAAGGTTATGAGTCAACCGCCCGACAAGCCCTCGCCAATGGAGCCAAGCCCTCAGCAACGAACCGCAGGGGCGACACTTCTCTCCATCTAGCCACAAACGCAGGAAATCTAAGGATGGCTCGATTCCTACTAAATGCCGGAGTGGATGTCAACAAGCAGAACAAATATTCGGAAATCCCGCTCAGTGCACCGGCCAGAGATGGCAACGAAGAACTGGTAAAACTCCTTCTTGATCAACCAGGGATCGACCCTGATGTGTTGGGCTGTGCCCGAATTCGCCCCCCCAAGGCTCCGGGGACAGACACCATTATCATATGCTGCCATGAATGGTCACGTTGATGTTCTGAAGATTCTCCTTGCTACAAACCGGGTGGATATCGAGTCAAAGGATTCGCGTGGCTGGACGCCGCTGGCATATGCAGCAGCGTATGGACAGGCTGAGGTGATGGAGGTTTTGATCAACGTGCCAGGGATTCAGCTCGAATCGAGAGCACAATGGGGCATAACACCATTGATGCTGGCTGTGATTCATGGCCACGAGGCTGTATCCAGGATTCTCATCGAACAGGAATCCGTCAAAGGCGATGCTACATGCGACGCCGAATCTACAGCTCTTTGGTTTGCGGTTGTGCAAGGTCACTGAAATATTGTCAAGCTGCTCTTGGACAAAGGGTGCAATCCTCATCTCACCTGCTACAAGGGCAATACACCGCTGTGGCTAGCCATCGATCACGGGCAGGAAGAGATTGTGAAGTGGATGCAGCAGTCAGAGCACCAGCCAAATGTTATGCTTAATCCCACGGAACGGAGGAAACAAATGATATAAAGTTTGAGCGCTTTGGAGAAATTGAAAATGGACAGGCGACGGCGTCCCGAGTGATACCAATTCAAACTATCCTAGCGGAATTGCTTCCCTATTTAATCTCTTGCGTTTGCACAAATCACAAGCCACTTTCGAACCTCCATCTATCCCAACCACTGAGCTAGTCCAGGCGTTCCGTCAAAGAATGAGACCCGTTCTTTACCACCCCATTCCTGCAGAGAATACCAGTATGTCACAGCAAAGTAAGCGTACGTTTGCGCATTCATCGTAGCGTCTACAGGTTCTCCATTTCTGGTATGTAATTCCCCACCTGCAAGCAAGAGAACCTCGTCTAGTGCATCTAATATGGATTAGTAACTATGTGTATATGGAAACACTAGCGGGGGCCAAGTTGGACTCACAGGTCACATCTGTCACCATGTCTCTCTTGCCACGCTCATCGAAACACCATGCCCTGACGAGATGGGCCAACTCGTGCAACAACGAGCCGGCACCACCGGAGATATAATTGACCGCCAAGATCTCCTAATGAATATAAGTTGATTTTGTGAAATGAGTTTCACCAAAGTACGATTTAAAGATCCTCAATCTGGACTAGACTTGCGCCTCAGGGTTGCACCACCGTCAACCGTTGCCCTCGAACTTATTGATCCTAAATCTATTTAATGTAGGAGATGTCTCACATAAACCCTAAGCTTTTTTTTTTTTTTTTTGTACTCCATACTCCATACTATATATTAACTACTGCTAGTGTCCTTACGCTCCTATTTTATAGTACGTATATTGTAGTTACGGAGTACCCACAACGCTGTATGTACTTATTGCGTTGGATCCTCTGGTCCACTTCATCATCTCAAGGGCTAGGAATTGGCAAGGTTCTTCGAAATGTATATCCACCCTACATCTTTTCGTCGCTAGGTCGCTGGCACCTTGCGGGCCTTCCCTCGGTTCTTACTGCTGTGTCAAAGGAATCAGGGCTAGCTTTCTTACACTGGCGGTCATGAAACACCATCAGTGTTTTTATAATGTATTATACCGGCATGAGGCAACCGGTTGGGAGCAGTGGGGTACGAAACAATGAACCCGACGAGGTTACATTTGTAGATACGCAGAAATTAGCAGTCTGGCCATGTGTTGTGAGGAGAGTTCAAAGAATAAAAGTCTTTTGTCCCCATTTTATATGTACTTAACAATCCCTAGATGACTTGATCACATATTCCGTATCCTACAATGCTACAATGACTTTTATCCACCTATCAATATTCTTAACCACTGCCTTGGCCATAACAGGAGTTCAAGCTTCGTCCGAATGTTGGACATCCGTCCACAATGAGACAATCCCTCTGTTTAATAGTTCCCCAATCACCTTCAGCTACAAGCTGAACACGGCCACCGGTTGTCTGAACTGGTGTGGTAAAGTGGAGAAGTGTGAAGCTTGGGTCTTTGTCGAGCATTCAAAACAGTGTGATCTTCACCCCAAGCCGGCGCTGACCATTGACCAAAACGCCGGCTTCACCTTTGGGGGTTGTGATCCAACCACCGTCACCAAGACTCAGCTGGCCGTTGATACCCCTATCATGCCACCTAGCGCTGCTGTAAGCAGCACTCGTGTAGCAACGAGTCCAAGTAGTTTGGTTCGCTTCCCTCTCTTCAATTTAACTCCGTTCAGAGCTGCCGCTAACAATGAGGTTCTTTTTTTTTAGCCCCGTACGAAACGCGGAGTAGGCCATCACATGCACGGCCACCACCACCACTAAGAGAATGTTGAAGTGACAGGGTAGAATTGGAGACCTGATTATGTGTTAAGTATAGACGTGAATAGCATATACTGAAGTATTTTTAAGCATTACTTAATTATAGAGCTCTCCTTAAAAAATGCTAAGGGTGAACATGTCGTGCTAATAATGCCCAAAAACTATGAGATACTAATCAGGGAATACACCACACAAATCTACTACGCCTATAACTAACGCTAAGCGTTAAACCCAGAGGTGTAGCGGGCAGAGATAGAAATATCTATAGTGGCGTTTCAAAAGCTCTAGGTACAGTACGGCCTACGAGATTGAACACGATGGACACTAGGCCTCACTTATGTAGGAACCGCTCAAGTGATCGAAATCTACATCCAAGTGCTACCTATCAAGGCCAATCGATGATAGTATGTAATATATCTGACCGATTATAGAGAAATGGAAGACTTAGTATCTTCCTAGAATAGGGAGCCACAAATGGTGATTACAAATGTCTTAGCGATGGCCTCGAGTCTGTTGGGAAGAGTCACCTCCTTCCACCACAGCCCAAATGGCCTGAACGGCCATTAGCATGGTTCTCGACAGTGCGAAGAAACCTTCGTTACACCACCGCGGACATTCATGAAGCCATCGAATATGATTTAGGAATTACTATATAACTACCCGTATAACACAGCGTAGATGGTTTATTCAATATATATTAGTAGATAAATATCAAGTTGCCTTTTTCTGATTTTTTTTTTATTTCAGCCCCCTAGTCTTTATTAGTGATTAGTTACAGGGTCCGCTGAAGTTCGATATGTATATCAAATGCTATATATCGAGAAGTCATGTACATATCCTAAACCCCCAGCACCTTTTTCTACCGTCTACCTAGAAAAATTGACAAGGAGAAAAGATCTGCACAAATACGCTAAAATGACTTCCCAAAAACATGACAAGGCTGCATAAACGGCCGACTATTCTTGTCGTGATTCATGTATCAATGTATATAATTTCTACAACTATATGGTCCACATTCTCCTAGCAGTACCATACAAGTCCTACCGAGCCAGTAAATTAGCTTGACAAAATGTGAATCCTTAGTTTCACTTCACACTTCACATACAGGATCCTGCACCAGACCTTCCCCTACTCCACCTAGAGCCTTTGTGTATCATTTGCTATTTGCCATATTTCATTTGGACATATCAGAAGGTCATGGTAAATTCAGTTTGCCTTGTCACAGCTTTTTCCTTTATCTTATATTGCATACCTACATATAAACCCTCTTGCTCCCACTTCTATCCATATCCTCTCGCTTTCCTCACACTTTTCAGTTACTCCTACTATCTCAGCACCCAAGTACACCCTAACCTCTTATTCTAGTATCTCTCACTTTCACTGTATTTCTAAGGCTAGACTACTGTCTAACCTAGCAAGTCAGCGTCTCTTTTCTCTTCTTCTTATACTTCGATATCACACCAACTGAATTCGCACCTGCACATTGCCTAGTACGCTCCCAAAAGTAACACCCTTTATATGTTTTATGCTCACAAGGAACAGTCATGCCAGAGAAAAGGCGACACCGGGGAGAAGAAGAAGAAGAAGAAGAAGAAGAAGAAGAACCATGAGTCGAGGATGCTAGTGCAAGGAAACGTCAACGGCAAGACCCCGACAAAGCTATCCGGAAACAATTCGAGATTTTCAAAGATTCCAATTACCCAAACGACCGAGGTAAGTGTAACGTGTGTAAAATGGTATGCTCTGCGCATACAATACAACAGCTGAAAACCCACCTCGCCAAATGTCCTGGGCCTGGCCTCCGCAAGCCGACAACTGAAGAGACACGGTCTCATTTTGTCATTGAAGACAAAGATGGATTCTCAAAGAAACGGGCTACATGCAAGCACTGTGACTCTGAATTGCAAGCCAGATACCTTATTCAACACCTCATGAGGTGCACAAGCCCAGACCTACAAGGTACATGGTACAAGATTGGGACCACTTCTTGCCACGGCTGCGGAACGGACGTCGTAAACCAAGAAATGTCCGCACACAAACTCACTTGCTCCGCGGTGAAGACTTATTGTCCTCGTTGTAACAAGTACCTGCCCCGAGGCTTAGTACCGGAGCATTTGGAGACCTGTCGGTTGGAGAACTGGCGTTGTTGGCATTGCAATACGTCTAGTATCCCTCTGGCCGAAAGGGAAGAGCACAAACGGACTTGCATCTGGTTTAAATGTAAACATTGCTTCAGGATCTTTCCTATTGGGGAGAAGTCAGAGCATCAAAGCAATTGTCAAGTTCGGACCTGCCAATTTTGCCGTGTCAAAATGACCAAAGATGAGAAAGTCGAGCATCGTCGGATCTGTGAACATCGCCCTTGCCGCCATTGCGGTAAGAGAATCCCAGTAAACGAACGGGAGGCTCACGAAGAACACTGTGAGAAGTGGAAATGTACCCGCCGTTGCGGCATAACAACACAACGAAGCGAGAGACATGCTCATTCTGCAGTATGTACGCGTTGGATTTGCTGCCACTGCAGGGAAAACCTACCGAGAGTTGAACGTGAAGATCACCAACAACAGTGTTCCTCTCGAAAGTGCCATGGATGTGGAGAATACATGTCCAAGGAAGCTTTCCAGTTGCATAATTGCGAACCTTGGAAGTGTTCCAGATGTAAAAGGAATCATCTGCCGCTGGCAGAAAAGGCCCAGCACCTTGAGACATGCCATTTCCACAATTGTTTCGCCTGTCATACGAGCAAAATTCCTGACGATGAGTTCGAAGACCACAAAAGAACATGCCAGTACCGCTGGTGCTCTCGTTGCATGAAGGGCTTGATTCCCGTGGATATGGTAGAGGACCACCAGATTTCGTGCAACGCATGTCACAGCTGTGGTGACCCTAATGGCTCACTAGAAGAGGGACATAGATGCCTTGTCGCCAAGTGCCCAAATTGCAGATCCCGAATCAAATGTGACGAGCTTCCTCAACATCTCCTCACGTGCGAAGTTGCGATTTGCAATATTTGCAACCGACGATTTGCTCATGCAGCGGCTCTTCGAGAACATCAAACTCCTGGTTGTCTTGCACAGCCTCAACAGCCCTCATCAGATACCCCCCATGGCTTCAGTTTAAGCATCTGGAACCCAAATACACCTAATCCCCTGTCTGAAGGGCACAGCTTTGACTGGTTGAGCGCGATTTTCCCGCTAACACCTGACGTCCATCGAGTGATGAAGCTTTGGGGGGATAGCCCTGATACAGTGTCCATCGGTGATTTTGAGTATTTTCCAAAGTTCCTAAAGATGCTAAAACATCAAGCAGTTGTAGAATTTTCGTTGGCAAATGCGAAAGGGGAATGGATTGTGCCCCGGACCACGATCAACCACGGAATGAGTATCGGGCAATATGCCGCCCTTATTCGCTTTATTTACGACAAGCGCCGAGAATCTAACCCGGCGTTGCAATGTGGAGAGTTTGGCATAGCGATGATGATGCTGAGGAAATTCTACGGCCGGGGAGATTGGACCCAGCAGACGCCGGGTCTCACTTGGGCGCAGATTTCTCAAATGATCGAGGAATATATTGAAGTACTACCTACCAACGTCAATTCCTAATCATGTGCATGCAACATACCTGACTGGTTACAGAAACATGGGGCAATAGATCTCTTCCTCGAATGGGGAGCAACCAATGGCGACTACCAATGCCTCGCCGATGGGTTGGAATCCGTGGGCAAGGCTCACCTACTTCCCCCGAAGCCCAAATGGCTCGAGCGGCCATATTCGTGGTGGTCAACCTTGAGACGACTCCTTGGTTACAGTGCCACACATGCTCCGCTAGGGCTAGGCGTTCTTTACCGCACCATTTTCCCCGAGGATGCTGAGCTTGCCGACGGATGGCATAACTCTGACGTTGATACTATGATGACTATCAAACTCATCGAAGCATACTTCTTTCGGGCATTAAATCAACCAGTCCCTGCCATGATTGATTCATACTCTAGGCCAATCTTGCCCGAGGTTGTGGAGTCTCGACTGAAAGAATTGAATCTTAACGAGTGTGATGACGAGGAAGAGAAGTTCAACGAGATGTTTTACGAGGAGATGTGTGTCTTGGACGACGAGCTATGTAAGGAGGAGAGTGAGGAAGGCGAGCAGAGTGAGGATGACGAGGAGGGTGAGGAAGATGAGGAGATGACGGAGGATGAGGGGTCTGACATGGAGGAAGAGATATCTGACAAGGAGGAGGGAATGTCTGACAGGGATGAGACCTCTTAGAGGTAATTCTAGGACCGTTCTGGCACTATTAGTATGAAATGCAGCTCTTCTAGCTACATATTTACGTTACCTAAACAACTAATTTGATGCGATGTTATGAGTTCCAAAATACACAGTCATGTACATTTATTCCTCTTTCATTTAGCCGAACTATCTAATTTATTGTCAGGCTCTCGAGAATCATATAACGTCCACTGGTTCTAACCTTCCAAATTTGGAAAGCGATAGGTTAGGTAATTATGCCCCTACTACATAGATACATAAGTATAACTTAGATGGTTTAGTTATATTCTACATATGTACATGTGTATGTATATGAATACATCTGTGAACTAAACAGGGTTTCATGTGTGAAGAGCCCTTCGAACGTCATTGCTCAAAATGGTGTCGGATGGATATAGCTTGTATTGTCTCGAAGGATCTAGCCCTGACGTTTAAGCTAGTCCGATTATCCTTATGAAACTTGAAAGTCCTACAGCTAAATAAATAGCCCTCATTTCTAAGACTATATCCCCCATATTTACGGTTTGAAACCCTCAGTTCCACGCTAATTACTTGAACATCCCTAATCTCCACCATGAACCGCAAATCTATGAGAAACTACCAGCCTACCAAGAGGCGACTGATGCAATTCATTGGCTCTCCCCTTGAGGATGTTGTCGCCAATAATGGTACCAACGGCCAGCAATGGCGAGACACGATAGAAGCAGTCTGCAATTCAATAAAGAAGGCTGTGAGTTGACCGATCAACCTTTGAGAGATATGCATCTTATACTAACTTTTTCAGGATCGAAAGATCGTCTTTGCAAACATCTTGTATGTTGGGACTTGAAACATCTAATCCTAATACTTCCATTCTAATATTCTCGTCTAGGGGTGCCAAAGCCCATATGTCCTCGATGGATAAGGACGACATGCAAGAGGTTATATCAGTGTCTCTGTTAACGAAGGCTGGTATTTCTGTGGGCGCAATTCATCTACATCTCGATGGCACCTGGAAGTTATTTTCACGAAATCGCGGAATAAAGGCTCGACACGCTGCTAAAATCGAGAGAGCGAATCTCCCAGGGTGTATTTCGACTAACGGCACTCTCTAGGGCTGCTTAGATGAGGATTCTTTGGTAAAGAAGAAAGGTGCGAAAGTTTGGACTCATCGGGCTGTGAAAGTCAGAATACAACCATATAGCGTGGCTACATGATACAGAGGCTAGGACTATTAAATGTATTGTTTGATTCCAAGAAGAATACTATATCCATCAAGAATCTAATATGAGGCCTTGGTGATGAGCTAAGACGGTAGAATAAGGCACCTAGCAGAAATCGAGCACGTAGAGTAAGAGGATGGGGGATAGGATATGTTGTTGCATCGTATATACAGTTCGACCAATAATGTACCCCCAGGCTCCGATCCAAAGCAATATGCTATACAATGTGCGCTTAACGATTAATATATCGAAAATTGGGACTACGCGACCCCGGATCAAACCAATACCCTCCTCAATCCATCGGTGCCTCCAAGCACTCTCCTTCCTGTGACAGGACATCTCCCCTTGCCACTCTCCCATTTACCAGATCGTTTGCGGGATCCTGATTCAGCGTCATCTCCACTAGGACTTTTCTTCGTCTCTTCGTCATCACCTGTGATTTCCTCTTCCCATGGTGCGCCAGCACCCTCGCCGGTCATGAAATCAAGTTGGCGCTGGTGCTCACCGTTCAGCCAGTGGAAGATGCACACATAACAGAACACGTACCCCGTCTGGCAAGCAGTCGGGTTAACGAGCGCACCCATGCAGACAGGGCAAGTGTTGGCGCTCGAGGGATCAGCCGGAGGCAAAGACACAGTGTAGATGGGGAGGTAAGAAGTCGCGGAGATGGGGGGTTGGTGGCGACGAGGAGGCTTGAGTGCGGGTTTTAGATCACCGGCAGCGTTCTTTTTCTCCTGCTCGGCCTGCTTCTTGGCCTTTTCTTTCTCGTCTTGAATTGACGATTTCCGTCGTTCCGCGGGAGAAGTCAAGCCTGCCACAACGGGAGCGGGCAGATCCAGGACCTCAGTTGCCTTACGGGCGAGCTGGCGAGAGAAATCACTCGCATGCCACCATTCTAAGAACTTGAGGGCGAAGATCGACGCGGGAAGGAAGTAGCGCAGCGATGTCAAGAGCTGGGTATGAAGGTTCTGCGGACTAAGGAGACCCAGCAGACCTCCGCCGGGTCGCTGAGATCGCCCGGTGCTGGGGCCGGGCTTGGGATCTAGCACTGCGGCGATGGCGCGGTGGTCTGCGCTACCAAGGCGGCGGATGCGCGTGCCGATGAGCCACAGGAACGGGGAGGAGTACTTTGTGTTGTCGAAGAGGTAGGCGAGGTTAAATGCCAGAACGGAGAAATAGTATGCCGCATTCACGGATGGGTAGACATTGCGCAGGAACCACTTGTAGTAGAAGAAGATGCGCTGGCGCAGCGACGGGTTGGCCGGCAGGTCGTCGCTGGGGTTATATCGTGGGCCGCCGCTGGTGACCAGGGATGCATGTGGCGCAGCATGGATGTCATATCCTTCGTCTAACTTTCGTTTTAGGTAAGGGATGCCAACCATGACAAACAAATTCTTCCAGATGTCCGTCGAGTGTAGCTTCAGGGCGTCGCGCACGGGGCCTGCGGCGCCAACCTGGGCGCGCGGGATCTCGCCATTCTTGGTGCGCAGAACGCGCTCACGTTTCAGGGAATAGAAGTTTTCTGTGAAGGAGCCGCCGAATGTTCGCAGGTAGTAACGTTCGACTATTAATGAAAGGAGGGCGTAGACTTCGTCGTATGAGTTGAGGATCCGGAGGAGGTAGCGTGGGTGGCGGTGTGTTGCGACTGCGAGAAGATAACGCAAAGATGGAGGAAGAAGATCGGAGAGCTGTTGCTCAGCGAGGAGTTCTGTTGTCGAGCACGGTCTCCGCGTTAGCGATTCCAGTCATGGATGGTGGGTTCCCCGTGTCTGGGGTCTCCAGCTACGCGGGGAAGCATCAATCGACTTACCGAAGAGCGATGGCTTGTGCTCATCGAACTCCTGTTGAAGACTAGGAAGGTACTCCATCGTCAGGAGTGCCGGTCATCCTTATCAGGGTGGTGCTTGAAGGTGTTTGAAGAGAGATGGAGAGGAAGAGTCCCCGGAACCAGTGATCATATGCCGAGGCTCAACTTATCCGAGCTGACTACGTCGCTCCGGGCACCTGGGCAGGGGATCCATCCATGTCCTACATTCGGCGGATATTTAATTATAACTTCAATATTTTACATTAGATACGGATGTAATATTGTACACTGGATAATATATGCTAGATTATTTTACAAATTGATCCCTCGTCATTCAATTTTCCCGAGCAAGTGCTTCCTGGCACTCAGTCCAGAGTGGCATGTAGAAGCTCGGAGACACTCCTTCATCTCGGTTCTGGAGTGTCGGGTCTGCCACCAAAATACAATGCATGATGGCTGTCACGATCGGACCCTGTAGCACAATGGCAGGGGACTCTCGATTCATCAATGCTACCCCCGTCGACAGACACTCGCGCGCTCGCACTTCCTCGCCTAACTCGGCATGCAACTTGAATAGCTGCACGTAATCCTCTTGTGTGCGGTTAGCACCTTTCAAGGGAAACTGGCGCCACAAGCGCCAGAAACCGTCGTAATCCCCGCATTGAAATAGTGTCACCATAAGCTGACGCGCATCTACTGCGTCAAATGGAACGTTGGCAGCCGCGAGTATCTTCGACAGCCGAGATAAGATTTGTTTCCGAGACTCGGTCTGTTGAACCACAGACGAACTTGAGGAACTCTCTTCCGGGTGCAATTCATTCGGGCTCGAAGGTGCTGGATTGGGTGCACAGACTGCTTGATAGAGTATATTGAAAACCTTCATGTTCAAAATCGGCACACCACGGAGGCTCAAGCGATCCAGCACTAACAAAGCAAGCTCCATGCCAGTGTCTTGTGAATGAGTCTCAGATTGCTCGGTGATAACACCCGCTGTTCTCGGCGTTAGAAGCGCAGAAACAACATCGAATCCAAGGTCATCCGGAAGGTCATACCCGTCGCGTAGAAAATCAGAGAATGTACTAAAAAGTGCCTCTTTGGTGTAAGCTGGGTGTTGCCGAGACACGGCAATAGAAAACAATTTCAATCGAAAGGTGGCTTTTTCCTGTGCAGAAAACCGCGCGGCGTGGTTGGTATAGAAGAGCCGTAGAAAAAGAGTGGACTGGCGATCATTTGGGCCGCTTCCAAGCTCATTTCGTGCACTATCGGCCGGAAGTTCAGCGAGAATCTGAAGCAAAGATGTCGGTGTCAATTGGGATGCAACTGCTGCTGCGCCGCCTGGAAGTGTGGAGGACGAAGTTCCCATGTCAGGAAAACCAGCCTCCAAACCAGACTCAGTGGAGTTCATGGCAGATAGTGCGAGTCTGCGCACAGTATGAAAGCCTCTCCTTTGGCCAGGAATGGAACCAAATCCATCGGACATAGACCTGGGGGGCGCCGCACCAGTCTTGGATATATCCCCTGTGCTCTCCCGGATGTTCTTGCGCCCTTCACGGGCTAAAGTAGCTTCCCAGAGACCATCAAGGTCAACATCAGCCCGCTTCTCCTCAGTGAAGATCTGGACAACCACACTAGTCCCAAGGTCAAGATTACCAAATCCCTCAATTCCAACATCGCTCAATTGGGTTGTAGTAGCGCCTTTGTCCACCATACCCGCATTTACACAAATCCATCCTGTGGTGATCCCATCATCCTTTTCGTCGACCATTGCGCCTGCTGCACTGGCGGCGCGCGCTCGCTTGGCCTTGCGGCGGAGTTTGATTTTCAACTCGTTGCGTCCAAGTAAGCCGTCGGCGTAGGGAGACAATTTGTATTGACTTCTCAGCCAGCGACAGAGACGATCTGCAGACACGTTCAAATGCTTCACACTGCGAGCAGTTCCAATGATCATGATGACATTAGCACCGAGGGCTGCAGGGATTTCGAGGCCGCGTAGGTCAAAAAGCTTGAGACCATCCAAGCCCAAGTCCTTATACGTGTACTCCAGTAGAGTCGAGAGCATCTCTGGCGAATCGTCTGGGATCTGGGGAAGATGGGCTTCGGTCAACGGGCGCTCCTTAATGACTGGCGCCTCTTCCTGCAGATACCAAGGGACATGCTGTGATGAGGCTGGTGTATTGGCTTCCGAGGGTGCCGATGGCTCTTCTGGTTCCGACAGATGAATGTCAAGCTGATTCGAAGTCGGAGGGCGATCAGACCGCAGCAAAGTTACAGCGGAGAAAGCTCTAGCGTTGGAGATCGAACGGGAGGAAAGAGGAGAGGATCGTGGCATTGGAATGCCGGAGACAGAAACAAAGGACCGTAGCACCTCATGCCGACAAGTCTGGCACGCAGCCCCTCGCAAAAGAGCCCTGCTCATGGTAATGGTTATACTAGGAAAAGAAATGAGGATCTTGAGTTCTTCCAACAGTTCGGGTCCCAAGGTTGATTTGCCGGTGATATCAAGATAACGGGTGCAAACACTACAAACAGCTGAGTCATCAGAAAAAGATCCATCCAGGTGGGGGGCAAATATCACAAATCCACGGCGCTGTAAACTCTTGGAGTCTTCAATACCCTGGTGATTTTTTCAGTCTTGGGTTCTTATTCCCGATTCTACTCATCAAGATGTCGATGGATCTGGATGCCCCCGTCTATTTCACGCAGCAGGAGAAAGTTGCAGCCACGTGAGTTCTTATCGCAACTTTTTTTCCCTACATATTCCAACCCCGCTGGCCCAATCCCCCAAATTCTTTATACTGCAACCCTAGGTGCTAACTACTTTACTTTATCAGAATTCTCTGCTGCAACTGTGGCGCTGCTATTGATGGAACACTCTCAGCTGGAGCCCTATGTTCGGATTGTATTCGTCTTACTGTCGATGTTGCCGGAGGTGTATGTGTAACTCCATTTTTGGGCTTAGAAGAAGCCTTCCTACACGCCTATGATTTGTCCCCGCTGACATGAACTCTCTTTGATTTATAGGTGCAACGAGAAGCAGTGATTCACTGTTGTAGGGATTGCGAACGGTGGCTACAGCCCCCCAACAGCTGGGTTGTCGCAGCTCTCGAGTCGAAGGAACTACTCGCCATTTGCCTACGCAAGCTCCGTGGTCTGAACAAAGTCCGAATCATTGACGCCAGCTTCATTTGGACGGAACCTCACTCCAAGAGATTGAGGCTGAAGATCACCATACAAAGTTAGTTTTACCCACCTGCCGAAGGTCGCTGCAAATATCCGCCAATTCAGCTTCAGCATATCTAGCTATGGATCGAAGTCGAAGCTAACAATTCATCAGCGGAGGCCTTCCAAGGCACTATCGTGCAACAGCAATTCGAGGTTGAATATGTTGTTGCCAATCAGCAGTGTTCTGGGTATGCTCATATCCCCCCCCC
>HG814210.1:241647-257234 GCA_000576735.1 Penicillium fuscoglaucum FM041 | reverse complement strand
CCCCTTCCCCCCCAAAAAACACACACCACAACACCAACACCACAAATACCCGCCTACTAACACTGCGTGAGGTGCGCCAAATCTTATACGCATCATTCATGGGAAGCATCAGTGCAAGTCCGACAGAAGGTGCCTCACAAGCGGACATTTTTGTACCTGGAACAGCTTATCCTCAAGCACAACGCCCATAAGGATACCGTGAATATCAAGGAAGTGCACGAGGGCCTTGATTTCTTCTTCGCAAAGAGGAATGAAGCCGAACGGATGCTTTCATTCTTAGAAAAAGGTAATGTTTGCTCCTTTGCCATTGCATGCAAGTCCACTGACAGAATTTCAGTGATACCGATTAGATCTAAAAAATCGCACGAACTCATCTCCATGGACATACACACGTCGTCGGCAAATTACAAATTTAACTTCAGGTAATTTGACCAGTTTTTGGACAGAAAATGGTTGTTAACAATACTACTAGTGTTGAGATTATCCCGATCTGCAAGGATGATTTGGTTGCTCTGCCGATTAAGCTGGCTCGCTCATTGTCTGACATAAGCCCGCTCGCCATTTGTCACCGGGTAGGAACGTCTATTAACCTTATGGACCCTTGCACCCTCCGGACAACCGATCTTCCTACTAGCACTTACTGGCGCCAGCCATTCCCGAATCTTGCCGACACCACCGAGCTTAGGGAATTCATTGTCTTGGACATTGAATCCACTGGCCACTCTAATGGTCGGTACCTCCTATCCGAGGCTACAGTTGCTCGTGCTTCAGATCTAGGATCCAACGATACCACCTATTTCACACGGACTCATCTCGGTGGTGTTCTGCACGTGGGTGATTCTGTTCTCGGATATCACTTGTCGGGAACCCAGTTCAACAACGATCAACTCGAGGCAATTGAGAATAGCCACCAGTACAGCTCAACGATTCCAGATGTGGTCCTTATCAAGAAGCACTACGTCCGCAGCAAGAAGTCCAAGGCCCGCAGCTGGCGTTTGAAGCGTATGGCTCGCGAGCATGAAGAGGAGGCGACTGCCGCTGTAGTCAATGTCCCCACAACCAAGCGCCAGGAGCAGGAGCAAGCTAGGATGGAACAAGATTACGAACTGTTCTTGCGTGACGTTGAAGAGGATCAGGAGCTGCGTCAAACTCTTGATCTGTACAAAAACCGTCAGTACCAGGTCAGGGCCGACCAGATGGATGAGGATGGCGATGATGACATGGACGAGGAGGGACACGCCGTGCCCAAAATCAACATGGATGAGTTGCTTGATGACTTTGATGAGTTGAACATGGAGGACAATTAGGAGAAGTCAGTCAGAGTCTGGATGTTATCATTGATGATCATGGCACCGGTTGGCGTTTGTGTTTCTGGGTTTTCAATCAAAAAGTTCATGATTTTCAAATTGATACGTGCAATGTACAGCATGCAGATACCAAATTCTTATTTTAGGTCTTATTCTAGGACTGAATGGATGGATTGCTGCAGATGAGAATGAATTAAAGTCAGAGCACAAAGCTAGTTAGGGTTGTGAAGGAGAGTTGAGAGGTGTTGCATATGTAGTTGAACGTAAGTTTCTAGGGTTATATTGGTCCACGGGTGAGGTTGACAAGAACCACACAACCTTGGCAGATTGACAGCATAGAATCGGATGTGCCAAGAAACAAACTTCAAAGAGTCTCTAGCCTCGTCTCTACGAATATGGCAACAGCAACAGTAAACAACCTAATTAAGACAAGATCCTCAATGAATTGCCCTGATGGATTCATACAATCGCACAGATACGGGTAATACCTCTTGATCTACTATTATTAATATCAACTTGAAGGATAATCATAGTCTACCTTCATTTAGATATCCTACATCCTTGATACTTGATACTACTATACATTGATATATTGATACTATAGTAGCTGCCATTCTCATATGAGCACCCAAGGCTCTTTCCTCATAGAAACACACAGGTAAACAATAGTGTACTGGATAGTATGTATGCTATTTTCCTTTCCATAATCAGAGAGAGAGGTTGAGCTTGAAGCAAAGCAAAGTGGGCGCTTCCGCTCAAGATACTGAAGCGGTGATTGCGTATTTAGATCAACATTAGAGTAGATTTACATAGTATCATAGTATCAATTGGAGTCAAGAAGGAAAAGAGGATGCCGAAGTTTAACCAGATGTACTCAATCAACCTCGGGATGTTACATCTCGGTGATCTAATATTAGAAAGCCGGGCTGTAGTAGATCAAGTAAACAGACCAGAGGCCATAAAAGCCTTATTGAATAAAAACAAGAAGAAACATTTTCCATAAAATCCTAACTCAGAAGATCTTCCCAAGTACCCGCTTAGCATCATCAGCCATAGCACCATCCTTCGACCCCTTAACAACCTCATTCTGCTGGAAATGGAACCGCCTTCTCGTAGATTTCGCCTCCTTAGGCTGCGGCAGTTCCTTATCCCCATCCCCAGCCGCCTCCAACCGCCTCTTCATCTTCTCCTCATTCTTCTTCGCCATACCATCGGCAATGCGACCACTCTCAACACCCGCAATGAACATCTTGGCTTCCTTAGCTTCACGAGCATCGGCAATCTTCCTCTTGCTTTCCCTCTCGGATCTCTCCCGTTGTACAGATTGCATAAGATCCTCCCAGGAGTACCGTGAGAGATATTTGATGTTCCACACGTCATCGTGATACCCTATAGATCGTAGCACTGGTCAGTATATATTCATCACAGAATAACAGGGACGTATATAATGGCGAAAATGCCGGTAAACTCACAGCTAGACTTCAATCCACCAACAATAGTCGCATTCAAAGTCTCCGCGCAGATCTTCGCTGTCTTTTTGGACTCGAACTCGATCCACCCTTCCGTGTAGAGCTTTCTCTTATTCGAGCGGCTGCGATGACCGGCTGCTGATGGGAGAAGAGGAGCCAAGAAGATCTTCGTGATACCTCCGAACCCTCTCTTCTCTAGCATTGCCTTCAAGGCGAAGGGCTTAAGGTATGGCGGGAGAGAAGAGAAGTATATGACACCTGAACGGGTTTTCTTGGGTGCTTTGCCGTTGGCCAGTTTAGACAACTTAGCAAGCTTGCCCTTTGCTTTGAGCGACTTCGCTGATTTGGTGCTAGGTTTTGTTGAGTCTTCTAGACTTGCGCCGCCGTCTTCGTCCTCGTTATCTTCGTCTTCTTTTTCGGGGGCTTTGTCCTCCTCCTCATCCTCATCTTCGTCAGACTCCGGGGAGAAATCTTGCGCGGTTGTTGTCCGTCGCCGCTTCACGGCCCGTCCTTTGCTCTCCGCCGCATTGGCTTCGGAGTCGTAGCCGCGGTCGCTTCCGCTGGCCTCATCGTCACTGGCCGCGATGTCTAGGAAATCGTTGTGCTTGCGAGTCGTCATTTTGTGGAATGCGAGTAGTGTTGATTGACTTGGTCGTGGGTGGCGGAGGTCTGCAACTTTTTTTTATGCGGGTGGTCTGTGCCCCCGGAGTCAAGCCGTTCCAATTAGATCTACGAATCAGCCACACACCAGCCACATATAAAAATCGAGAGTTATTTACGAGACAGTTCAGCTTAGAAATGATTTAAAATGAATTTTAATGACAGGTGAAAGATGAAAGAAAATCTTTGAAATTTTGTACTGGTATATCTCTGAGCCATTCGGGCTCTGTATGCTAAAAACAACCCTCCCAAGGTATCCACAAACGCCACAGAGAACCAGTATCAAGAGTCCTCATGGTATATGCAAGAAAAGAAATGAATATGTCACAAGTCTAACTAATGCCTAGCGATGTCTTGGCTCTCTCATAAACGTAGAAGCTCACTGCAACCATAGGAACGACCTTGACGTATCCAATAGTCAGTCCAACCCAGAAGCCTCTAAACCCTCTCTCAAGCCAGATTGTGCGGGCCGTTTCGGCGATTCCGAGTCGGCGTCCGTCACCGACTGCACCACCGACCTGCATCCGCCGACGGAGGACCTCAACTGGGTATGACGAAGTCTGCGAAACTAGACCAGCCACAGCACCGGACAGAAGCTCAGACGTGGTATTGAGCTGCGGTCGTTTGGGTCGATCCGCGGGGTTTTCTGGCTCTATTGCTCGTCTGAGGGTGTAGCGCGCCACACTTGGGTGACGGAACAAGTCTCCCACTGTGTCGTGGGTAAGGAAAGACATTCCGGCGTACGGGAGCATGCCGAGGATAGTCGGGGCGAAACCGCGGTAGAAATTGGTAATTCCGGTGCGCGGGACAACTTTCGAAACTGCAGATGAAGCACTTTCGGCAACAGCAACGGAAGAAGACTCGGCTGCCGCAGCAGAATGGGTTGACGGGGGTTGAACACGCTCGTGGTAGATTTGCCGCCAGATGTCCACCAAGCCTGAGCGGTGCGATTGGCGGGTTTCAAACGCCATTCGCACGCGCATCAGCTCTAATGGGTATGTGAAACACACAGATGTAACACCGGCTAAGCTGCCGGAGACTAAGCGGCGGAACGGGGTCTCGTATTCGCTGGAAGGAATGATAACTGCACGGATCTGCTCGTATGCAAGGAACTTTATGGCGGCGTATGGGAAAATTCGAAGGAGGGTCACGGAGTGGCCTTTGTACAGGCCCTGGAAACCTTCAGTGCGCTTGATATCTCGAATCGCTGCTGCCAGGCCAGTCCAGCTGCCCGTGTATTTGGCGAATTGAGGATTTGATGCCTGGAAGAGGATCTTCACGCGGTCGAGGGGTGCTACCACGGTCTTCGCCTATAACGTCCAGCGCATTAATCAGTATGAATCTTGCAAAGACCTGTAACCCATGGAGACTTACCGCACACCCCGCCAGCCCTCCGGCAATTCCACTCCGCATCACATAATCCCAGCTACGCTTTTTGATCTTGTTGTCGCCGCTCTGTGATTTGTCCATGGCGGCGGTGTTATTTGACACAATTGGTTTCGTAGCGGCGCCGACAGGCGGCGATCCCGGCTGTGCGGTCTCGCTCATCGGAGCGGACTGTGGAGTAGAGTCTGGGGATTTGTTGGGGTCATATACATGACCAGTCGACATGGAATAGGAAGAGGAAAAAGAAATGCGGGATTGCAAGAGAGCAACCGAGGCTCGCAGGAGGGGTGAGAATGTCCGGGGGAGTCGCCCTCGTGATCAGTTTCGGCGATATCCAGCCAGATTTCTCGGGGTACCGGACGATCCTCGGGACGCTTCAGCTGTGCATGCAGATATCTAATAGTTGTATTGACAGCACAGCGATCTTAAGAACGTTTGAAAGAATAATATGCAAGTGCAATGGCGAAAAGTGAAAGAAGAATAACGTCCTGTGTATGTTTCCACTGACGTATTTGCGACATCTGGAAGTTCGGTCGATTGTCGTTACAAACATTCTGACATGCCGATACCAACAGATCTCCGCGAATAACCGGCGGATTACGGTACTAATACGGCCCGCAGAATCTAGCGAGTCCCGAGAAGCCGGTTTGTCATCGTACTCCTTCCAACACTAGTCCTAATCGGGACTTATAGCCGGTATGCATTCTGTAGCCCTTCATCGTAGCCTACCTAGGTACCTTGTAGTCTAAATTTATTTTATTAAAGAGACTTGTTCTATGTTGTTGCATTGCTTCTAAGCTATTTAACTTCTTCCCAAAAAAAAAAAAATGCCGGTGAAAAAGACATGAACTCCCCGTCTCCATGCAGCTCGAAATGTATACGAAGTACAAAGAATATCGTGGTCGCGTGATATTGTAGGATTAATGCCTTCTGGAGGTATCAACCCTTGCGCTGAGCGCGGGTTCGGGTCAAAGGCTTAGCCTGCTTAGCCTGTTTGGCTACCTTGGTCACTCTGGTGTCATCCGAAACCCGCTTGCGCTTGGCTGGTCGGCCAGGGTCAACATGGAGATGTCCATTCTCAGACAACGCGGTCGTGTTTTTCCAGCGCAGGCAGCGGGGGCCACTCTCGTTCACATCCAGATAGGTCTTGGTCCGGGTGGTCACGCGTTTGGCTGGGATGTCCTCCGACTCGGCTCTATCAGGCGTCTCGGCTAGGTACGCCTTGCGATTCTTCATGTACTTGGCAATGTACTCTTGCTGGAGGAGCAGCTCCTTAAGCAACTTGGACTCCCGGTTGCCGCGTGAGTCCAGCCACTCCACAAGCTGTTCAATTGCCTCGGGGTCCTCGTAGTAGCCCCATTCACGAGCATTCGACACATGGGTTGGCCCTTCTTCGTGCTTCTTGCGCTCTGCGGGGGTGGTTTGGAAATGTTTCTGGTACTGCTTCCGCTGTTCATCAGTCACGTCGATGAAGCCAGCGTACTCCATTTCATCCGGGCCTTGCACCCACAGACGGCCGTTGGCGTAGTGTGCCTCGGCCGTTGAGCTTTCTGGCATACCCTCGTAGGGCATCGCATTACGCTCAAACCACCAGTAGCGATTGCAGAAGCGATCCAGTCCAAGGCACCGAGTCCTGGGGCAGTCAGTTTCGCGAAGGCTATTCTCCACAGTCTCGATTTGCTCCTGGAGCTTCTCGATATTGGCCTTCTGCTCGTCGATCTTCTTCAAGACTCGCTGATATTGCTTGGACCCCTTAGGCTGCTTCGCCAATATCTCCTTTCGCTCCTTTTCTAATTCTTGCTTCCGTTTACGCTCGAGGGCCCGATCGATCCCTCCACGTAACGAGCGTGGTCGAGGGATGTCCTCGTCTTCAGTGTCCCCGACCATTTCAGAGTCTCCTTCCAGCAATCGAGAATCATCCAAGCCGTCTAGCTCGGGCACTGGCGTAGGTGATTTCCCGGCTTTTTCGGGTTCAGGCTGAACGGCCTTGCGCTCCTGGTGCAGTTGACGAAGCTCGATGAGTCTGAAAGATGATGTTAGCGGTTGAAATGACAATGGTTAAAGGATTGACTTACCCTGCTTTGCGCGCCTTCTGATACTCAATCTTCTCCTTGCGCAACTCTGTCATCTGATTGCTGCACTCTTCTAGATAGTTTCGGATGGCCTTGGTCTCCAAACTCAACATGCAAATCATCTGGAGCACCTTGGTACGTAAATTGATGTCGAGTGTTTGATACTGCTCCTGCACGGTGTACTGTGTAGGTTCACGGTCAAGAGGTGCCAGATGCTTGAGAATGGTGTTGCAGATTTGCTCCGAGCGAGGACGGATAGATAGCTGGTGCAAAAGTCCAACAATCACTAACTCCCATCCACCGTTGCGGAAATCGCGTTTGCGGAGACGATCAATCCACCCATACTTCTCAAACATCTCGCCGGCGCGATGAATCTGTGTCTCCTCGGGTTCATCTTCATTAATCTGTGCTTTGATGATGACTGCTTCTTCCTTGGCCAAGCTTCCTCTAGTGGTCATTCTTCCAGGCTTCACCTGCGGCTCTGGAGACTCTTCCTCGACTTCTTCTTCCTCTTCCTCGCCCTCTTCTTCGGATTCATCCGAATCATCAGCAGGGAAGTCTGGGAGTGAGATCTGAACAGCACCATCATCGTTCGATGAGTTGACGAGCTTTTTGAGAACGGCGCAATGCACTTCAACAAAGAGCTCGCAGTCCACTTCATCTGATGAGAACCGCATCGCTTGGATAAAATCGTCAAAGGTGAAGGAATCCAGTTCGAATACTTCACAGTAGACATTGAGGGTGTCCCAAGTCTCCAGGAGCAATCCCACCGTTTCCGGCTCTAGATCATCAGGCAGAAGGTTCTCTGCACCGTCATCTTCAGACTCACCTACCATCATAAACTTGAGGGTCGGTCGGTGTTGCTTTTCGGAATTAGGAGCAAGGTCCAGATCTTCGATAGGATACTTGATCGGTGGCGGGGATGGTGCTCTCGGCTCGTTCTTGATGACCACTGTCGGGAGTCCAGCAAGCTTCCTATCGCCAACCAGTGGCGGTTTGGAAGGGCGCAAGGGGTTGGAAGGCAGAAGGAATGACGGGTTACCATTCAGTGACCGCTGATACTCTTGGTACTGCGCCTCCCTCGACTTTGCCATGTCCTGTGCAGACAGTTTCGACTTCTGTCCCTTGACCGCGGGTTTCAGCTCGGGCAGCTGCTGAGAAGAAAAGAAACCAAAGAAGCCATCTTGGTCCGCTTTCTTCATTGCTTTCTTCTCTGCCACCTTCGCGCCATACTGCAGATGCTTAGGTACCTCAATCGGGATCTTGTATGTCTCTGCAACAGATGGCTTGACCAACCAGGGCGCGCCTGTCCATGATTCTCTGGTGACGTTGTTTTTGATGAATCCACGCAGCATCAATTTAGTGAATGCCTTTCGGTCGCGCGTGATGTGGTCCTGGTCCAGCAGGGCCTCTTCATTTTGTCGATCTAGGATCTTGACCAGATACCTGGCAAAAGCGGGTGTTTTAATGGTGCCATCGGCATATAGCTGTTCTGCAAAGTTCGCCTTGTCTCTGATGGTACCATGAAGCCGGCTACTATCCTCAAGCAAAATGAGAACGGCTTCGCCCGGGTAGAAGTCTGATTTGAATTCCTAGGTTTGTTAGATCAGTTGTTAATAAATGATGGGATTATCTCACTTCATAGATTTCATCCACTGAGAAATAGATTCGTTAGCTTAATTCAGACTAGAAAAGGGAGTAATAGCATACCCAGGCTGTCCACCCTCGAAACTATCGAGAACTGAATTCTGCGCAGAATAGGTTCTCTCAGCGCATCGGGGAAACTGTTGTTGACTTCACGTGATTCCTCCGTCTAGTCAAGGCTTAGCATATGTTCATCACTCGGTGTCCATGTTATAATATACCTCACTGCGGAGTGCCTCGAAGAAGGTCAAACCCGAATGGCCGGTGATCTCGCAGATGAATCGGCGTTGTTTGTAGAAGTCCATTCGCTGAAGGTAAGGCTCGTAGCTGGTGAAGACCTCATTGGTCTCCGGGATAACCCAGACCTGGAAAGAGGAAAGAGGATCAGCGGGAAGGTCTGCAGTATGGGTAATAGAGGTACATACCTCGGAACTATCATCTTCAATGACAGTTTGCGGAAGGTATTGGACTGGTTTGCGTTTGAACAACACCTGTACAAGCAATTTTGTAAGCCTCTTTGTCTCCATGCCATCCACCATTTTCTTCTTGGCACCTCCACAGCCATTCCATCGGATCAGGTGTTGCATACCATGATGCTTTAAATAGTAAGTGTGGACGCGCCAGTCGGCCGGGAGCTACCGTGTACAGAATCGAGAATCGAGCATGAACGGGACTAAACAAAACGCGATCTTAATTAGCGAGTGAAGCTTGTCGATTGAGTGCGGGAAGGTAGAGGCCGCGTCAGACAACGCAATCGGCGGAGGTAACGGGAGTTGCGATATAGATTGACGATGTTCCAGTTGCTCTGGTGCACCGTTGTGTGGAGAATGGGTGGTTGTGGGTGGGAGTGAATTGTCGTGATCAGGCCTGGTCGCAGACCAAGAACACGCGAACAGTGGAATAGCGATGCCTCGGGAATTCATGCGGACTTACCGGAGTAGAACGCGTCCTGTAATGAAGTTAAGAACCAAGCGATTCTGAGATGATGAACTATAATATCAGGGGGGGTGGGAGGGAAGCTGTGAATATTTGAAGGTGTAAGAAGCAAGAAAGAAGAAAGGTAGACAAAAAGGACGGAGCGGTAGATCATTGCAGGACCGCGAATCAGCGGTGGAAGCTGATTGGTGGAGAGGAGGAGCAAGCGGGAGCCAAAGCCCAGCAGAAAAACGCACCTGGGCTTTCCTCGGGACCCTCGACTCTCCCTCCTCCCCCCTCGTCATCTCCCACTATCAATTCTTTCTTCCTTTCTTTCCCAACACTATCCGTATTTACCCTCATTCGACTCGTCTGATCGAGGAGATTTTATCTATATTACATTCAGTTCCATTTTCAATGATATTTCTATTCTTCAACGCGGTTATCAATTCTCAGTTTCTATTCTCGGTCACCTCCCCGGGCTAAGATCGGAACAATCAATTCGAACTACCGGGACCATGTCAACCACCAGCTTTGTTTATATTTTTAGCATGAAACACCAACCTTTCAACAACATTCTCTTTGGCTTTAAATGCTCAAGTGTTATTTGTTCTTCACACTACAATCATCTACCTACATAGGTAATCATATTTCAAGTATGAAATATGACAGGACCTATTTTGAGAATAACTCTATTTCACTAAAAGTACTCCGTACAAATCGTGATTATCAAAGAGCTTCGTATACACATCCTGTCTCCTGCGCCAATTTGTAACTATATATCACCCTTATGGCTCTAAAGCAAGCAGGGCATGTAGAGCTGATACACCTTCAGCCACGGTGTCACAAGCGCATTGGCCACCCAGATGTATATTGCTGAATAGGGGGTACTCTACATCTACATTTGCTGAGGTTGATGAGCCTCTCCTTTATGTGTCATGATACCCTTTTGTTGTGATTGTTTGGTTATCGCGCAGGTAGACGTGAATAATAAACATGCTAAATGTGATGTGTGAAGTCACCACTTATATCTTTTACTTTATTGCTTCTAGACCAGATTGCTTGTGATTTTGCTCATTAATTACCCTCGAATGACTTATCAATCACCGAGAAGTGGAAGCACCTCCAAAAAATGCATAATCGGAAGAGAACTTACATCACTTGCAGAAATATATATATGCCGTGAACATACATTTTTATGGAGAGACAATTACCCAGGCTAACATTTCAATCAAAGACATAAGAAAACCCCTACATATTTACACAAACATTTCCAACACAGTCCAAGAATGGAAGAATGGAAAACAGATTCTTCCCCCATGTTTCTATCTGACCTGCATTTGGCTGCAGGCCAACCATGGATGAAATGGAGCTAGCCGTATTGGGACTAGCGGTAGAATAGACTCCATGATCCGTGGGTCTTATCCACGTGGAAACAAACAATGCAAACATTCTACACCTACATCGTGAATCCTCAAGTCACCTCACAATGACTTCAAGGTGTTTGTAGTTCATCCTTGATAGCTAAAACAACAGAAAATTTTAATCTGAGCTAGTTTGATAGGTCTAAGCTGTAAAATAAACGACCATAAACCCAACCCAGCTTCCGACAACTCCAAGGGCACAGTAACTGCTCATGAACATCAATGGCAGGAACTCGAGCCGATCCCATCCGAAGATCAATTGGTGCCCCAGGGAACAGTAGATAATCAAAGGAATAGAAATGGTCAGGTAAAGCAGCGAAAGTCGGTCGAATATGAAAATTCGGGGCCGCTCGGGGACAGGTGCGACTCGGTCGAAGACGAAGAGGAATAGCACCAACCACAGGACTGTATAAATGGTTTTGAGGGGGAATTCGGCGGCTGTAAACAACAGCGGGAAGAGTGAGACATGGCCCGCAACCGCCAGAGGTCGGAAGGCGCTGAAGTAGCGACGGTCCTTGAGGGCGATGAGACTGAATGGAATGATGATGAGGAGAATGGCTTTCTCGTGCACATGCCAACCGAAGAGGAATGATGCATAGCCGCAGAGGGTGATCGCACCGACGAAGGTATCCCAGCAGCCTGGGTTGAACCAGACCTTGACGAGAGGAATCTAGACAATTGTTAGACAAGGCCAGAGACACAGGACGAGGGACACATACTAGTTGGAACAAGAAGGTCAATATAAAGGTGTGTTCCTTTGTAACCTCCGGTAGGACGGCGAAAGAGGTGTCTCCCACCAGTCCTCGTGTGACGCTGTTCAAAGCATCAGTGTTCACCGGAAGCCCTAGCCGTGGAGCAACTGCGGGGATTGTCAGATAAGCTCATATGTCGTGTGTGCTAAGAGGTGGAGACTACTTACGGGAAATCAATGCCCGATCAGCGAAGGAGTACATCGCCCAGATATTTGGCGCCCAGTACGCGTGACACAACCCTCTCGAAAACGGAAACAGCCTGTCCTTGAGCTGCAGCAATTGTCCCCATTGCGCAAATGGCCCAAAGGCAATCGCAAAAACGCCCACCACGCAGAATCCCAGTTTGAAAATATTGCCGAACCGGGGCCGGAAAACCGATTTGATACTAAGGCAATATGTGCGCAGTAGATAGACGAAGTAGGCGAGAGCGAGGTAGAGGTATATGTGCTTCATGCATAGCAGTACCGCGAAAAGGATGCCGCTATAGAGAAGAGTCGATTGCTTCCGAGCGAGGACAATTGATAAGATTAGGATTCCATACATGAAGCCATTGTATTGGAAATGGATATGATCGATGATGAGGAGACCGGGGGATAGTAGGATAGAAAGACTGGCTACATGCGCAGCCTGCTTGTTCGGGAAAGGAACGGACTTGACGAATCTATCGAATAGTTGTCAGAATTCCATTGCATCACCAAAAAAAGGATCGAGTGCCATACCGACTAAGCGCATAGACAAGAACTAGCTCCGTCAAGATCACAGTTGCTCTTTGGAAGTAGACAGTCTGCCAGGAATCATAGCCAAGGTTCTTTACGACTAACATCGCAGGGTCTGCGTATGCAGCAGCCTGCGACATCAGCCACTCAAAGGCTGCAAAGAAGGGTGGGTAATCGAGGGTCCATTCCGAGGTTTTCTAGACCAGCCCAAGTTAATATCCAGAACAATTACCCAAGAACCATGCGCCCGACCGAATATACCTCGTAGTACCATTCTTGGATGGGAAGAGAATGGGTGATAGCAAGCCAATTGCGATGGACCTCAAAATCGGTGGATTTGCTGCAACACAAAGAAAAGTATGTTAGCAAAACTCATTTGGTAACCCCAATGTCCTGTTCCCGGGTCCTTTGGAATTCCTTTTGCGGTTTTTTGCAGCAGTTTTGCAGTGATTGATGCCTTCCTGATCTTTTCTTTTTGCTGCAGCGAAACGAGCGGGACTTACTATGCGGGGAAGAGTAGCACCTTGAAGGCAGCTGCAACGATGGCGCATTGCGCCAATGAAGGGTATAAGTCAGCCATTGGAGCTCCTGCGCATGATGGTGCAGCGATGTTGAAAGCCGAGAAGACACAGGGCGCGAGAATGTGTAAATCGGCGGAGCGAGTAGCTTCCTCCGCATGTTATTTTAAAGGACACGTGACTAGATGCGGAGATCGGAGGTCAAATCAGGAGCGAAACACCTGGACAGAAGGACAGATAGTCAATACAACACATACAACGTCAAAAGGGAAAAACTCTCTCCGTATGGACTTCACAGACGTCGGGATCCGCCATACGATTCTCAACAGTGTACAGCTCCATCACTTTATCGATTTCTCGCCATCGGCCGCTGTTATTGCAAAAGAGGCCCGTCTCTGCGTTATTGCTATTGTTGTCGGTTGGGTCACCACTAGTGTTGTCTCTAGCATTTGCAATCGGAAGTGTGAACGTGACTCAGTCCATAGCAAACGCTGATAGCTGCTGCGCAAAACTTCCGTGAAACTGTCGCGAATTCTACATCAACATCAAGCTCCACCAAACGTCAAGCCACACAAGATGATGAGAACATTAGCTTCACTGGCATTGCTTGCTGTAGGGGCTACAGCCCAGCTTATTGATAGCTCAAGCTTCGGTGCTGGTCAAACGTCAGTACAGTATCTGTGTACAGTCTTTGGGGTTACGGCTATCTGACTTCAGACCAGGATATCACCAACCCGAGACTCTATCCCTGGATGGACAATTGGAGCAGAGGGCCATGTACCGCAAGTTGTGAGTCGGTCTGCCGGAAATATGGCCGAACTGAGCTAACAGCTATTTAGCTATCAGACAAGCTTATCTTAACGCCACCGTACCCTGGAAACACACGGGGATCAGTTTGGGCACAAAGTCCGTAAGTGAAGGGCTTCAAACCGTGATATTGGACCCCGGATAATAACATGGGATATAGAGTCTCTCAGTCGGAATGGTCAGCAGAGTTCCAATTCCGAGCAAGCGGACCTGAACGAGCGGGTGGAATCCTGCAGTTATGGTATACCAAGGACGGCCAGTCTCGTATCGGTACCTCGAGCATCTATACTGTCGGCCAGTTCGACGGCTTTGCTCTAGTAATCGATACGCATGGTGGAAGAGTGTGTATTGACCCTGTCGCGTATTGTTGCGTATTGATCATTACTGTTACTAACCTCTTCCATAGGGTGGAAGTGTCCGTGGATTCTTGAATGACGGTACCATCGATTACAAAAGCCACAATAGCCCGGACACCTTAGCCTTTGGCCACTGTGACTACTCCTACCGTAACTTGGGCCGTCCATCAATTGTCAAGCTCAAGCACACCAGCTCCATCTTTGAAGTCACCATTGACGACAAGCTTTGCTTTTCAACCAACAAGGTATGTATACACTACATCCCGCCGACATCGCACCGCAGCCAGCTTAAACATACTAACCTGAGCAGGTTGCTCTGCCCGCTGGAAACACCTTCGGTATCACAGCAGCCACTCCCGAAAACCCAGACTCATTCGAGGTCTTCAAGTTCATCCTCGAGTCCGTCACAAGCCAAGGCTCGACAATCCCCTCGAACCAAGGGAGCACCCCTCAGCAGCCAATCCGCAATCAAGTTCCTGACCAGCCCGCTCAACCCATAATCAACCGCGGCACAGAAGCCACAATGAACGGCTTGGCTGCCCAGATCGTCGACGTCAGCGGTCGCATCCAGTTGGCCGGCAAGGCCACCAACACCATCCTCCAGGAACTGAAGAACCAGGCCCAGAAGGCCGACCAGCGCCACGCAGAGCTCATCCAGAAGTCCCTGGCCCAAGACCGCCAGCTCGCCCAGTTCGACAGCCGACTCTCGCGCGTTGAGCAGCTGCTCCAAGCCCTCCAGACCGATTTGCAGAGCAAGGATTACAGTGGACGGTTCAACCAGCTCCACGAGACGCTGCGCTCCTCCCACCTCAGCTTAAGCGAGAACCTGCAGGGTCACCTGCTTAGTGGTAAGTCCCCTTGCTTTGTCCATATGACTCATCCATTCAATTTGCTAATTGCTTTTCTCCTATCTTACAGTCATTACCGCCTCCAGCCCGCGCATGGGCTTCTTCATCTTCTTGTTGATCGCGTTCCAGGTGGTCCTTGTGATCTCCTACGTCATCTACAAGCGTCGCCGGGCCAACATGCCCAAGAAGTTCCTTTAAGCGTCCCCTTTCTGTTTCTCCCTTTCCCCCCCCACCCCCTGTCCTACCTGAATCTGTGTCGCTGTCGTCTTAAGTTATTGTGTGATGGGGGCTGGGGGGTTATATTCATAATATTCACCAGTGTACTCTGCCCGGAGTCGAGCCACCGGGATCTATTCTTCCAGCGAAAGTTATGTAGAATACGAATATGTTATCACGTTGATGAAAACTCTCTGAGAGTAATTAGATTTACAAGTAAGAGAAAAGTGAAATGAGAAAATATTCATTTGGCCTTTGGCCCATGCTATCGTACACGTTCTCCGGGCCGCCCAACCACGCGCTTTTTTTTTTGAAAAAAAAAGCAAAGCAAGATAAAACAACATTGAAAGAAAAACAAAGGCGTGGCCGGGCAGCCCGGAGAAACAGATTCAAGAAAACCTGGCGATCGCCATCCCGGCGATCGCGGAAATTGAAAAAAAAAATTGAAAAAACAAAAAAAATTCAAATCCTCAATTCAAAACGTCGGGAGGGGCCCT
>HG814210.1:220549-241637 GCA_000576735.1 Penicillium fuscoglaucum FM041 | reverse complement strand
CTGAGGGGAGCCTGCTGGCCAGGCAGGCTCCCCTCACTTGGACTTGGTGTATTGGCGCTTCTGCGCCGGTTCTCCCGCGGACCCCTGGTCATCGGCGCGGGATCGCTTGTTCCGATTGAACACAGGGATCCGCGGGAGAAGTTCGGAGCCCGCGTGGTGGGACTCCTCATCCTCGGCATCGGAGGATGCCTTGGGAGGAAGGTGGGAGGTGGCGGGGCGAGGGGAGGTTGCAGCGAGAGATGAGCCCAAGGTGGACTCCTCATCGATGCGGGACAAGGTCTTCTGAGCAACGGGCGAGGTAGGCCCGGCAGCTTCGGCGATGTGACCTTCGCCGACAGCAAGGGGAGGCTGGCTGGTAGCCATGCTGAGAAGGGCAGCGGCAGCGTCAAATTCATGAGTGGAAACAGGAGCGCCGGCAATCATGCTGTTAACAGCGGAAGAAACATTCTGAGAGAACTCCGCGGGAAGACCATTCTGTGTAATGTTGTTGGTGATCCCGGCGGTTTCAGCACGGTTGAGGTATTCATTGGTGAGTTGCTTGGTCAAATCCAAGCACTTTCGCTCGACAGCTCGGGCATACTCATTTTCACGTTCGTGATGATCATCTTTGACAGCAGTGATGAAGTTCAGAACGACATCCCCTCCGAGGAAACGAGCTCTCTTCTCTCGCCAGTCCTCGTCAAACAGAGTTTGATTTGGGTCGTCAGGAATCATGATGTCACAATCAATGTACGCCATATTTTTGGTTCGGCGAACACGGCGCGTACGCTCGTTGCTGCCATTAATCTCCTTGGTGGCAATCATATCGTCAGGAGTGACATGGTTAGGACACATCCACCCGATCTTGGGGTTAGGGGGATGTGCGCGGGGAGGATCAAGACAATCCAGATGGAAGCGGCAGGGACAGTAGTCGCAAGTGATAATGGGACGTGTACCTTGGGATGTAAAACCACACTTGGAGCAACGGATGCAGTCTCCCTTGTTGTCGTATTCTCGGAGAAGCATGGGATTCGCGTAAACGATAGCGGCGTCCTGCTTGGGTGCTTTAGTCAGCCGCGGCAGGTGGGGCGCCGCCTTGTAGTAGCGTTGATGCTTCAAATTCCGGGCATAATCGTTATCGAACACAATTCCTTCATCAACTCCCTGGAAATGTTCCTTGATATCCTGAGGAAGTTGGAATTCTGTCTTCTTGTAGTGTTTGGAGTGTGCGATCAAGGTAGAGAAACTGTTGCGAATGGAGCACTGGGGGCAATGCCACTCTCCCTGCGGAGGATTCTTGGGATCCAAGGGAGGATCCAAGCATTCGAAGTGGTACGAATTGATGCATGTGTCGCAGCAGAGTAGATCGCCACCTTTTCCACAATGGTGGCAATCATCGCTGTTGTCGGGAGGTTCACTGTGAGGTGTCATGTTAGCACATAGAACTTGCCAAGTCAGGCCAAGAAATCACATACATAGAATTCGGCATTTGGCGTGGTTCGTGATCGCCAGACCAGTCGTTAAATCGGACCGAGTAAGCAGAATTTGAGAGAGAAGAAAGACTTGAGACCGTGGTATCAACAGAGAGCGACCGTGCGCGCTGTGGGATCTCGGGGGCCTTGGCCTTGTCTTTCTGGCGTCGTGAGACGGGCTTTTTAGTCTTGCGACCGATAAGCGAAGCAGATGGTGAATAGACAGATGGAGCTTCGGGCTCCGGACCCTTGACAAGAGGTAGATCGAGGATAGAACGAATGGGAGGGCGATTACTTAGGGGGGGGACGGTAGGACCTGGGGGAGGCAGGGAACGCGTACGATAGATCGCTTCATTGATCGCTGCAATATCTCCCTCGATTCCAGTGTCAATGTTGTCCTTGTTGTAGGGGTGTTGGATGCCATCTGGTGGGCCAATTGGAGTACGAATGTTGCTGTACCGGACTGCAATGTCCACGTACGATTCTGATTCAAGACGAGCACGCACGGCTCGCATATTTTCTTCGTGATCAGGGTCCATATCCAGCTTGCGCTTGCGTTTGTAAGCAGCCTCGTTGACCGGGCATGGCTTCTTGGGTCTCTTGAGCGGAGCGGTGTTCGATTTACCGCTCAGGAAGTTTTCCTCAACACGAGGACCACTTGTGTCGCGATAAATATCGGAGATCTTGAAGCTGGGCTCTGCATCAACAGAATTGGCAGGTGGCAGGCTTGATTCGCTGCGGGGGGGAAGATCGGCTGCATTGGATGTAGCGCGAATGTATTTCTGATACCACTTCTGGGCATCTCCGATAGAATTGTTGATGACGGATTGGAGCGCAAGTTGCAGTTGGTGGTCTGCTGCATCGCATTTGGCGACGTTGGCGACCAAAGAGAGTTGGAATTCATCGTCCACAGCATTGGACCAGAAGTAAAGAAGGGCCACGGCACCCGGCTCGTTGCCGTTCTCGGTTGCGTGGATTATGGAATGCTTTATGAGATTTCGGAGTTTGGGAACATCGTATTTGTCGGAAGGCTGCAAAGGAAGAGACATCAGCGCTGTGACGTACTTGTTGGTATCGTCCGCGCTCGGGAGGGTAGGAGTGGCCGCATCGGCCGGGGTGGTAATGGTACGAATGGCCTCGTCGGCCAGGCTTTGGACTCCGCTGGAGATTGAGGCAAAGGCCTCCGACTCAAAGGCCTCAACATGACTCTTATCGGCCGTCAGGTTCTCAACCCCGCCAAGGGGGGAAAGGCGCTCAGTTTCGTCGCGCGGGATGTTGGTCGGCTCGGTCGCGACGCGGTGGGCCCGTTCAGAAGGAGGAGTCACGCCAGCAGCTCGGTACTCCGCGGTCGATGGGTATTCCCCGAGCTCTCTCATTGTCCGATACTGGGGGGTGGGCTTCGAAGGGCCCGGGGGCTTCTTCTGAAGCTTCCGTCGTTGCGCGGGTTTGGAAGAGCCCTGACGGCGTTCGGACTGGGTGGACCCCGTAGGGGCAGGCGGAAGGGACCTGGTAGGGTTAGTGCCACGCGCTCCATGCCCTAACTTCTTGGGGTCAACGTACTCGGCAGCAGCTGCAGCTGCATCTTGCTTCTCCTTGGAAGCTTTCTCGGCTTCGGCTATTTGAATAAGTCAGTGTTTGTTCTCATCTTGGAAGTGAGTGAAAAAAAAAGGTGTGGGGTAAATCCCCCAGTTTCACCTGAAGCATGCAACATCTCCTTCTCCTCCATCTCAGAAGTGATCAATGACCAGATCAGTGAGATAGACAGGGAAAGAATCATTCACATGAAAATATGAGAAAAGGGAATGGTGGGTTCAATAATATAAGTGAGTGAATCTGGGGGGGAGGGGAGTATGTTGTCTCATCCACTCAGGGCTCAGTGAACCAAATGACAGAGCACATCCCGTCTCAGAAGTGACTGGACCAATGACAACACAATTCATGGCATGAGAGAAGTAGCATAGAAAGGCCAACTCATCTTTGCCTGAGAAATGTGCAAGGTCAAGAGGCAGATGAGGTGTTGCACCTCAGTCACAACGGGAGCAGGGACATGGTGACATGGGGACATGGCACTGGTGACATGAGACAAGGGAATGGGACAGGGGACACGAGACAGGGGACATGATATTGAGGACATGAGACTGGGGAATGGGACAGGGGACACGAGATAGGGGACACGAGACAGGGGACATGAGACTGGGGACATGAGACTGAGGACATGAGACTGAGGACATGAGACTGGGGAATGGGACAGGGGGAGCATGATACAGAGGAGCATAGCACGAGGTAATCTTCCAGCTTGAAGTGAGAGACCGCGACATCCGCGTCACAGATGTGACTGGATACCCGGGGAGGGGACTGGAATAGACAGAGGATGGTCACTTACTCTTCTTGTTGAGAAGACGCTTTGAGACGCGACGCACAGCAGCACGCACGGTATCCATTTTTAACACTGGGGTAACGAAATGGATGGAACGTGGAGAAGAAGAGAGAAGAAAGGAAGAAGAAGATGGGGGGGGAGGGGAGGGAATAAATACTCTGGGAGACTGGGGGGCCTTCCCTTTTGGGTCAAGTCTGTTTTTCTCTAAGAAGAGTGCAAACGGGCACAATAGCATAGACAGCAGTCCAGGTGACATGTCACGTATTGACCTCGACACCCCGTGCTACCAGGGTGTCTCCTTTGTGGATGCCTACAGAGAACAATAGCTTTTATATTGATCTATTCATCTATTGATCCCTTTGAGAATACGAGTCTGCCTGTGTATAAAACTTCAATGGCTGCTTAGCCTTAGCTCTATTAGACCTAATCCGGCTGTGTAGACAATCCATCAGGCACACATGCAAGTAGACAGACTCTGGATTGACCATAGGAGACGGGTATACATTGGCTATTGTATGCAGGCCTCACAGGGAAATGGTTGTAGAATATGATATACTCCCCAGATATTCCGGAAGCCTTGGTTCCATTGTGTATCTGGGGATTCAGCAGTCAACAAGAATGGGACCGAGATCCTGATTATATTGCTGCACGAGACTCCACACAGATTAGCAAGTTGCGACAGCCTGGTTCCCTGTGATTGCCAGCCACTAGACAAACATCACCCAGATAGCGTAGGATAGTATCCCACTATTCCATACTCTGAAAGAAGGCCATGGATGACTTGCCTACAGACATTTGAACATCGCCCTTTTATCGAGTAGTTGACGATGAACTGCATATGAATCTAGTTTTGATCTTTTCCCCGAGCAACAATATGTCTCGAACAGGTTACAGATTGAGATTCGACACGGACAAGCATATACGAAAGTGATGGAGGACTACAATGGCTACTGTCTCAATAGAACGTCTCCATATAGATTTACAATACACCTGAGTACAGACTGGCAACGTCTTGATTTGGTCCGTGGAGTCTGCTCCAATTGCTACATACAAGACAGACAGGCCTCCAAGGAAAAGCACAAGAAGATCTCCCAGCTCCCAGCTTGTCGATAAAGTATATACCGAGGTTTCCAAAAAAATGGGTTGGCATTGCCAGCCCTGTCGCATGTCATGGGGAAAATCAAGTGTTTCTCTTTTGTTTTTGGATAGATTTCGTATGACCTGCATTGAGGCTCGTCATTGGATATCTGTTTTGCATTCAGATTGGACAAATAGTCCTACACTATATCAAAGTGTATTGCATGAAAATGATGACCAGGGGAAGTTTGTTGAGAGCATTGACTCATATTTACTCTTCACCGCCGGTGGTCTTGGTCTTCTTCTTGCTCTTGTTCTTCTTGTTACCGGTAGAGCGGGCAAGGGGCTGCTCGAGAATCTTGAGGATCTCCTCATCCTCGAGCTTCTTGTCAGACTTGATCTGCTCGAGATCGACGGGCTTGGCAGCAGCGAGCTTGGTGAGACCGTTCTTGGTGATGGCTGTGGGTGGGGTTAGCTTATGGGTCCAAATTATCTCCATGCAAAGTTAAGGTACGTACCAATGGTGGTCAGCAGACGAGAGACGGGAGAACCGTCAGTCTCGCCGGCGGGCTCGTACTGGCGCAGGACACCGCCACGAACGCACTCAACAACACCGACCTTGGCGGCCTTCTCGTCATCAAGCTGGCGCAAGCTGAAGGGGAAAGTACCGAACTTCTTGACAACCTCAGACAGAGTCTGGCGGGAGCTGGGGCGCTTCAGGCCGTAAGTGGTGGTGGTACGGCGGTGCAGGGTAGCACGGTGGTCGAGGTTCTTGACCTTGCCGGATCCCAGACTGAGGCCAACCTCAACACCCCAAACTTCGCCGACCTCGGGGACACCGTCACCGCGGACACCGTTACCGGGGGAGAGAATGATCTTCTTCTCGCCCTCAATCTCGTTGCGGCCGAACATCCAGCTGGTGGTGTTCTCGACGACAGTGCAGTCGTAGGTCTTGGCGATCTTCTCGAGCAGAGAAGACATGTAGGCCTGGGTAGGGGCCTTCTGAGCCGCGGCCTTCTTCTTCTCCTCATCGGTACCCTGGGCCAACAGACCCTGGGGAACCATAAGGCGCAGGAGGACCTCGTTGGCGTAGTGGGTAGCGATAATGAGGTCAGCCTCACGGCCGGTAACAACCTCCTTGGGGGCGTCCTTCTTGGGAACGACCACCATATCGCAAACGATGGTTCCGAATCCATCGATCTGAGCACCAAGCTGGATCTTGACGAGCTCGCCGGCCTTCAGGGTGATCTCGGCCTCGGCGGCGTCGGACACCAGAGGAGTGTAGGGAGTCACATAGGAGCTAGGGGAGACAGTAGTGGGGTGAGAGATACCTTAATTTACATGTTACGATCAGTTCATGTGGTTCTTCTACCACTAACGGGGTAGAGAGGGGGTGGACCAACCCTTGACAATCTTCTTGCCCTTGTAGACCTTGGTGATCTCCTCGTCGAGGAGCTTGTCACCCTTCTGACAGATCTCGACGATCTTCTCTCCCTCCACGCAAAGAGCTACATAAATGTTAGATCACAAAGAGAGACAGTGAGGAGTTCTTGCGCAACGAACCGGCAACAGCGTCAAGGACGTTGTGAGAAATTTGCGCAGCGGTCTTGTACTTGGTCAAGGTATCGGGGTTGTTGAGGGTGTAATCTAGAAAGAATCGCATAATTAGTCATGGTCTATGAACCGAACATATTTTCTTTGTTGTGGTGACTGCCAGCGAGCTCGTGGTCGATATTGAACTCGGTGCCCACAAACGTCAGAGCTTTCCATGAAGTTTACATACCAACCTCGGGTGCTTTGTCTTCCGCCATTGTGAAGTGAATTGAGCTCGTGGAGCTGTAAGAAACAAGTAAATGCAAGTGGGTTCGAGAAAAGTATTCGGATTGTAAATCCGTGTGAAGCTAGAGGAGAGGAATGGATCGGGATCGAGTCGTGTGCAAAGCGTCGAGAGGGCGTTTAGCGTTGGTGGGGTTGGGTGGTGGTCGCCTGATGTTTCAGGCCCTTCACCTAGGGCTTTGCCGAAGACGTCATGGCAATCTCTCCCTTGACTTCATACTGAGCTACGCCATTGATTTGAGACAAGAGAATATGTATTTCTATATTATACCTAGCTAGCTTTAGTGTTGATTTTGCTATATAGATCGTAAATGTCCCCTCTTGATACCCCGGATTCCGCCACAAATCCAGGATCGCTCAGACCTCCAGTCTACTCCGTAACTTCTCCTCACCTGACCAGTGTTTCCCCTCTTATACATCCCTGGGAAGTACGTCGATGTAACCGGGCCTTTTATCCTCTAATGATCTCCTTTTCGGTGTCTTCTTTTCATCCTATAATGTTGTGGCCAGAAGGGTGGACCAGGCCGCCAACTGTAGAATACTCATGAAAAAAGCACAGTGCCTACATACAGAACATCTTTAATTAGGTCAAAAAAATATTCTGTAATATAAACCCAGGCATACCTAAATCGGTACAACATATATATGTACCTATGTAGGTAACCTTTAGGACTGTATATTGCCTCAGGCATAGTGGTAACCTGAGGCATTGCAACGTTCCCCTCACTCGTTGTAAACCTGATATCGATGGGTGTACTTATACCATTGCTGGTAGTTTGATCCTTATTTTCTATTCCACGCCATGGGTCCTACAAAACTTCCCATCCGGGTTTTGACACACAATATCCGTTATGCAACCTCATCTCCCTTCAAAGGCGAACAACCCTGGGCTGATCGCAAACAATTGCTGTTGAATGAATTTGAATATGAGACTCGTCATTGCAGAGAAACCTTCGTCTGCCTACAAGAAGTGCTCCACAATCAAATTGGTGATATTCTGGCTGGATTGAATCAGGACGGAAAGCCCGAAGCACCAGAATGGGAGTATATCGGCGTGGGTAGAGAGGATGGCTACGAGGCTGGGGAATACTCCCCTATCATCTACAGACCATCAGTCTGGGAGCTGTTACACTGGGAGACAGTGTGGCTATCCAAGACACCCGAAACGCCATCCAAGAGTTGGGACGCAGCCTCCATCCGCATTGTTACCATTGGTGTCTTCACTCATCGAGCTAGTCGGAACACGGTCCTTGCCATGAACACCCACCTTGATGATCAGGGATCTCAGTCTCGTTTCGAGGCTGCACGTATCATTATCGGGAAGATTTCCGAATACAGCCAGAACAAATTCGCAAAGCTCATCTCGGGCACTTTCTTGGCCGGCGATTTCAACAGCGAAGAGAACCAGGAAGCTTACCAAGAGTTGACGAAAAGCTTGCGTGATGCATATAAGGAAGTTGACAGCCCGAGACGATATGGTAACCACATTACTTGGACTGGATTTGGGTACGAGGATGAGCCAGCCTCACGTATTGACTATGTTTTGGTGAGACCTGCAGGGACTCACGGCCAGAGGTTGGCAGTCATTGGCTATGCAGTGCTAGGCAATCGGTTCGACGATGGTGTTTTGTGCTCAGATCACCGTGCTGTTATTGTGGACTTGGTACTTGCATAGTGTAATGTTAGACCATATGAATACAATGAATATGCCAAGAGACCTCGGAATACCCGTGGACCCTGGAGGTTACATTATGTAACACACACGTGGGTCACATGACAGGATGTAAAATTGGTAAACGGGGTCATAGGTTAGCCTGGAGCCCATAGATGAGTATTGGGAATAGCCTCAAAATATCTTAAAAGTAGTATTATACTTTAATCTATAATTCCTTTATGGTTGTTGGGTATATAGAGTGAATGGCGCGTTTCTTTGCTTTATTTTAAGACGGGTGCGGACACTTGGTAACGGGTACTCTCCCTCCTTCTCCTTTGCCTCTTTCACCATCACCGCGACTTTTAAAAAAACACAACTGCAACAACTCCTCCAGTGCAAAATAATCTTCCAGGGAAGAATCACGTCCATTGGGATCATCGCAATCGATTGACGAAGAAGGTCAGCTGACTTGGCCCCAACCGACCCGGAGCGGATTCTGCGCTGGAACTCCCGACTGGTCCATTCAAGGAACATCGGCAAGAGCTCTCTCCCCCTTCGGCCCTGGTATGTTCGATATTCCTTCCCATTTGGTTTCCCTGTCCATAATTTCAATATGCTGTCCCCATTCAATCCGTTGCACACCCTTTGCTGGTGACCTGTGGCGTGTTCGGGACATGCGCCCGTTGCGACACGTCCATCCATCAACCTCATCCCCCCAGGTGACATTGGATGCACGGTCGCGACGGGGATAGATAGTGTACTCTACTTCTGAAAACACCTGCTAATCATGATTTGATCGGATGAACAGGTTCCATCCCATAATGCTACGGTAACCGACCCGAACCTATCCCTGTCGCGTTGAGAGCCACTCCGAGCTTCGAAGATCATACGAGTGGCATCAGACGTTTGTTTCGCATTCAATAGACCATCCACAATGCCATCCCCTGAAGTGACGGGTGGCTCGCTGCCCTCAGAGCAATCATTCGGGGACCTTCAGTCAGGTGCCCAGAACAGCTCTGGCGCGTCGGACACTGGGGACCAAGGCCTAGACAGCATCGACCTTGGGACAAGCCGATCAACAAATGGTCATACGCCAGATACAATTGCAGAGGGAAAGCAAAGCGCAAAGGCTATGCTAGCTGCTTCTGGGGTGTCAGCCTCGTCAGACCCCGGCAGTGAGGTTTCCAATGGCACGTCCCGTTCAAATGGGACGCATGGTTCCGCAAGAAAGCGATCTCGTGATGGATCTGCTGCCCAATCCACAGAGGTTTCTGGGGCCATGGCCGTACGCGCCCGCGAAACGCCATTGGATAAGGTTCTCCTGGAGCAGTACGTTGATCGCGAATTCCAGCACTCGGCCGCAGCTGCCTGGCAAAACCCGAGTCAGGAGTTACAAAAGAATAAGCGAGCGGAACGCGACTTTTATTTGACAGTACGACGCGAAAATCAGTTAAACCCAGCTGCATTGTATGGTGTGGGCTATGAGGGATTTGGAAACCCCCGTACCGACATGCGCAATCAACACCCTCAACTTCTCTACCCAACCCACCGACGCCGCCCCGGAAACAGAAAGACGCGAGAACTGCGCATTTCACGACGTGACGCAAAGACGCAGAACGAACAGATGGAGGATCTAGTCCCTATTCGCTTGGATATTGATTGGGAAAAGGTCAAGATCCGCGATACTTTCACGTGGAACCTTCATGATCGTGTTGTGTCCCCAGATTTGTTCGCGGAGAAGCTGGTTGAAGACATGGGTCTCGCGGTAGAGAGCTCGGTCCCTTTGACGAGAATGATCTCCCAGAGCATCCAGGAGCAGGTGATAGACTATTACCCGCATCTTAACATACACGAAGACCCTCTTGATCCCCAATTACCCTACACCGCATACAAAAATGACGAGATGCGCATTTCGGTCAAGCTCAACATCACCATTGGTCAACACACCCTCATCGACCAGTTCGAGTGGGATATCAATGACCCCAATAATTCTCCCGAAGAATTCGCATTATGCATGACGGATGATTTATCACTCTCTGGGGAATTCACCACCGCCATTGCCCATTCAATCCGCGAACAGTCCCAACTCTTCACCAAATCCTTGTACATTGTCGCTCACCCATTCGATGGCCGTCCCATCGAGGACCCAGACCTCCACACCTCATTCCTCCCCACCCCTGTGGCTTCTGCCTTCCGACCATACCAATCTGCCAAAGAGCATACGCCTTATCTTTATGAGTTGAATGAGGCAGATCTTGAACGTACCGAAATTTCAATATCCCGAGAGCAACGTCGCCAGAAACGGTCAATTAACCGTCGTGGTGGACCTGCTTTGCCAGATCTCAAGGACCGTCAACGCACCATTCGTACCATGATTGTTTCATCCGTGATACCAAACTCGGTGGGCTCTATGGACGAAAGCAATGTGATTAAACGTACCGGTTCCAGCCGTCGTCGTGGAATGACTGGACACCGGGGCGATGATGATTCCGACGAGTTTGATAGTGACGACTCCTCTGTTGGCTCTCCTGCAATTGGGCCCAACCTCGCACAGGGTACTGCTCGTACTAGAGGCATGAGAGGCGCGGCATCTGCGGCCCATGCGGCGCTTCGCGCCAGCCTTGGACAGTCGGCAACCCCTGAACCAGTGTATCACGAGCCCCGAGTCTCGGCCCGAAGACAACAATACCGAGAAGAGAGTGTGGATGACTCTGATAAGTTGATAGTGAGATTTAAGATTTCGCGTGACAAGCTAGTCGATCTGAGGAACGGAAGGCGCATTGTCTCCGCCCACTCCAGCGCAGGGCAAGCATCTCGCACGATGGCACCTCCGTCCGATAAACAGTCCCGACTTCACCCTCCCCCGCGACCCCAACAAACCGGTGCTGTTGATGCACCGAACCCTCCGCAGCCTGGTGTTTCTGGCGTGAGTAGATTTTAACCCCAGTTTTTGGCCCATGGCTGACCCTGTGTCTATGCAGCCCCCACCACCCAACTGGCTGGCAGCCGGTCTCAGCAAGTTGAAGCAATCTCACCCCAACGATTCCTTTGAAGGTGTGATGCGTTATTCCGCCGTCGATACTGAAACCCTGGCCCCCGTGGCGAATCCCAACAACCTCCAGGCTGGCCAAAATATCAAATACCAATACCTCCCCCGTATTCGCTGCCACGACTGCCCCGGAAAGCTGTACACCCCCGGCCCGGGAATGACAGTGGACAACTTTGAAGTCCATCTCCGCAACCGACAGCACAAGGAGCGGGTCGAGGAGCGCCTCACGAAGACTGGTGGCGATGGCGGAAGCGCGAGTGCTAGTCCTAGGATGCCCGCGAGCGCCAGTCCAGCTCTCGGGAATGCCACAGTCCCTGGAGCACATGCCTCTCCCTCTCCAGCCAGTGGATCTCAGCCATAAGTCAATTTCGTTCATGAAGTGATGACAACGGCGTCTTGTGTGATTACTTCGCACTTTCTCTTTCAGATCGCTTATATTCTTTTACACATTTGATCAATTCAATCCATCTACTTCTTCATACTCAAGAACCCTCTCCCATTCCACTCCCACTCGTGTCGGTCTTGCATAGGTTTTGGTTTCTTAGTGCCGGAAGCGATCCATCTTTATCCTTTCTGTTGGTGCTCGATGTTTCTCCGGGGGTGTTTGTGTTTTTCTTGCTTCGCTGAACCATGTGTAATAGCAGTTTGAGAGACGGGTTGAGCTTTAGTAAATATCTCTATCTTTTTCTATTGAATGACATAGTAGGAGTAATATCCAACCCGAAACTGTCAGTCTATTTGTATCTTAAAGAACCCTGCGGCTTCTTCCCATATGTAACTGCCTGAAGTCTGTTTGCTTCGCGAGTTATCTGATATATCCATCTCTCATTTCTCGTCCCTCTTTTTTCCTCTCTCATACATATTTTATACTCCGTTTTTCTCCATGTCTTCCGCTCTTTCAATTCTCAATTCATATGCACCTATATGTACCTATATGGACCAGATTTCAGGCCCCGGGTGCGAATATCCTGATCAGGGTGCCGCTTTATGAGGGCACTCAAGGTCCTGCTCACTAAATATCTCACAGCAACGGGGTGATTACCCAGTGAGCGTATAGATATACCCACTTTTACGACCTAAAAATAAAGGCAGAGATAGAGCAGCTTAACCACGTTATATAGATCATTGATTAGCCATTAGACAATAAAATTTAAAACGATAGGTGTTGGATGTCGAAATAGCGGAAGTAAGGAGCGGAACGGAGCGGAGCGGACATAAACGATACCGGAATCCTCTTGCTGTCGCTGGAACGTGCGAACGAACTTACTCGCCCGGATATGATAGGGACCAATGATCTATGTACTTCATTTACAGGTTACGAGGTCTTGTGTGAGCACCGACCAACCGAGTACGGCGGGGAGAAAGATCGTGCCTGAGTTCAGGACGTCTTAACAACTTTGTAAGCATCACAGCGTGGAGACAGTATAACAAACACAGCGTGCATCAAGACATCTAGCTACTCTACAATATTTCTAGCATCCGACGAACGGTTAAGCTTCGATCTATTTCCCCGCCTAATTAAAATAAGTAGTGACCCACTTCCCCCCGCACCAATCATTCTAGTCTATCTCCTGTTATATAGAGTATCGGATATAATGCCGCAGTCTAGCCCTATCCATGGATGTAACCTCATATTCCAACAGACGTACTTTGTATACCTTGCGGCGCCCTAGTTCCAATTTCCGACAATCTACGCAAATTACAGCCCCCTGCACTAGTGAAGAAACGTGCTAAGGCTGGCTCTGGCCTTACCACATCCGGACCCCGCAACCCTAGTCAGATCCATTGTGCCACCTCTTTAATTCTTCCCCTCCGTTCCTTTCTCCCTACTTGAACCATCTTCGCCTGGTTTCGCCCACATTCAACCGTCTATTTATATCTATCAATCAGCAAAATGGCAACGGACCGTTTCTCCATTCAACTAGCCTCCCCAGCAGAAGGCCCCATTCTCGGCAAAATAAGCAGTGACTCGTTTCTAAATGATCGCCACACTCAAATGAAAGGACTAGGAAAGGACCCGTACGACCTCGAAAAGTCAATGACAGCATATCTTTCCCAACAAGCAGTATCACCGAGAACCGTTCTTCTCAAAGCAGTAGACAACGAAACAGACAACATCGCCGGCTGGGTCCTGTGGAGCTTTCGGGGGTTCGCAGTTGACAAAACTGCAGAGATACGGGACGCTGTTCCACATGCAGCAACACAATTCACGTCGACAACCCCGACACAAACCACGGGCAAGACCGCTCTCAAAGACCAAAGCGAGAAAGTCGACATCGATGAGAACGACCCAATCAAGCAGCTCGAAAAGATGACCGATGCAGATATGAAATCCTGGATGACAAAGCTCATGCCAGATGGCACCAAATGCATGTATGTCAGCTCGCTTTGTGTGGCACCTAAATGGCAGTCCAAAGGTGTCGGATCGGCGCTTCTGCAATGGGGTACAAAGACGGCGGACGCAGCGGGGGTTTTTATATGGGTGCATTCATCGGCGGATGCATGGGAGATGTATGCAAAATATGGGTTTAATGTTATTGGGACACTTGATGTGGACTTGGACCAGTATGCTCCAGCGCCGGCATCAGATAATGATGGGAAATGGGGTCACTATGTGTTTCGGTATATGAAGAGAGAGCCATCTCAGGAATGATCGTACCTTGACTATTATCGGTAGGCAGAATTTGAATATGAATACTTTCAAGATGCAAATAAGTTAGAGTAAAGACCTCTTATCAGAGATCTTGGTGAGTACAATTTAGTATATACAGTTATATCTTTTGTCATGAGCCATGGTTATAATAAATCTGATCTATAAAACGTTAATTCTTGTATAGAATATCAGACTAGGCCCTTGGGTCTTTGATGGATCCGAAAGTTACAGTAGACGGTCCATTTTAACGGAACTACAACGTAAAGAAGTACATTTGAAACAAAGTTCAATTCATTTACAGATAGAAAGCATATATCTGACGGGAATACGCAAAGAGACAGACATTCGTGAAAACTCGAGCACAACCAAAAAAAAAAAAAAAAAAAAAGACAGATGGGGTATACATCTCGGACCATCACTGACTGCAAAGAAACAGAGCAAATGAGAGCGAAATAGTGAAACCATAATGAAAATAACATGGGAATCAGGATATGAATATGAATATGAATATCGACGGGAACGGGGACGATCCACGCAGTAATCGCACAACTTATTTAGATCTGAGAACAGCACTAAGATCAATACTAGAGGTCTATGTCCCAAAGATCTTCGCTGAGGAACTCGTAAATAAATCACCTTTGGAAGCGTGTGTCTGGGACGAAATGAGAGACATGGCCCGTATGTGAACACACAGCTGGACGGGGCCATGTTATGTCCCATGTAGCCCATCGGAGGTTTCTATCCACGACGGGAAGAGCGTCGCGAAGGCAAGCTGGTTGCCTCGGGTTTCTTTGCTTCAGGCTTCTTGGCATCGCCCTTCGCAGCAGCAGCCTTTCCGCCTCGCTTCTTTGCAGGAGGCGGCGGCGGCGTGGGTTCCTTCTCACTGACCTCAGGCTCATCTTCCTCAGAGAGTTCTTGGTCGTCGTCCGTTTCGTGAGTTTCTTCGTTCCCACTTTCCTCCTCCGCTTCATCTTCGCCGTTGTCTTTTTCTTCAGGCTTATCCCACTCTGCCATCTCCATATCGGCATCATCGCTGTCATTGTCGATATAGCTAACTTCCGGCTTCGCGGTGCCTCGGACGCTACGTCTGCGAGACGAAGCAGGCGTGGTGCCTCCAGCACCTCCGTCGGAAGACCAGCCATCGTCGTTCTTTGATTTCCGTTTCGACTTGGCTGCACTGATCGATGATGTGGACTTGCGGGCGGGACGAGAAGGCTTTTTCTTGCGTGCCTTTTTGGACACAGAGGTTTTGCCGTTCGCATCAAGAGACTCGGGTTTTCGCTTCTTGCTTGATCCGCCCTGTGAAGCGTGGGTAGAGTTACTCCTTGGCTTCATTGCAATTCGAACGACGCGATCAAGCAAATCATCCAACTCATCTGGAAGGAAGTTCTTGTCGGCGACGTCTTGGGCTTCGCGGTGACTGCTCATGGAGGTGAAGAGGGAGCTTGGGACTCCCATCTTTCCAGGGTACGTTTGTAAGATGTTGGTTGCGCCGGCGGCACCGCCAAACTTGTGCTGTTGGGAGTAGACATCTGCGAAACGGCGAATAGTTGCTTGCGCTAGATCAGAGAGAGTGTGGAGGCGGGTGGAGATCTCGTCTGATTTGGTGATTCCATCGCGGAATTGCTTGACGCGCTGTCCAACGTGGAAAATCAATGACATGTTGTGTTCATTGGCAACTGCGGAGAGGTAGAAAAGGATATATTGAGAGAAGTCGGTCAGGTCGCCGAGTTTGGTTGCCTCATCCAGGTCTTCAGACGGGTAGTCAGGGTGATAAGCAAGCAAAGACAGGAGACGCGAGAAGATCAATTCCATGACCATGGTCTGTTCCGTCCGTTTCCCACTGGCTTGCGCCTGTTGGGCGAAGTATGCCGCACGGGACCGCAGCCATGTAAGCGTGCTCTCTTTTAGACTATGAACAGGTTCGAAAGCAAGCAAACAGGGGACAATGTACCATCGGTGGCTCAAATGTGACTTTTGAACGAGTTTCTTCTTTAGGTGGTTGATGAATCCACTTCGCACCTGCAAGAGTGGATCTTGGGCAACCAAAGCGACTGCATTGAAATCAGACGGCGTCAGCAGACCGTCGCAGACAGTGCTAGAAGCACACAGCTTAAGCAAGGACTTGGCAGCCAGGAGGCGAAGACGCGATTTTTGGGCTGCAGGGGTATCTTTCTTCTTAGAGATCTCGCCTTCGCCGACCACCAATTTATTCAAGGTTTCGTAGACAGGTTTTGCGTGGGCACGGAAGTCAGCTTCACTGTCTGCTCCGTCCTTGGCCCGGAGGCGGTTGACAATGATTTTCAATGCCCATTCTTTAGCCTTGGTCTCATCATCAACTGTCTCTGACCAGTTGTATTCAGAGTCTGGTTCGGGTGTGCGATTGGTGAGTAGGATTTGGTTGATGGCAATCGAAATGATAGCATCACTTTCTTCATCTGCTTCTCTCGGTGCAAGGAGGTTCAGCTGCGACAGAGCAGCCAGGCGAGTGAGGAATCGGTCAGATCCGTACGTCCACTTCGCAACGCACTTTTGTACCAAATCCTTCGCATACATCTCTTTTCGGTCAGTTGTGGCCATGAGAATTGACACGGCATGTTTTGCAGAATGCGGCGATGAACTATAAAGGGCGTAGTTGGCTAGAGCCTGGAAGAACTTGCGCTCTTTGGGGAGTTTAGCAGGAAGCTTTTTAGCGAAACCAGCACAAGCCTTCAAAATATCTTCAGCACTACCATCACCAGCGGAGGAAGCCTTGGGGGCTTGAGCCTCGAGGTCTTTGCACATCTCTTGGACCTGTGCCTCTAGGACTTCCGGATTTTGAGATGAAATTTGCTTCAACATCTCCTGTGCAGCATTGGCCAATCCGTTCTCATCTGTTCGGGACAAGCTCATAATCGCCGGGATGTGGCTCCGGTTGAAGATCAAAGACCCACAGCGATACACAAGAGGAGTCAACGTTTCCAACAGCGGAGAGTTGTTTGCACTCTGGACCCGCCGCTGGAGTTCTTTTGTGGCCTTGACAACAGTGCGATAATCACTCACAGCAGCCATGGTGAAGCGAACCAGCTGATAGCTTCGTCGATCATGCACCTTGGCGAACTTCCACAAGTCTGCCGATGCGCGTGAGGCATCTGGGAAGGTCTTGGATAATGATTCAATGATCTTGGACAATTGTGTCTTAATCTGTTCCTCGTCCTTGTCGACAACACCACCATTGTACTTCTCACAGGCCTCTAGGTAAAGTGTCACTGCCGATCTCATCGACAATTGACGGGCCAACATAACGAAAAAGACTCGCCTCGCCTTTTCATCCAGCCCTCGGAGCAGGGTAAGAATTCGGCGAACGCGAATCTTGTCAACATCTGTCTCTTGCTCGGGTTCGGACGCCTGACTATCCTTCTGCTTCTGTGATTGGTTCGAGCTGCTTCGAGAAAGTTTCGTTTTGATAGGGGGATAAGGAAGTGGCAGAAGTGTCTCAAACAAGACGCGGTCGATCAGAATATGGATTTCTTGATCGTTGGTGTAAAATGCATCAAATATCTTGGATGGTGCATCTTTGAGAAGGGACACGACGGGCTCTGTATTTTGCTCGATGTCACCAGCAGCCACTGCCCACATGCGAGCCAAAATCTTCATGGCGTGTTCACGCACATGCGGCTTGCGATCCTTCACTCGCTCGGCAAGAATAGCAAGAACTGAGTCTGGTGACGAACAGCCACCATCTACACTTAGTTTGTGGACGATTTGAGAAAGCCCGAATTGCCCGACGGTATCAACTGCAGCCACACGAACCTTCTCATCAACGTCGCGGAGCATCGAGGCCAGGTGTCTGACAAGATTGTGTTCTTCGCTTTCGTGTAGGCCAGAGCCTCCAGCTGAGGTTAGCAGGATTCGCCCCACAACTGTGACCCAGGCAGCACGGACTGATGGGGTCTTGTCAAGACGACGGCTCAAGAAGGCTTCATAGGCCGAATTGTGGACTTGAGAGAAAGGCTTGGGGGATACGGGAGTCAACAAAACATTGGGCTGGGGAATGGTCTTGTCATAATCCACTAGTGACACTGGCGGGTAGGTTGTAGGGTCCATGGGGGGAGGGGGTGGGGGACCTGCAACACCGATTCCAGCCGCGAGGTCTCCGATCGTCTGAGTGGCCAATAAACGTAGGGCCACCGATTCTGCAGAGAGTTCTGCTTCAATCTGGGGAATGACATTCTGCAGGACCTCTGGACAAGCACGCCAAAGCTCCCGGATCAGACGGTGTGCCTTGCTCAATTCCTTAATATCCTCTCCCTCCTCGTCAGAGTCATCGAGATTGGGTTTCCGAGTATGTTTAGAGCCATTCGTTTGGCCAGCTGGCACAGACGCATCGATGATGACATTGTTAAAGTACTGGCTGATGTGACTAGTCATTCGTTCCGGGCAGGCCTGGCAGATAGCCTTGGCCATGTTATAGGCAGCGGGGTAGTCCTTCAGTAGAAGGGTGTCCTGCTTGGCGTCAAGCGGCGCGTCTGGTCGCTTTCCCTTCTTGTTAGAGTTGTCCAACACCCGCGGGTCGACTCGGAGGAATTGCGCGACGATAATGTCCACCACCTCAGGGGCCAACACGAGGGATTCATCAATCACGGTGACGAGTACTCGAGTCATGTCAAACTCGACATTCTTAGCCACCTCCTCGCCGGTGGATGCTTTGGAAGAACCCGAAACGATGTCGAAGCAGCCCGTGAACAACGGGACAATAAGCGAGTCCGGGTGATCAAGATCGACCATCAAAACCACACTCTTCACCTCAGCGAGAGATCCCAGGACGTAGATATGCTGGGCATTGTAGGCGTTGGATGGATCGGCCAAAGCGGGGATAATCGAGGACACGATACATGTGAATATATCCTACATTGGTCTCAGTCAGTACATTCTATGATCGCATAGACAAAACACATATTTTGTGTCTCTTCAATTGCCGCACCTTCAGTTGATTGCGCGTAAAAGGCGCGTCTGGTGCGCATAGTCGCAATACATCAACGATACAGCACGTAGCCCACGCTCTGACACCCTTATCCTTGTGGGCAAGCAAGTTCCCACTGGCGAGTTCCTGGGACACTTTCCGTAGCGATTCCTTATCAATTTCCTCCTGGTCGAGTTTGCGGAGTTCCTGCGCGAGAGTCTGGAGACGTTCGAGGAGATCCGCGATGGGGATGGCGGAGCGCCCCACGCGCCATGAGAGCGGCTGGTTGAAGGACAGACTGCGAAGCCCCGAGTCTTCCTCCACCTCGGGAGGACCTGGGCGAGAGCGCGAAGGCATCGTGGATGGTCGCAGTTCTCACATGGACTGGGGAGGTGGAGAGTTTCGACTCGGGAGTTTGGGTGGAGGCTGACCGCCCAGGACGCGTCGCACGGGACCGCGTCCTGCCCTACAAAGTTGGTGCTACAGATGTCATACGGTACATTATGATATCATTTTTTTATTTACTTTAATAAATGTATTGGGTCTACAACTCATATCATATCCATTGTTGGTGTAAATCCCATAGTTATGGGGCTTAGCTTGCACTTGTTGATCTTAGAGGCCTTCTTTCAGAGAAGACGAGCCCCTCCAGAGCTTCGTTAAGAAACAAAAGTACACCCCACAACAACAGACTTTAAACGGTTTCTATACATAAACCATGAACAGTCTAGAGAAAACACTGCTAGTCGAAGAATATATCAAAGATAACAAAAACAATACCCAAGATCCCATTGTCAGTAAGTATCATGTCTACGTCCTTTTCGCCCCATAATAGAGCAGCCTTCGAGTGATAGGACGTTGAATATCCACTCTGTCCGGATAAATTGCTACGTTAGGTATATGGAGGTCCAATGTTAGAGTAGAGGTATTAATAATATTGATTAAATTATGCAAGATCTCGTGATAAAACAACCGAGTAGGTCTTCTGTAACAAAAGCGACCTGACTTCCCGAATCTTCCGTCGTAAAAATGCATGTAAAAAGCAAAATCCTAAATTTATCCATGTGATGCTTTTGCGCCTGAAAATGAGAGACAAGTAGATCAGTCACCTAGAACTTAGGACTAAACTTGCTCATAGCCCGGATCCTAGAACCGTAGATAAAGAACAAAATAGGAATGGGAATCATAGCCAGAGTAATGAAACCAAGAACACTAGATGCCCAAGCCACACCTAGATCCCGGTACATTTGTGTAGCAAAGAGCGGGAACGCGCCACCCATGGTTGAACGGATGAGGGTATTCGCCGCGATAGCGGAGTTGGCGAACATCATGTACACATCAATGATGTAGTTGAGACCCTGCATGAAAATAACCAAAATGCCTAGACCGATAGGAACACCGGCAATGACTTGGGGCACCCAGGAGATATGTGGGCTGGAAGTCCAGCCGAACCAAAACAGACCAATTGGCAACAACACAGAGGCGATCATCATTGGTACAAGACGTTCCTCGGGAACGACCTTGCCGTGCTTTGCAAGTTTGCGGGCGAAGCGGGTTTTCGTGGTGTATATAATGAGAGAGGCACCCAAGAAAACGCCGATGAGAATGCCGATGAATGGGAGGGCGGCTACGCCTTCGTGGGTCCAGCCGCGAATTTCGCCAAAAGAATATGGGTAGGCTTCGAAGAATAGGTAGAGGATTCCGTAAACTAGGGCGAGGTAGATGGTCATGGCGAGTAGAATCGGCTCTAGCACGAGCATCTGGAAAGGTCGGAAAAGATACTTGGTAACGATATCTGACATTGTGGGCTTGTGCAGATCCAAGAAGGCATGGAGGTCCGGGTTGTTGGTTTCAGTGCGAAGACGGGCAGCTCTCCTTTGCAAGAGGACAGGGCCGTAGGTCTCGGGAACGACAAAGAAAGCAACTATGCCGAAGAAGCCGGATGCAATTAAGGTGATCCATGCGGTCCAGCGCCAGCCAAGGTGTGAATCTGTGAGGAAACCACCGCTAAAAAAATATTAGTTTTCTGGATAATGCCTTGGGGGGGGG